>PVIH01000448.1:82614-97904 GCA_004025045.1 Sigmodon hispidus | reverse complement strand
TGATCTTACAGCTACCTACCAAATTCCGGGACTGCAGGTATATCACCCTGCCTGGCTTACAATGCCTAGCATTTAGAAGAAACACATGCCACTGGTAGAAGGACGTAACTGGGCCTCTTAGGGGCCCTAGAGTCTTCCTGACAGCAGACGTTACAGGTGGTACCAATGCACACATGCTCAAGAGCCATGTGTCTACTCCACACTAAGTGACCCCATGGTCCCCTCTGTCCTTCCCAATAGCTCAATGTAAACCTTTGAGATTAGCCTTGAATCACCAAAACAGACACATGCATTTGATTGTTCTCGGCCAACCCATGCCAAAGGCTGATGAAATGATTTCTACAGGACTCCCACTCCCTGTGATGGACAGCCCAGTGATGGAAGCCAGCAGAAAACTTAGTGTCCAGCAGAAAGGTCAGTGCTGTGGGATTATGCCTTTGTACACTGTAAATATTTGTCGTTGTAAATATCGGTTTAATGAAATGTTGATTGGACAAATAGCTGGATAGGAAGTAGAGGCAGGGCTACCAGACTTGGGGAATTCTGGGAAGCAAAAGAGGAAAATGGAGGTAACAGCAAGATGTAGAGGAAGTGGGATGGGAATACTGTACTGAGCAAAAAGGCGCAAGCATAAATAGGTGACTAAGCATAAATAAGAAATATGTGTTAACTTAAAGTATAAGAGTTACCAAGTAACAAGCCTGAGCCATAGACCAACCAACTTGTAATTAATATAAGCCTTTGTGTGGTTCTTTGGAACTAAGGGACTGTGGGTCCAGACCTCAGGGCTAGGTCAGGCCAGAAACTTTTGACTACAGGACAGTGTCATGGTGAAAATGTTCTTCAAGATACTCACCCCAGTGCTGCCCATGATTAGGAAGAGCGCGATGTGGAAGCGTCCAAACCCAATGGTCTCCACAGCATCCTCCACAGTAAACGTCTTTGTTTCTGACAAGAAAGTAGAATATAAGGACCACTTGAGTACAAAGGGAACCCCTGAGGATCGTGGCTCACCTTGGAGGTATGTGCAACATTATTATTATTATTATTTTTAGGGTCTTGTGTAGCCTAGACTGACCTCCAGTTCCTGTGTAGCAGGGCTGACCTTGAAATCTTAATCCTCCTGCCTCTACCTCTTCAGTGTTGGGATTAGAGCCATGCACGGCCATACCCAGTTTATGTGGTACAGAGAATCCGTCTAACATTTCATGCAGGATAGGCAAACATGCTACAACTGACCTACAACCTTGGCCCCTAACTCATTATTATGACAATGTTAAGCATCAGGTTGAAAGCCAGGCCTTTTGCGTGGTCTTACCTTTCTGCTGTGGTTCTGGGCTTGCCTGGCTGAGCTTCCGAAGGCTGATGATTGTCACTGGTTCTGTCTGCTTGGATGCCATCTCACTCACTTCCCTAATGAAGCCAGAGAGAGTAGCAGAGGGGAAATATAGTGGCTATCGTGGCTATCGAGTACATAGCATATGGGAGCCCACTCCATGTAAAACTGCCTTGAGCCCTCAAAGGTCCTCAGGGGTAGGCTGGGGAGTGGACTCAGTCAGGAAAGTGCTTATGTGCACACCTGGGAAACTTTGTCTACACACAGAAACCGGGTTGCTGCTGTGGAGACTAGAAGACGCCTGGGACTCTCCAGCCAGCCATTGTGGCCCAACTTCTGAGTTCCATGTCAGTGAGAAACCTGCCTCAGACAAAGGTGGAGAGCATTTCTGAGGGACCACACCTAAGGTTGACCCCTAGTCTGTAATACATATGCACATACATGCATAGACACCTAAGGTTGACCTCTGGCCTCTGCACACACACACACACACATGTGTACCCACACATGTCCACCTCTACACATACACACACACATACACATATGTGTACCCACACATGTCCACCTCTACACACACACACACACACACACACACACACACACACACACACACACGTGCACCCACACATGTCCACCTCTACACACACATACACACACATATGTGTACCCACACATGTCCACACACAGGTCCTGGGAGACAGTTTTTCCTCTATCATCCATTCCCTCTGCAAGCGGACTACTCTTGTGTCTTGATTCCCCTCTTCTATTTCCTCAGCACCTGGCTTGTCCTCGCCCCTAAAATGAGAATTATATAGTAACTGCAACTAGCTCTTAGGCTGGTTTAAGTTGCAACAAGTTAGTTCACAGAAAGTGTTCATCCTGCATCCGGCATGCCCTGCCCTGCTGAGAGGAAGCTGAGAGCCCGGTTACTCCCTCTGTGAGTACTGCTTACAAAGGACACATTTGGTGCCACGGGCAGAGGGGGAGAGAACGACTATCCTAGGCAGTGGTGTCTCTCCCTACAGAGACAGACAGACCTCTGAGTTCAGAGTTCAAGGCCAGCCTGGTCTACAGAGAGAGTTCTAGGACAACCAGGGCCACACTACAAACCCTGTGTTGATAAAGCAAACGGAAACTCAGGGGCACAGAATGGACTGCAATAGAAGCTAAGGACTGTTTGTAAGAGCTGAAGGAAAAGGCCAGGGCAGGCCAGTTGTAAACCTCACATCTGCCAGGAGAAGAATGGAGAACATAGGCAGACATGGAGGTCGGGCACCTGGTGGCAGGTAGCAGTGTGGTGGGCAGTGAGCTTTAGAAAAGGAACAAGGAGGGCTGGGAGATGGCTTTGTAGTTAAGGGCTCTTACTGCTCTGGCAGAGAACCCGGTTCAGTTCCCAGAACCCACACTGTGGTCCACAAACATCTCTAGCTCCAGTTTCATGGGATCTGAACCCTCTTCTGACCTCCAAGGGTACTACACACACACACACACACACACACACACACACACACACACACACACACACGCATGCATGCATAGATACTCATAACACATTTTTTTAATAAAAAAAGAAAAGAGAGAGGGAGAAAGAGAGAGCAAGCACACACAAGGTAGCCCAACACCTGTTAAGAGTCTAAAAGCTATTTGTATGCCCTTAATGGAGACTGATCCAAGCATTATTGGGTCAGTGGGACCATAGGACTGTCTGCTCCCTGCCCAGGGAGGGGATGGGGGGTTGCGGAGAAGAAAAATGACCTGATGTGGTGGGAGGGGGAAGGGACCTTGAATAAGGATATACAGGGATGGAAAAAAAATTCAGAGGGAAAGCTGAACACAAAGTAAATATATGTGTAGCAATCTTATTTGCATTACCACCCTTGATAAATCATGCTTATGATTCTTATCCTCTTTATAGTTATTGTTAACTCTTCCGCATTTCAAATTCTTTTTACTGTTTTTTTGATAAATACAAAATAAAGAAGGAAAAAAAAAAGAGTCTAAAAGCATGCTGAGGGTCTGGCCAGCATTCATAGGAACAGTTATGGCTTTCTAAGATAGGATTCATGACGGGTAGACAGACAGAGCTAAGCCCATGGTGGCTCACAGGGACTACACTAAGGGGTGAATTCGAGAATGAAAAAGTGCATTATATTAAAGCAAACCCAACTTCTTAGGTGGTCCCATTGCCAGGTCACTTGACCCTCCTCACTGGATAAACCCATAAGGGAATGAAAAGGGGCCTGTCTCCATCTGGCGGTAGATTTTGGTCATTCCTAAAGTGACTGTCCTTTTCCCAAACACTATTGAGTCACTTCTTAGATGGATGTTATTTGTAAAAGTGTGTCAAAGTACACACACACACACACACACACACAGAGGCATGTAGAGGTCAGAGAACTTTGTGTGCTGTCTTTTTTCCCTATGCATTTGTAGCATATGGGGTGTGGAGTACAAATTCATGTGTCATCTACCACGCTTGAGACAAGGTCTTTCCTTGGCCTGGCCTCACAGATTAGGCTAAGCTGGTCAGTCAGTGAGCCCAGGACTCCTTCTGTTTCTGCCTCCCCAACACTGGGAATTACAAGTACTTGCTACCACACCTGGCTTTTTATGTATGTGCCGGGGATCTGAACTCAGGTCCCATGCTTACACCGACCCGTCCTTTAGTGATATCCGCCTCTCCAGTCCCTAGTTGATAATTTCTAATGAAGTAGCGGCAATTGATTATAAAAATGGACTCTGTAGCACGTTAAATACCCTCCCTCCCCAGCAGCCACCAGTTGCCCCCCAGCTAGGTGGGCGCTCATGAGAAAAGGGGAAAAAGCAGGACAGACACTAAACCACACTAACTGGGGGAAACAGGAGCAAATGTCAGCATCCCCAGCCAGCCCTTCCTCAGACACCGTAGTGAGGATGTGTGCACAACCCACCTCCAAAGGACCTGAAAGTGTATGTGGATGGGTGTGGATAGGTTAGGGATGGCCTTGGCCACTCAAAGGCCCAGGTGGAGCCCTTGAGTAATCAGACTTCCAAGGGACAGATTGGTACTTCATTCCATTGTATTTTGATATATGGTCCCTGTCAATCTTTTTCATGCCGGCTGTGATATATACAGTATCATCACTAAAGGACTGAGAGAGTACTTGAATAAGGACTTCAATTCCAAATGCCTAGAACCCATATAAAAAGCCAGTGTGGTCCCTATAATCAGCGGCAGGGTTGGGGGACAGGGGAATCATTGGGTTTTGCTGGCTGCCAGCTTTACTCCAGGTTCAATGAGAGACTGTCCCAAGGGAATAGGTGGAAAATGAGAGAGTGACACTCAGTGACCTCCTGTGACTTCTATGCACACAGGGCACAAACCTGTGTGCACATGCATGTGCATATACCACACACACACACACACACACACAAAACATACTATCATATATAATACACACATCATTTTTAAAAGTAATGAAAGTTTTACACTCCATTTGCCTTCAGCAACACACAGTCAGTTCCTGTCCCTGAACAGCAGCAGTAATAGCAGATACACATCTGTTGTCCCAAAATTTCTCACCTGTGTATTCCTGGGAAAGTGTTACGATTTCGGGTCTCTGTGCACTGTCTCACCAAAGCCCACTGGCAGCTCTGGAGGCCTCTCTGCCTCTAGACTTACCTTCCAGAGAGGCTGCCCCTGATCCAACCCTCCTTTCACCTCAGTTCTCCAAACGGGTTCATTAAGGAGCCACCTGGTGTTCTGGGTGAGTGACATGGAGGGCACACCCCCTTCTAAATGGCTCTCACCTGATTTGTTGTTAAAGAGAAAATAGCAGTGTTCCCTGGGACAGAAAGCAGCTGCCAAACCTTGGGGGTTGTCGGCTTGTCATTCTCAGGCTGGAGGACCATTTCTGAAGGAGCTGGGGTGGGTGGTGCCTTTGAGCCATCTAGGCATTTTCTAGATGGATGTCCAATAAAGCACTAGCAAGCTGAGACCCTTATAACTCCCCAGCGATCATGGCAGCAAGAAAGCTATGGGTTTCTTATAGGCACTTACGATCTATTCTTCCTGTCAGTTATCATTGGCTGAGCATCCCCTCCATTGCCCAGGTCTTACAATCTCTTTTTTATAGTCCAGAGAGGTAGAGAGCCTCCTCTGCACTTGGCAGAGGAATAACTCCATTTCTTGTCCAGTGATGCACATGGTAAAGTCTCATAGCTGGAATTCAAGCACAGATACCAATTATCATCCTTTAATCCAACATTGATAAGTCAATATTTTAAAAGACAGGCCTCATATTGCTGGGCAGGTGTGACACAGACAGGAAAGGGCCACGCCCACTTCCTTTTAGGTTTGAGTGTTGCTTCTCTTGACACTAGTCAATCTTGGTATAGGGCAGCAAGTAGGGTCTAAAAGATAAGAGTCACAAGCTGGGAAGATGGCAAGTGGATAAAGTCCACGCCAAGCAAGCATAAAGACCTGAGTTCAAATCCCCAGAAGCTATGTAAAAGCCGGATGCAGTTGCATGACTTTATAATCCCATTGTTCATATCAAGGTGGGAGTCAGAGGCAGGAGCATCCCTGGAAGCTCACGGGTCTGCTAGCCTAGTGCTCTCAATGACATGGAAAATTGACCTCTGAACTCCATGTGTCTCATGGTATACATGTGCCTGCACTCATATACGCAAACACATTTGAATCTTATCAGCTCTTACGGTAAAAAGGACTTAGTCAATTATGAAGCATATAAACATGCAGCTTATTCTTAGTCCTACTGCTACGGTTGTGGGAGAGATATCAGTTCACCTGGACTTGGATCATTCAGACAAAACGACCCACAGATGAATCCTCTCAGGCTGTTAGGGATCATCAATCCAGTCACCCTAAGAAATTGGTTCTGGGCTCTCAGACACAAAGGGTAAGGAACCCAACTATAAGGTAGTTTCCTTCCCTGTACACTGATTTCCAGAACCTTGCCAAGCTTTTGCATCCCCTTTCCCAGTTACTCCAGCACAGTGTGCGGTGATCATAAGCAGTGCTCCAAGAATGATGTCATGCTGTCACATTTCAGTTTCTCAGGACTTAGAGAGCCAGGCCAGGGCTGAGCCTCTCTCTACACAGAGGGCATTATCTGTGCTTCTGGTGGGGGTGACAATGTTTTGAGAAAGCCCCTGAGCTTGTAATGCTAAGCCCCTGACAAGGGGGAAATGCAGAGAAAAGATAAACCTGATCTGTCCCTGGGATTAGATTGTGTAACTTCATTGTTTAGTGTTGGCCTCTAGATGTAGATTCTTAAATGCCATGGATTAATTTTGAATAAAGACATCTTAAAGAAACAGTGAATAAAGCAGACATTTATTTTCATGATTATAATATTGAAATACTGCAGGAGATCCAGATGTACTGGCTCATACCCATCAGGGCAGGAGACGCCAGAGTTCAAAGTCATCTGTGGCTACAGTAACTATTTCCAGAACAGTTAGAGCTAATGAGACCTGTCTCAAAACAGATACAAAGTAAGGCAAAAATAAACTGTTACAGTGTCTCCTAGTTATTTTAGTATTTGATCATTTGACTGCACATGAAGTCCAAAGAAAAAGCAGCACCTCAGTTACTGCCTCACACAGCATCACACTTCAGGGAAGCAAGACGGTTGTGGCATGGGACACCTGGCCGGGGCTGACATCGGAGCCAAGAATGAACTCCTTCCGCTGGGCCAGTGCCAGTCCCAGAGATGCCTACTCTTCACTGGCCCCTTCCAGGACATGCTTGAAGGAGAATGGAGAGAACTTGGAGCCAGCACCCTCATAGAACTTGTTCTGGAACTCTACCCTGTGGGGAGGGCAGAGAAAAAAAGGGGGGGCAGATTAAAATGCCAGAGGCTGGTACAGAACACCATGGGAACCAAGTGACCTTTTAAACCTCCCTCTAACCACGCCCCCTCCCCCCACCTCTCTTCCTCAGGCTTCACGGGCCACAGCACACACTTCCCCACGTAGACTCCATTCAAGTAAGAATGTCAACCCGCCATGAACTATCTGAGAATCACAGTACACGAGGCGAGGTTGTGTGTGCCTTCTCATCTGTGCCCTGACTTGTGGTTGTGGAGTCCTTGTTAGTGCAGAAGAAGCAGGAGCTTGGCCCGTACTTTAAAAAAAAAAAATCATTTTATAACCAATCTCACCCCGATCATTTCTGTTCTGAGATGTTACAGAGGTATACACTTCATGTGGTAGAAGAAAATGTTAGCATGGAGACAGGATGCTCCAGTTTTCTCCACTCAATATGTAAACATAAAAATGTTCCCTAGGGCTGGAGAGATGGCTGAGTGGTTAAGAGCACTGACTGCACTTCCAGAGGACTGGGGTTCAATTCCCAGCACCCACATAGCGGCTCACAACTGTCTGTAGTTCCAGTTCCCAGTTCCAGACAAATAAATAAATAAATAAGTTTAAAAAAAAATTTTCCTGGGGCGGAGAGATGGCTCCAAAATTGAGAGCACTGGCTGCTCTTGCAGAGGACCTGGGCTCAGTTCCCATCAACCACATGGCAACTCACAAGTGGACATAACTCCAGTCCCAGGAGATTGATGCCCTCTTCTGGCTTTCACAGGCACTGCATACAGACAGTGTTTAGACATACATCAGGCAAAACACTCATCATACACATAAAATGAAAACACACACACACAAGTTTCCTAACGGTGGAACTCCCAGTGTGTGCTGAGGATGTCAAGGGCTTGCTGTGGCACTCTCTGATTTCCTCTATAGAGCTCAGTGGCTTGCTTTATTGTTACTGCCTCTTACCCTAGGCAACCACAACAGCCAAGCATGCAATTAATATGCTCTCTACAAGCCTGTTTCAGATCTGTTACCTGAATTCTTTTAAAGCCAACTGTAATAACAAATAAATACACAGCAAATAAAAACTACATTACAGAACGGCTGGCATATCTGTATACATGTGCATATATGTTACATCATGCACACTACATAAACAAATGACTAACAAACATGTAGCTAAGTTGTGACGCTTTTCAGCCCTGCAGCCTGCCCTTCCCCAGGCTCCTAAGAGACAAGCAGGCTTACCAATGCAGCCGGAGGGCATGCAGAAAGGCTGAGAGACCCTCCATGATGAGGAGAATGGCGACCGTCAGGACAGCAAAGATGGCGAAAATGATGAAGACTCCAATGAGCCCTCCCCAGCCCCGAAGGCTAAGGCCGATGCGCATCACCATGGTCCAGAGCACCTCAGACAGCTCTGTGGGAAGAAGTGAGACATCCTCAGCTAATAGGTGTGCCTTGCTCAATACCCATCATTTTCATCCTCTGAGGGCTATGCAGGAACTTGACTACCATGGCTTTGACCATCGTGGGGGACCTTCCAAAAAGAGGAAGCAGGGAAATACTCCATGGCACACTGACCACCAGGGAAAGTCACTAACCAGAACTATCAGCAGCAAAAGGAATAAATCTGAATAATATGAGGTAGGCAAAAAAATGCAAGACATTAAAGAAGGCATGAAGTGTGGTCTGTTTGTAGCCCCCCCTCCAGCGTCTTAGCGAGAGATGTTTAGAAATATGAGAGAGGAACCCCTTTGCCACTGGATTAGGGAATTTAAAGACTTATTCACTCTCAGGTTCCAAATATCACTCCCTTACCCTTCTGAGTGGGGATGATAGAAAGCTGCCTTCCACCCTAGCCCACCCTGCTGGCAACTCTCATTTCAAACTTCCAGCCTCTAGAACTATAAGAAAAAAATCTGCTTCTGTCTGGAGCCACCCAGACTGTGGTGTTTTGTCAAGTCAGACTCAAGTTAAGATTCTGTTCGTGTAAATTCAGAAGCTGGGAAATGCTAGAAAGTTGCTTAAGGACCTTCGGAAGACACCCAAGAAAAACATTAAATAGCCCTTATCGGGGGCTGGAGAGATGGCTCAGAGGTTAAGGGCACTGACTGTTCTTCCAGAGGTCCTAAGTTCAATTCCCAGCAACCACATGGTGGCTCACAACCATCTATAATGACATCTGGTACCTTCTTCTACATACTGTATACATAATAAATAGCCCTTATCTGGCAAACATACTACAATGGCCCAGAGAAGGCATTCCTACCCAGGAATAGAGTAAGCCTGTTCTCTGGGTCATATGATTGGTAGCCCAGCTGCCCCTGGGATGCACACTCACCTGCATGAGCCAAGCTCAGGGCCCAGAGCCGAAGGTAGGAGGCTGTATTGGAGATGCAGCCCAGGCAGTACTCAATGGTGTGGATGGCCTGGTGGACAAAGATGTCTCCAAAGTTGAACTGTAACAAAAAGCATTTTCTGTCTTGTTTCATTAGGTTCTTTTTCTCCCTTCTCTCTTTCTTTTATAGTGGGAATGTTAGTTTCCATTTTATTACAGTAAAAACTACATATTTATGGGGTACAATATGTTTCAATGCACATAGGTAATAAATAAATACCAGGGTAACTGGGGGCTTTGAGTTTCTATCTTCCCAGTTAGTTATGACCATCAGCTATAGTCACCATGGGGCAGAATAGAGAGGGAGAGTTAGGGAATGGCAGGGGGGGTGTCTGGGGAGAAGCCCCTCACTCAGGAACCTAGCTGAAGGCTCTAGCTAGCAAGAGTCAAGAATTCTGAGCGCTGGGATTAAAGGCATTTGTCATCATTGCCCACCCTGGGTTTTCTTAAACCTGCTGATTCCGGAGCTACAAGGCTGAGAACAGCAGACCCTCCATCTTGTCCCTGAGTTCATCCTGCATCCTTGTGACCATAAAGATTATATCCCAATTCTAGACAGTACGCAAACTGAGAGGTTGGCCTTGGGTGCTCTGGTCTCCCATACCTCCTCCTCATGGCCATCCTTGGACCCGTGGCCACCTGTGGTCTTCTGAGCAGAGGCGCTTGAGTGGCCGCCCTCAAGGTCATCCTCATGGATGGTGAAGGACTGCAGCTGTTGACGAGCAAGGACACAGAGGGACTTTACTGAGGGACACACAGAGACCAGCCTCACCCTCCAGACTTCCCCAGGCCTTGCAGGGAAGCCCACTACTATCTCCCCACCCAAGCCTTCCATTTCTAGGAGAGTGTACTGTGACCCACAGTAGACAAACTAAAAGCCAGCACTTACCTGAGATTTCTGGTGTTTGGCTCTGAGAATAAATGGCTTAATCAGAAGCATCCAGGGCACAGAGACCAATGCCACAATGACAAGGAAAGTTTGGACTTCTTGCTGCAATATCAAAATTGATACCAGTTACTAAGATGGCCACAAAGTACTTTTCCCATGCATAATGGGCTTCCCATGATCAGGGGTGAAGACAGGCACTTCAGCGGCCCTCTGAGTAATCTAAGGCATTCCAAATCTGCTCACCCTCACTTCTGCTACGTTCCTAGTGTGGACAGAGAAATGGCTATCCTGTGGTTCACTGTGCCCAACGAAGGATAGAAAACATTTCTCTGTTGCTTATGCACTATGAAGCCTTGTAACATTCTCACACTACATGGACTCTTCAAAACAAGACCGAGATATGCTATGAAGAGAGTGCTATGCTCCCCTAACCCTTATAGACATAGTTCTAGAATAAAGTTGGCAGATCACATGATTTCAACCATATCTCTTCCAAAACCAAACCTTGGATCATTTTATACTAAATCAGTAATTATATATTTCCAGTGTGAGGTAATGGTTGAGCTCTCTCTCACCCACCCCCCACTTCCCACACCCTCCACCTGACTCCCTCAGGTCTCCTCATGGGTTGAGATTATCCACTATGTACTCAGAAGCAGTTTCTCATGGTTCCACATTTGAACACCGCTGAGACCCACAAGGAAGTCCCCAGCTTCATGTTTCCTTTTGGGTCTCTTCACACTTCTTATTTTACACATTCCACATCCACATTTCCCAGTTCTGAGGAGCCATTCAGCTACACTGTGGAAAGCTGCTACTGAGGCAGGTGTCCTGACTAGGGGGACAGGGACAGGAAACGGCTTCCAAGCTGAGAAAATGCAACAGGGAGCCTTCCTGTTTTCTTGGCTGCTTTTACTAGCTCAAGGTTCCTGTCAAAAGATCACCTGTGAGCAGCAGTGGTAAGACATTTTTCCCAGTGGGAACATTTTTATCTGCTCAATACCTACTCTGCTTTACAAGCTCAAAAGAGGAAAGGCATGTGCCCCAACTCTGACTTACCAAATAAAGCACAAGAAGCTACTGAAAGACCCCCAACCTCAAAATTTCCACAAGGCCAATTAGCAGGGAGTCATCCTGCAGGCAAAGCCTCAGTATATCAGGAAACCGACAGTTAAGGTTTCTTAAAAAGATAAGGAAGGCCATGGGAGGGTGAAGAGACCGGGAGTGTCTAATCTTAACACAAACCAGATGTTCACAGCACCTCCAGGATCAAAAACTTTACAACCTTGCCCCAAAGTTGAACCTTGCCAATGATTTACCACATTACCCCTTAGTGGAATTTTATATGTAGTTCAAAGTAGCTAATGAGATATGATATATGTCTTTA
The DNA here is from genome assembly GCA_004025045.1 of Sigmodon hispidus. NCBI lineage: Eukaryota > Metazoa > Chordata > Mammalia > Rodentia > Cricetidae > Sigmodon > Sigmodon hispidus. Next base: position 86,068 of record PVIH01000448.1, on the reverse strand, counting down.
TGTTTAAACTGATGAGACTCTCTCACTGTATTAAAAAGAGAGACTGTTCTTTGTACGGGGCGCTCAGTTAGCTGAAGCTGCTGATCGCCCACAGGTGCCTGTGTATTAAAATTACCTCATACCATTTACAGCCTGGGATTTCTGTGGGAGTTCTTGGAGCAGGGGTCTCTGAGGGTCTTTCGCTACCTCACTGCCATTGTCCATTTTTACAACCAGATCTCCCACCCGCCCCCAGATGTCATACAAAGCACTTATGTGCTTGTATGGAAAGATACCCGGAACAAAGCTGGGAGGCTTTGGTGACTGCTATTTCCTCTGCCCACGTGACCCCAGACTGAGGTTATGGAAATCCCAAACTGTGTCAACATAATTAATCTTCATAGCAGGCTGTTAGGAAAAGCAGCCAATTCTCTGTAATGTTTTTCAGTACAAGAAGCTGGAAAGTCACTCATTTGCTGCAATGCCGGTGCCTCTTCTGAAGGAAATGAAGCCCTGGGCCTCTCTATAAGCAGTTAACACTGGAAATACTTGGTTACTCTAAAGCCAAAGCCTACAAGAAAGGGTTTGTTTTAGTAATCCAAATAAACATTCACTCTGATGCCAGCACAGAGTAAATGAACCTTCAAAACACACTCACTTTGTGCCAGCCTGAGTGTGTTTAACAAGTCAGATAAAAAAGAGCCCTTGGAGGTATGTCTCCTTTCTGATTATGATCTGAATTGATCTCTTACAAAAGTCTTATCCAGTGGCCTGTTTTCTTGCACTGGAAGGAAAAAACATAGCTAGGGGCTAGGAAAAAAAGCTCAAAGTCAGCTATAAATAAAGTGTGTGCAGCCCCTGGCAGAGGATGTTCCCACGAAGACCCACCTGTGTATCCTAGACACAGAACTTTATTCAGAGGAACAAGTGGGTCTCCCATTCATTAAAAAAAAAACCTGCCCTCAAACTGCATAAGATGGCTCATTGCTGGGTCAGAAAAGAATGGTCTGTGTTGTGGGGCTGGAGAGATGGCTCAGCAGTTAAAGCACTGACTGTTCTTCTGGAGGACCTGAGTTTGATTCCTGAGTTCGATTCCCAGCATCCACATGACATCTAACAACTATCTGTAATTCTAAGATCTGATACCCTTATACTATGTTATACATGCAGTCAAAACACCAATTCACATACAATAAATAAATAAATAAATTTAAAAAAAAAAAAAGAATGGTCTGTGTTGCAAAAGAATGATTCGTTGAGGTTTTTTGTTGTTGTTGCTTTGTTTTTTAATATCCAGTTCCAAGGGAACATTTCTTGATGTGGAATGTCTTTCTGTACACTGTAAATTATCCTTGGAAAATAAAAGAACTGTCTTGGCCTATGACAGGGCATCTTAGAAGCAGGCAGGAAATCTGAGCATAGATAAAGGGGAAGGAGGGCAGAGTCACTCAGAGATGCTGTGAGCTGCCACCAAGAAAACAAGATGTAAAAGTACAGGTGAGCCACGAGCCACGTTGCAAGACACAGATTAATAGAAATGGGTTAAGATGTAAGAGCTAGCTGATAATAAGCCTAAGCCAAACAATTTGCAATTAATTAATGTAAGCATTCAGAAGTCATGGGGGTGCTAAGCAGCTGCGGGTGAGTCTGGGCCTTGGAGCTAGACAGGCCAGAAACTTCATATTACGATTTCTATTGTTTATGAGGAGGAGAAAGGAACAGGATGGGGGGAGCCGTGAGGGAGCAGGACAAAGAGAACACAGCATAATGACACACGTGTACACACGTGTGATGATGCCGTGATAAAAGCCGTGACTTTGTATGTTCACCTACACTTTCTAAGATAACCTAACAAATAAATACATTTAAGCAGACTGAAAATGGTAAAATATACTTGGCCATCTTTGGCCAAGTTCCACATCTTCATATCCAGCCAATCAAAAATATTAAAAGAAACTGTACTGAACACATGCAGACCTTTGTTTTAGTCCTTATTTCTCTAGAGCTGGTATGACAGCAATTTGCATAGCATTTGCATTATGTTGGTGCCTAAGTAATTCAGTGAGTAGCTAAAGAACGTGGGGGAGGGGGATTCAATAGTCACTGCACAAATACGGTACCACTTTATACAAGAGATTTGAGGATCGGGGGTTTGGAGATCCATAGGGGTTTTCTGTGTCCTAGAACAATCCCCTGTGGAGACTCAGGGTCAGCTGTTGAGAGGCTGAAGGAAATGGGACAGACCAGAATGGGAGTAAAGTCCAACTGTTGGGACACACCACCCTGGAAGAACAGAAAATGGGGGTAAGGTCTGGCTGATTTTGGGGACCATGGGATAGCATGAGCCTGGTCCACAATTTTCAGAAGCCCACCATTCATAGAAACAGAGGAACTTATGTTCTTAACTTTATTTCTATTTTCTTTCACGTATGTCTTAGCTAGAATTTGCTTTTTTGTTTGTTTTTCAAGACATGTTTTCTCTGTGTGACACCTTAGCTGTCCTGAAACTAACTCTGTAGACCAGGCTGGCCTCGAACTCACAGAGATCCACCTGCATTTGTCTCCCATGTAAAATTATTTTAACATTTACTTACATATTTATTTTGTGTTCATATGGAGGTCAGAGGATGACTTGGAGAAGCTGGTTTATTCCTTCTATCATATGGAACTCAGTCTGCAGGGTGGCAGCAAGCACTTACCTGCTGCTAAGCTATCTTGCCAGTCCAAGATTTTTAAATCTTTAACATTTAAAACTTACACTGGAGCATTTTGTCACTTAAACCAATCCATCTGAAGGCTATTTTTTTCCTCTTTTCCTAGCCAGTTTTCAACCCAAAAGTCCCTTGTCCATTACCCCAGCAGTTAGAGCGGAAGCTTCATAGCAGCTGCCAGTGCCTGTCTTTTTAATTAATAAGAATGTAATGTTCTCCCCTGAGTGCTAAGATACCCTGGTCTTGAAAAGAACTGCTCTCTTCAATACCCAAAGGGCCTGAGAGAGACCTTACAGCATCGAGTGTGTCAGAGGAGGTATCTTGAAAGCGGAGCTACCTGATGGCTGTACAAGGGCGCGTTGGAGTCATCATAGTCGAACAAGAACATGCTGATGAAGTGGATGAGGATACTGGGAGCCTTCTGGGATGTGTGGGCATCATATCGGCACCATTTGAAAATGATCATGAAAACCAGGTATCCAAACAGACTCAGCATAAAAATCATCTCGGGGACAAACTGCAGAATGATGTTGAAGGTTCTTCTGAAGTAACTGGGGGCGGAAAACACACAGAAAAGACAGAACATTAACAGAATGTTAGCGCTCATGCTTCAGTGCTTTTCCCAGGGCACACAGTGCTCATTTCCCTTTTGAGCTCTGCTGGCAAAAGGCCTCACTCCCCCAGCGAAGGCCTCACTCCCCCAGCAAAGGCCTCACTCCCCCAGCGAAGGCCTCACTCCCCCAGCAAAGGCCTCACTCCCCCAG
>PVIH01000448.1:0-82514 GCA_004025045.1 Sigmodon hispidus | reverse complement strand
GAACCTAGGTCTATGAGGTGATCTGGCCATAGCTTCTCATGAAGATTTCATTCCTAGGTCACATTTGAAGGTGAAATGAAGCAATAACAGATATTTGAAAGCTTTTCTCGTACTCATGTACCAAGACAGGTATTGTCCATCTACAGCCTGTGGACCAGATGGAGCCTGGGAATTAAGAATGATTCTAATATGGGGCTGGAGAGGTGGGTGAGTAGTTAAAAGTACTTTCTGTTCTCCCAGAGGACCCACGTTTGATTCCCAGCAGTGGTATCAGGGGCTCACAGTCATCTTTAACTTCAGTTCCAGGGGTCCAACACCATTTTCTGACACCCACACATGTAACACATACACGCACACACACGTAACACACACATACACGTAACACACACATGTAACACACACGTAACACACACATGTAACACACACGTAACACACATGTAACACACACATAACACACACGTAACACACATGTAACACACACGTGACACACACACAAGTAACGCACACATAACACACACACATGTAACACATGTAACACACATAACACACACACATGTAACACACATGTGACACACACACAAGTAATGCACACACTCAACTCAGTAGTTCTCACTTTTTCATGGTTGGGTGGAAGAACATTAAACACTGTGTCTGGTACCACAGGCCTGTAATCACAGGCACTAAGAGACTGAGGCAGGAGAATGGCATGGTCTAGCACTGCCTGGGGTATACAGTGTGTTACAAGGCATCCTAAACAACTGAATGAGACTTGGCTCAAAACAAAAAAAGTGAAAAAACCGGGCATCGTGTTTCGCACCTACACTCCCAGACCCTGGAAATGGAAGCAGGAAATCAAGGCCATCGTTGTATAACACCGAGTTCAAGGTCAGCCTGGTCTACATGAGACCCTGTCTTTAACAAGAGGAGGGCTCTAGCTGTAGCTCAATAATAGGACACTAGCCTAGATGAGAATGGTTCCACAGACTTGTATTTGCACACTCAACCTTGAGGTGGGGACTGTCTGAGAAGCATTAGAAAGACTGGCAAGTGTGCCTTGTTGGGAATAGTGTGGCCTTGTAGGAGGAAGTGTGTCATTAGGTGACTTAGAGGTTTCAAAAGCCTAAACCACACCTCTGTCTGTCTCTGTCTGTCTGTCTGTCTCTCTCTCTCTATCTCTCTCCCTTCCTTCCTTCTTTCATTTCTTTGCTCCTTTTCTTTTTAGACAGGCTCTCCCAGAGCCTAAGCTGGCCATGGACTTGCTATATAGCTAGTAGACCTTGAACTTCTGATTTTTCTTCCTTTATCCAAGTGCAAGAATTACAGGTGTGCACTTCATCACACCCAACATATGTAGCATTAGAGACTAAACCCTGAGTTTTGTGCAGACACCCTACAACCCGAGCAACATCCCCAGCCCCAGTTCTATTTTGTTACCACAGTAACAATCTCAGCAATGTCAGACACTGAGATTATGATCACCTTCACTAAGGAGCTGAAATTGAGATTTAAACTTGAATGATTACAAGCTCTCCATCATCTCTGTGGACCCTGATGCCCCACTTATTTCTAACATAAGTAGCAAGTGAGATTTCTGGGCACTTGAAGTCAGCAGCCATGTCCAAAAGGCACACTGGAGTGAGTATGTGATTCTATGTCCAAACACACTTTTAGCATCAATAAGTTTAAGAAGCTTCTGAGTGATGGCTGTTGACAGAAGAAAGAAATGGGATACCCACATGAACAGGCAAGAGGGTGGGAGACTGCTAGCAGCTGGGACAAAGGACATCCAGATGATCCAGGATTGGAAGCACCTTGGCCAAAATTCACACACATCCTCCCTGGCCCACTGGATGAATGAGCTGGATACCATACCAACCTTTCCTTCCAGGTATGAGGAGCCCAGGGTACTATGAGTGAGACTCTCCAAACCCTCATGAACCCTAAGGTATTCCTCAGGTGAAAAACATTCACTTCAAACAGGTTCTGCCTGGCAAAAACAGAGGTCCTCCTGATGCTGGTCAACCAGCCTATCTCAGCTCAAGCCAAGATCCATAGGGAAGCTACCTGCCATACAAAGGCTCACTGATGTCTCTTCCTCATCAGTACCATCATATGAGCAAGCAAAGGGTGAATCAAGAAACTCCCATATGGGGTGGAAGATGGCCTATCAGTTAAAAGTCCTGTGTTCTTGTAGAGAACCCTAGAATTCACATTAGGCAGCTCACAAGTACCAGTAACTCCAGCTCAAGGGATCTATGAGCCTGTACTCATATGCACATACCCACACTCAAACATACATATACATGCACATATAATTTAAAATAAATCTTTTTTTTTTTTAAGAAGAAACTCACATGTGATTGAAGAGGCTGAGAATAACACCAAAAGTCATCTGAATGATTCCCAGGATGACTGACATCTTCATCTTGTAGGAATTTAAAAATGTGAGTTTGTTTGAAGCCAGGTTCCATATCTGGATAAGAAACGTGACAAGAAAGACGTGAGGCAGAACTGGGGAGGTCTTTAGGAGTTTGGGCTACAACACAATCCCCCAAGGACGCCGCTCAGAGGATGGTCACACACACTGGGCTCTGAATAGAGAAAAGGAAAGCCTGTTATAACCACGGCTGTGGCAGCAAAGTGTGAGAATCACTGATGCCATTGACCAGATGTAGTGGGATCATGCTGGTAATGCTGTAAATACTTGTACTGCCTATGGGTTTAATAAAAGCTGATTAGCCAAAGGCAGACAGGAAGTGTGGCTACCAGGTTAAGAAAACTCAGGAACATCTCAGAGCAGAGACAGACGCCACAGAGTCGCTGGAGCTGCCAGGAGATGCAGAAGAAATGCTGCTGAGAAAAGGTACTGAGCTGCATGGTTGAACAGGGTAAGAAAGATGGATTATTTTAAGACTAAAGAGCTAGGAAGTTATATGCCTGGGCTCTAGTCCGGTCAGCATAAAATTAGTGAAAGTATCTGTGTGTTTCTGTGGGTCTGTCAGATTGCCAATCAAACCTCTGGTCCAGGCCCAGGAAATCCAAGCCAGAAACCTTTCTTTTACAACAACCAGATATCCAAGTGCTGAAAAAAAAAAGTCAGAGACAAGGAGACAAGGACTTCTGAGGTGGCCCAGTGAGTAAGGGTGCTTGTTGCCTGGATACCTGTATTGGTTAGCTTCTGTCAACTCGACAAAGGAGAGTCACCTATTGCCTCCATCATATTGGCCTGTGGGCCATTTTCTTGATTAGTTATTATGTAGGAGGCCCAGTCCACTATGAGTGGTCCCATCCCTAGGCGTGTGATCCTGGGTTGTATTTGGATGCAAGCTAAGCAAGCTATGAGATACCAGCCATTAAGCAGCCCTTCTGCTTCAGTTCCTCCCTTGGCTTCCCCTCAATAATGGGCTGTAATCTGTGAAGCTCAATAAGCCCTTTTCTCTCCAAGCTGTGTGTGGTCATGGTGCTTATCACAACAGAAAACAAACTAAACCCTGACCGGAATTTTATTCCCGGAACCCATGTAAAAGGAGAAACCCAAAAAGTTGTCTTGTAACCTTCATGTGCATTCTGTGGTGTGCATAACCCCCCATAAATCACACACACACACAAGATACCTAGTTTGCCTTATGCCAAATGGAAAGATATTCTGAAATACCATGGAGAGTCTCAAACCTGTCTCAGTTCCTTTACTAATAACCTGCAGAATGTTGACTGAAGAATGGATCCTCTGCATTCCTGGAATACTTCATAGGGCAAAGCATTTCCAGAACCTTCTTAAGCCATTTCTACAATCAATTGTCAGAACCACTATGGATAAGATGTAGTTCCTGCCTTCCATACAGTCCTGGTCCTGGCAGGATTAATGGTGACACATTCCTATCCAGCCCTAAACAAAGGGCTAATCAGAGTCTCACTCTGGGTTAGTAGTCCTAATCCTAATGTTCCTCCTTGTCACAGAAAGCTCACTGACCCTGTGGTCTTCACGCCCATCCCAAGTCCTTGTTCCAATCCTTGACCTCACATGAAATCCAAGCCCATCCCATAATGCTGGAGAAATGTGCCCTCTTGCACATAACAAATCCTCACAGCCTTCTATCACAACTTCCTGTTCCAAATGCTTTCCTTCGTAGAAGCTGTCTCCATTAGTTTTCTGCTGCTGTGATAAAACACCATGGCCAAGGCAACTTATAGAAGAAATTTTGACTTACAAATTCCAGAAGGATAGGAGTCAATCATGGCAGAGAAGCATGGCGACATGAAGGCCGGAGATGGAAGCTGAGAACTCACGTCCTCAACCACTTCCTCCAGCAAGGCTGCACCACCTTCACCTCTACAACAGCACTACCAACTAAGGACCAAGAACTCAAGGATATTCCCATTCAAACCACAATGTGGGCCAATATCCAGTTAGGCACAGCCTTAATACATAATCATCTCATCCATCCTCACTGTGTGCACACATACTCATATACAGGGGGACAGAAACAAGCATGCCATTAGAAGCCTCATACAGCTCAGGGTCTCTGCAATATTCTGTGTAACTACCAGCCAGCCAGCCAGAGACCAATGGGATGGAGGGAGAGGGTGAGTGGTGTCCTAACACTGGGAGCATCTCTTCTACCCTTGGCACAGCCTGTGGCTTGTTTCCATTCTGACTCAGGGTCAGAGACTCCAAGCTGCCCCCCCACAGGCCGCATAATAGGATGCTTTGGCCAAAAGTATGGTTACCAGGTATCTTATGCTTGAGAATTGAAGAAGGGTTTACATCTGTCTGTACTGGCCCCTCCCCTTTGCTTGGTATATAAAGCCCAAGGGAAATAAAATCAGAGCAGCTGAGTATTCACTTGGTGTTCTCCTTAGGATTTTTACTCTTAAGTTTTCTGTCTCTGTCTAATTCTGTCTGTCTTTGTAATTTCCAATCCATACTCCCCTCTCGAGGACTGTACTACACATCAGAACAGCCATTGACACTACGCTGGCATCTAAACTATCCTAGACTTGCCCTTTTTTGGCCATCAGAGTGACCCATGTCTACAGCATCACTCAGTGTAGTGAGGGTAGAGTCTATAGATCCAGCCAATAAGATAAACTACAAATGCTAAAGATTAAATACCAGGCACATACCAACCCCTTTAAATGTGCTTAGTTAATTCCAAAAGACTCTGAGATAGATATCAATAGTCCAGTTATATAGGTAAATTACAGAGAATTAATCATAGAATAAGTCACCGATTGTGGTGGTTTGAATAGGAATGGCCCCATAGCCTCATGTGTTTGAATGCTTGGCAAATAAGGAGTGGCGCTATTAGGAGGTGTGGCCTTGTTGGAGGAAGTATTATTGCGGGGACAGGCTTTGAGGTCTCACATGCTTAAGTTACACCCAATGTGACACATAGCTCACTTCCTGTTGCCTGTGGATCAAGATGTAGATCGCTCATCCAGCACCATTTACCTCGAAAGAAAATAAAACAACTGATGCACATCATGTTTGTGCATTAGACTGATCCATTTGCTAAGCAATCTCAGGGCTAAGGCTGTTGTTATACCCAGTCTACAGCCAATGATTAGAAAAAAATCAAGATTCAAACACAGGCCACTAAATTCCATAACGCAGGTTCTTAACCACTGTGTCTTCTCTATGAGTGTGTCTCAGGGCGGAGTACTTGCCCCCTATGCACCAGGTACTGAGTTCAGTCTGCTTACTAAAAACGGAAACTAAAAACACCATAAGGTTCCTGGACTACAATGAAGGTTAGAAATTTTGTGACCCATGTCACAGGAAGATGCTTAACACAGTGAATGGATGCTGAGGGAACTTAGTGAGTCAAACAGCAAGGAACTCATAAATATAAGAAGCACAGCTGCCAGAGCGGCCGCTCTCGCTAACAGTTTATATCTTGTGGATTTCCAATCACAGGTATATGATTGTGTGTGTGGTAAAGGGATAGAATCAAGGGCCTCACGCATGTAAGTTCTAAATGTTTCCAGTTTCCCCCTTAGTCATCCGCCTCTCTGACCCTTCCATTCTTCCCTCCCTTTCAAAATTGTGGTCAAGTGGCAAAATTGTACACAAGACAGAAACTCTGGACTACTTGGCTGTTTTTATTTTGTTCCTCTTCTTAATATTACTTTTCTATTTATCAAGAGGCTGGAGAGTTGGCTCCGCAGTTAAGAGCACTAGGTCATTTTTGCAAAGGACTGAGGTTCTCAGTATCCACACAACAGCCCACAACCATGTGTAGCTCTTCTGCCCCAGGGGATCTGACACCATCTTTCGGCCTCTGTGGGCGAGTTAACAGTCAAAGTAACTGCTTCCAATATGGCATTTCCACATGAATGTGGTGCTAAACTATGCTCTACTTCATTCCCTCCAATCTGTCCTCCCCAGCGTACCCGGGTTCCCCCTCTGTAGGGTACCCTTCCTTCTCCCCAGACACTCCTCACTTTCTGCTTTTATGTACTCAGATTCCATTGCCATCTGTCCTGGTTTTTTGGTCAGCTTGACAGAAAATAGAGTCATTTGAAAAGAACATCAACTGCCACCGCCAGACTGGCCAGGTGAATTCTCCTGACTGATGGTTGAGGATCCAGCCCACTATGGACATACCAGTGGTGACACGTGGTCCTGGATGTCGTAAGAAAGCAGGCTGAGCACACTTTGCAGAACAAGTCAATACACAGTATAAGTCCACGGCTTCTGCTTCAGTTCCTGCCTCCAGGTTCCTGCGCTGACTCCTTTCAGTGGCGGACTGTGAGATGAAAGTGTAAGCCAACTAAACCTGCTCCTCTCCAACTTGCTTTTGGTTGTGGTGTTTTAGCACAACAATAGAAAACCAACTAAGACCGCCCTCTCCTTTCCTCCCCTTCCCTTAGGATAGGCTTTTTCATAATCTCCCTTCTAGTCTCGTCCCATCCATCCCCTTGTACACACTTTAAATCTAGGCTTTGTACAGGAGAAAACAAGCAGCGTTGGTCTTTCAGCAATCAGCTTATTTAGACCAACATAGTAATTTCTAGTTTCTTCCATTTCTCTGCAAACGCCATAATTTCATTTTTCTTTATGGCTGAATAAAATCCCATTGTATGCATGTAGCACATTTTCTTTAGCCATTCATGAGTTTATAGATATCCAGGCAGGTTCCATTCCCTGGCTGTTGGGAACAGAGAAGCAATGACCACGGATGTGCAGGTATCTCTGTGATGTAGCCAAGGGTGGGTGAGCTGGGTCATAGAGTTCTGTTTACAGATTTTTGAGGGACCGCCATACTGACTTCTGTGATAGCCACACAGGTTTACATCCCCCCACCCAGGGTGTGTAAAGGTTCCCCTACATACTCCCCAGCATTTATAAGTTTAAAGTTCTCCATCCTTGGTGAGTCTGAGGAACAGACCCGGACAGATGGGTGGGTGTGAGCTGTGCAGGAAGAGAACATAGAATCAATGGACTTCAAAGCAAAGGCAAATCTCTAGACCCTGACATCTCCTCCAAACTCCTCACAGACTGCTTCCTGGTCACGTCATCCTGACCAATGAGAAAGGCTTCTGCTCTGCAAAGATGGAGCTAGAGAGACGGCTCACGGTCATGAGCACATCCACTCTTTCAGAGCTTCCTTCTAGTACCTGCTGTGGAATAATCTTCTTGTACACTGTGAAGAAGTGTCACTCTTTGCTTTACTAGAAAGCTGAATGGCCAATAGCTAGGCAGGATTTTCAGGCATGGAGGATGCTGGGAAGAAGAAGGGAGAAGATGCCAGGGATGCAGAGCAAGATGCATGGGCATCACAAAGTAAAGGTAACTGAGCCACATAAAAGAACATAAATTTAAAAAAAATATGGGTTAATTGAAGTTATAAGAGCTAGTTAGAAATAGGCCTAGGCTATTGTCCAAGCTTTCATAATTAATAATAAATCTCCATGTGGTTATTTGGGAGCTAGCTGGTGGGACAGAAAAATCCACCTATAAGCACCCACATCTGGCTCACAACCAGCTGCAACTCCAGCTCCAGGAGATGTGATGCTTCCGATTTGCTAGTGCACTTGCACCCATGTACACTACCCACACAGAGACACACACATCCACAAAATTTAAGATAAAAAAATATTAGCAACTTATTTGTCTTTTACACTTTGCAGTTCACAAACTGGGTTTTAGGGATTTTTCCTGTTTTGATAAAACTTAGGATGTAACTGGAACTGAGCAGTAGGTCTGAAAAGTCCTGTGTAATGCTTTCTGCTTTTATTGTAGCAGGGAAAGGAGCTGATGGGGAGAGCCCAGAGCAATTGAGGAAAAACCCAGGGCCACTGAGAGAGAGCTCAGGGCAACCGAGGAGGAGCCCAGGACAACCAAGGGAGAGCCCAGGGCAACCGAGGAGGAGCCCAGGGCCACTGAGAGAGAGCCCAGGGCAACTGAGAAAGAACCCAGGGCCACTGAGAGAGAGCTCAGGGCAACCGAGGAGGAGCCCAGGGCCACTGAGAGAGAGCCCAGGGCAACTGAGAAAGAACCCAGGGCCACTGAGAGAGAGCTCAGGGCAACCAAGGAGGAGCCCAGGGCAACCAGGGGAGAGCCCAGGGCAACCGAGGAGGAGCCCAGGGCAACCAAGGGAGAGTCCAGGGCCACCGAGAGAAGTGACTGAGAGGGAAGCCACAGGACAGCATCATCAGACCCATCCTCTTTACTCTCTGTTGCTGAGGCTGACACTGGCCACTCAGGCTCTGCCCGACACAGAGCTGAGAAAAACATTAATTACATTCAAGTTTGGGAGCACAGCACTGCCACCTGGTGGCAGTATGCACTGCCTTTATATGGATGAACGTGTGTATCCATTCACAACTCAGGTATTTTTCCCCCTCTACTCAGAGATCACACGGGATAAAGGCCTAGGGAGATGCCACATCTTAGGTAATTATGAGATATACTAACAAATAAGGAAAATGAAAACTTTTTTTTAAATCCACAGGAGCCTGAGGATGTATCTCAGTCCATGAAGTGTTTGTCCTACACGCATGAGAATCCAGCTTTGATCCCAGAACTCATGTAAAAATGTGTGGTGGTGTGTGGTTTCAATCTCAGTGCTGGGGAGACACAGACAGAAGGATCCCTGGGGCTCACCGGCCAGCCAAGCTAGCTTATTGGCAAGGTTGGGTCTCAGTGAAAAGCCTTGTCTCGAAACAGAAGGTACACTGAAGACGACACCCAAAGTTTACCTCTGGACTACAAAAAAAAAGTCATACTATAGAATACAAAAGATGTTACCCAGCAATCAATCAATCAATCAATCAATAAATGAAAGCTAAGTAAGGAACTTGATTAAGATATTACGTAGCTTACTTAATATACATACTTTCTAAATCACCAAAGTGAAAGCACATCCATGACTTCAGGGACTATCCACCCCAGCTTTTCTTTGCCCTTTTTTGAGGAAGGATACCTCATTGGCCAAGTAGGCTGGGGTATATAGCTAGTGAGTGAGCCCCCAGGGATCCACCTAACTCTATCTCCTAATGGTTGGGCTTCCAAGAGCATCCCACCATGTCTAGATTTGTTTGTTTTGTTCTTTGGGACAAGAACAAGTCCCTGTGGAGACCAGGCAGGCTTCAGACTCATAGAAATCCTCCTGCTTTGGGCCTCTGAATGCTGGCACTGAAGGTGTGCACCAACACACCCAGACCATATCTGGCTTTTGACGTGTGAGTTGGGGAGACCAGACTTGGGTCCTCATGCGTGTAACACCAAGCACTTCACCACTGAGCCTCCTCCACACGCAGCAAGGCCTTTTAAAAGTTGTTGTTAGCCATCAGTGGGCTAGCTGCTGGAGTAGCAGGAGGTTATACAGAAATCGAGAGTCCAGGGTACAGTACAGTTTACCTACAGAACACGGCTCTGCCTGTCACACCAGTCCTTTGCCCATCTCACCCTCAGTGTGTTGCCCCATCTTATTCAGAGATCTCAACAACGTGTCAACTATAATGGATGTTCTTACCGGGTCAATCCCAAATGGGTAGGGATTTCCAGAATACACTCCTGAGACAGCCGGGTCCAGCTGCAAATACAAGCTGTTTTCCACAACATGAGCACTATGGAGACAAAGTGGGAAGACAGAGTAATATAATAATAATCATTCAATGGCAGAAACACTACAGTGTCATCGGCCATGAGCTCCCACGTCAACTGAAGCCGAGATGCTGGCATGGTGGCAATTTTGTTCACTCAGTTGCTCCATGCTTGGTCACAGAATAGCTACCATGTGTCAAGTACTTTCCTGAGCCCTGAAGCTTCTGCATTACCCTCTGGACCACACAGGTTAACAGTTTCCAAAGGCCCTAACTCTGACTGGAGTGCAGTCAGAAAAACTAGAAGCTGTAAAATATCAGCAAAGAAGTGGGGACTGGGCTCAGAGGGTCGGGCAAAAAGAGGAGAAGATCATAGCAGGGCTGAGCCATGAGACACCTGGGCCAGTCCTAAAGGGCTGATGGACTTTTACACATAGACATTTATCTCTGGAACACAAGCCCTCCCCAAAAAAGAAAATGAGAAACCTGGTCTGGCTATCCTGTGAGCATCAGGCCTTACCTCCATTTGTCCCCCAGTGCCTACGTTACAAATATGTACTGCCATGCCCAGGTTTTAAGTGGATACTGGGATCTAAATTTGAATCAGCAAGCATTTTACCGGTGAGAAATGTTCCCAGCCCTATTTGTTTTTTACGAGCCTTTATAGGAAGCCCATGGAGTATGTGTTTGAAATGAAGAACAAAAAACTGATCACTGTGACAAGATGCCCAGAAATGTACTCGCCTCATGCTGCATCACTCTGCCATGGTCTCAGAAATGGCTTGGGACACCAGGGAGTCTATTTAGGCCACTAATGTGCTGTCTTCCTTATTGGGCCATACACCCAACCCCAGTGACCAGAGGATGCTCCAGAAAGACACCATCAAGTGTCAGAGAAAGCAGGCCCAGGCTGTGCCTTGTGACCTAACTCAGTGTGAGAGAGCCTCACCTCTGGTGACAGAGGACTGCAGCTCTCTCTGCCTCACCAAGAACACAGTTCTACAGGGCTGGAAAGATGGCTCAGAGGCTCAGCTCACTGACTGTTCTTCCAGAGGTCCTGAGTTCAATTCCCAGCAACCACATGGTGGCTCACAACCATCTATGATGACATCTGGTGCCCTCTTCTGTATAATGTATAATAAATAAATAAATATTTTTAAAAGTACACAGTTCTATTTTATGCTATCTCAGCATACTATCCATCCTTGCTCCAGGGTGTCTGAAGAGCCTGGAGCTGGAAAGGCCATTTGCAGGTACATTAAAGGCATACACTTGTACTTGTACCCAAGTCTACAGAGTGACAAGCCCACTCTACAGGAGGAACAAAATTTCATGTAGTTTTGGGAAATCATGCAGATTTAACATATTTTGGAACTAAGTTCTTCTAGGCATCTCTTCAGCTGCCTGTCATTATCAAGGGCAGACCACAAACACAGCCATGTTGTAGCGTCAGTCTGAACTGTCATTTCTTCATTACTTTATTATAACCATCCTCTGCCTCCAGAATGGGAACCTTCCAGAAAAGCCAAATGAGGTCTGTTATTACTTCCACATCTCAAGCTAAAAATTGTCACCATCTGGGCTGGAGAGGCAGTCAGTAGTGGCCCACTTCTTTGTACCATGACTTGATTCCTCTTACTAAAAAGCAAAATACCTTGCATTTTCCCCTTGAAAGCTTATTTAAGTCTTCTAACAATGGCCAGCAAATAAACTGCCCTGAAGAAAGTTCCTTTGAGCCAATCTCCTCACGAGACCGCTTGTATATTTATATTTTATACTCTCCCACTTTCATAACTGAATTCAGGCTCCACTTCTCTGAGAAGAACAAACAGGTGTCTTTTCTAACAAAGGGCCATTTATCTATAAGGCCCTTCCAGTCAGGGTAAAGACAGAGAACAAACCCAGAGGGCCTAAGTCAGCCTCACAGCATCTCAAAGACAAGCCCAGCAGCCTCCTTCTGAGTCACATCTGAGCCTGTGCAGATGTGTCAAAAAATGATAAGACTAAATCACAGCCAATTAGAAATATACTAACGTAACCACTGCTTGCTTAACTTATGTAGTTGTCCCTGAAGCTCGCCTTAGTTACACTTAAAAAGGAGCCTACAAACTTCTCTCGGGGGTCGCCATTTTGCTTTTGTGTGGGATGTGCAGCCCCAGTACGCTGGTACCTTTACTTGAGATAATAAATGCTCTTGCTGACTGCATACGTGGATGGTGCTCATTTGTGGAACTTCTCTAGACTTGAGTGGACAAATAAAACCTTAAGATTTTCTTAAAAAGAGTGTTGAAAGCTGGGCACGGTGAGTCATGCCTTTAATCTCGGTACCTAAGAGGCAAAGGCAGGCAGATCTCTAAAAGTTCAAGGCCAGCACTATGTAGTGAGGTCTTGTCTCAAAAACAGAAAGGAAGGGAGGAGGGGATAAGGGAAGGAAATAGTATTCCCATGAAAGAGGAGGGGGAGGAGGAGGAGGCGGCAAGACTGGAAACAAGTCCATTTCTGTCTCTCAAACTCTGAACCTCATCTGTCCCCAGATCCACATCCCTGAAGTGGTGTTTCCAATCTGATTAGCTGCTCAAACAGCTGTGGGAAGTACATGGGAGATGCAGACCATGGACTTAGAGAGCTTCTGGTTGCCTGCTTCCACTGGCTGCGTCCACCCCCGGACTGTCAGCCACAGCAAACTCAGGAAGCTGCCAATGCAAACTCTCAATCTCCTCTTTGCTCTTAATATTGAACTCTGGCTTTTTGGGGGTAGCCTAAGAAAATGCCCCACTGCGAGATGTGGGGCCTGGAATACCGGAAGTGAGGACCTGCATACTTGGTCATCTGGGCCAACCTCTTGTAAGGCAAAGACTTCACTGAATTCCCAGCTGATGACTGGTGATTTCACCCTCCCTCCGCCTCCACACAAAACCAAAGTATACTGCCAATCTCATTTTCTTCTCTGTGAAGCTATCTCTCTGTAATAATAACTCGTCCAGAGGCTGGGGAAATGGTACAGTTCTCACACACAATGTAAAACTGAACTAATGGAACTGAAGAGCTGGCTCGGCAGTTAAGAGCACTTGCTCCTCTTATGGAGGACCCAAGTTCAATTCCCAGCAAATGCTGCACACACATGGTATACATATATACATAGAGGTAAAAACATTCATACATATAGAGTACTAATAAATAAATGTTTTTAAAACTACATTATTGGGACATCTGTGATCAGTTATATGTAAATTCTCCCAGCTGTAGAAGCAGTCACTGGGGTCTTTGGATGCCAAGCACTCCCTGGCAGACTATAAACTTACTTCCATGTGCCATTTCTGAACATAGGCTGGACACTCCAAGAGGACCCAAAGATATTAAAGGACTTGGAGAAGCAGTCATTGTAAATCAAGCCCGTGTAGATGGAGAAGATGCCCATGAGCAGGATCAGGTATCGCCCATTGAAAAACGTGTTCCAAATCTGGACCAGGAAAACAAAGGATAAGTGTCAGTGGGATCTGAAGAGATGCAGGAGGGGAGGGTGACATGGGACAGTAGTGTGGGAGAGATGGCATGGCCAAGGTAGACATCATATGCCCACATTCCAGGGTGGCCCTGAGCTTATATAGGTTGATCAGGGAATCCCCAGCCTGTATTTACTGTGCAAACAAAACCATGTAAGCCTCACATTCTTTCTTTCAGCAGCATGGACTGTTATGCACACTGAGGCCTCATCTGCTAAGGAAGGGACTAGAAGCTGGCAGGCTGTGGTCTCCAGTACCTTCAGGGGTCAAGCCCTGAGCCAGCCTCTGCCCACTTGATCCGTATTCCTTGGGGGCTTCATCTTCAGAGCTGCTACATCTGCCAGGGAAAGCCTTTCCTGGGATGCTGAATACAGTTATCTTTCATTCTGAGGACACTGGATATAGGTATCATTCATTCTAAGGATGCTGAATATGAGTATCAGTCATTCTAAGGATGCTGGATATAGGTATCATTTGTTCTAAGAACTGCTAGCATGTTGCTCTGCAACTTTAAATGTCTTCCATAGAAAAAGACATCTGTTAAAAGCTTACTGTGAAAGAGTGAATTGGTCACAAGACCTTGCTTATGATTAACTCACAATGACATCACAGTATTCGCTCTACCAACCCAACCTGTGCCAAAGAACTGCAGCCATCTTACAGTCTGGAACATAGCTAAGGGCATGTTTCCACTCTGTTGAGTGTATTACTGTGAGCACATCTGCCATTAACTGACTGGCAAACAAACTCTAGCCCTCACAGGCACCCATGGGCTCTACTTTCAAAACAATGTGGGAGGGGACCATGCTAAAGGGTAGAGAGAATCCAAGTGAAGGGTCAGATTCCAATATCCAGAAACCCTTGGAGATTATTAAGAAAAAAAGATTCTGCCATGAAAAACATTTCTGGTATCTTAAAACTGGTTTTAAAGGAAGCTACAAATAATGTATAGTTCTTGATGGCAATTTTTGAAAATTACATATTTGTAGATAAGCACAAACATACAAAATGGAAATATATTCAAAAGCATTTATCACCATCTTTCTCCAGGTGGTCAGACTATAGTCTAAGTTCTACAATTAATATGTTTTGTTTTTATAATCAGAGTAAAAGAAGTTTTAAAAAAATTAAGAGAAGGCTAGGTGTAATTCCATCACTCCAGAAGCAGAAATAAGCAGAACTCTGTGAGTTTGAGACTAGATTGGTTTATATAGTGAGATCCTGTCTCAAAATAATAATAATAATAATAATAATAATAATAATAATAATAGGGACTGGAGGTAAACTAGTAGTAGAACCCTTGCTTTGCACACACAAGTTCCTCGATACCTCCAAACAGCAGCAAAAATGAGTGTTGTGAGATAGTCTAGCATGCAACCCATCCTGTCCAGCATGGGCAGGGCAGTGCAGTGCACACCTGCAATCCAGGCTTCTGGAGGGTGACACTGGAGGCTCAGAAGTGAAAGGTCAACCTTGGCTATACAGTGTGTTCGAAGCCAGGCTGGGTTACATGAGACTCTGTCTAAAAAAACCAAACAAAATTAAGTTAAGCCAAAACTCAACGCCACAGACAAAAATCCCAAAAGAGCTGATGAACTGCCTGTAGTAAGCCACTCAAATGAGCCACCTTGCTCAAAGGCTTTGTTGAATTGGGCTATTGGTGTTTTGAGACAGGGTTTCTCTGTGTAACCCTAGAGGTCCTGGAACTCGCTCTGTAGACCAGGCCTGCCTTGAAGTCAGAGATCCTCCTGCCTCTGCCTCCTGATTGCTGGGATTACAGACAAGCACATGAGCCACCGCCATTAGACTGAATTGGGTTTTAAACTTTGTATCTTTTTCTTGTTTTTTTTTTCTACAAAACCTTGTTATTCCTTATAGTGACAATCACATAAACATTTTTTAAGTTGATTCTTATGTTTATTTTTTTATGTGTGAGTGAGTACAGGCTGCCTGTGTTCAGATGCCTAAGCAGGCCAAAAGAGGGAGTTGGATCCCCTGGAGCTGGAGTTAAAGGTGGTTGTGAGCTGCCCAGCCTGGGTGCTGGGACCCAAACTCAGATCTTCTGCAAGAGTGGTTAGCACCCTCCCTGCTGAGCCACCTCTCTAGCCCTTAACATATACGATTTGTTTTTGTTTTTGAATCTCACTGTCTTAGTCTAGCTGTCCTGGAACTCACTTTGTAGCACAGACTGGCTTCAAACTCACAGAGATCTTCCTGTCTCTCCCTCCCAAGTGCTGGGATTAAAGCCATGACCCACCATGACCAACACCTCACATTTTAACGTTTTCCCTCCAGGAACATCAGCTGACCACCCACCTCATTGGTGCTCTTCTGAGCCAGCAAGTGCCTCTCATTTAGGACCATCCACAGGGCGGCCATCAGCATCACCATTCCGTGACCACAGTCTCCAAACATCACAGCAAATAGGAAGGGGAAGGTGATAATAGTGTAGGGAGCTGTAGGGGTGACATTCACAACAGCTGAGGTCATGGCTGAGGCCCCTCAATGGGTCCTCACCCCCCACCCAAACGAGATTTCTCCTTCAGCAGCAGGCAGGTTCCCACAAGCCTTCCTGATTGTCTCCACCATCTCCACACAATACTGGCATGGTTCCATGTGCCTGAGCTACCCCACAAGCACAGATTCTTCTTTCTCAGTTTATACAGCACTGAGTCTCACACGGGTGACTCAGGCATCAAGCTTCCCACAGTCACAAAGTTAGATGGCATTTGTAATGGTTGATTCTGACTGCTTGCTGGACTGGATCAGTGAAATACTTCTGGGTGTTTCTGTGATGGCATTCCCATTAAGAATGAGATCCGAAAGGCTCTAACCTAACCACTGGATTAATCCCTTGATAGATTCATAGGATAGTGGCATTGGGACGGGGGTGGAAGGTATAGCATGTGGTCTAAGGCCTAATCTGCTAACTAAGGGATTGGAAACTGGCAGGCTGTGGACTGGGGCATCTCCACAGCACAGTCCCTGAGATGACCTTCAATGCCTGCTCTTCCATCCTAGGTTGGATCATTTGAAGAAGTAGATCACTGGGTGGGACTTGTGCTGACTAATTTTTTTATAAGTTTGACACAAGCTAGAATAATTCTGGGGAGAAGCCGCCATCAGATTGGCTGGAAAGCAAGTCTAGGGGCGCATTTTCTTATTAATGACATGCAAAGGCCCAGTCCACTAGGAGCAGTACCTTCCTGGTGTATAAGAAAGTAAGCTGAACAAGCCATGAGGAGCAAGGCAGTAAGCAGCATTCCTCCATGGTCTCTGCTTCAGTTCCTGCCTCAAGCTCTCTCCCTGGCTTCCCTTCATGATAAAATACAAGTACAAGCAGAAATAAACCCTTCACAGCAATAGAAATAAAACTAGGGTAAGACTCTACCTTGCCCTGACCTCTTTGCATATTCCCCTTATCTCAGATCTAATTTCTCTTCCCTAGCATGCTTCTGCAACCATGATGCTCTACTAAGGGATCAAGCATCCTTAGGCTGAGCCCTCTAATGCTGTGAGCCAAAACAAATCCCTCCTCACTGTGGTGGCCTGAAGGACTAATGTCCCTACAGTCTCACATATTTGAGTACTGGATCTCCAGCTGGTGGTACTATTTGGGAAGATAATGGAACCTGCAGGAAGTGGAGCCTTAATGGAAGAAGTATGTCACTGGTGCATGGACTTTAGATTTTATAGTCCTGACCCAATTCCTGCCCTCTTTTTCTGTTTCCTGTGTGTAGATAAAATGTGCCCCCCCCCCCAGATTCCTGTTCCCACTGCTGTGCCCACTCTGTCTCTTGCCAGGATATATTCTCCCTCTGGAACCATGAACTAAAGCAAAACTTTGTTTCACTAAGGTTTTTTTTTTTTGGTGGGGGGGTCAGGGCATTTTATTATAATAACAGAAAAGTATTACAGCATCCCATCTCCCATAAGCTGTGCATGGATGTATTTGGTCAGTGTTAGAAAGTGGCTAACACAGGACTAAAAAAGCTTGTCTCTGGCTTCTATAGAGCATCTTTGGTCTATCTCCACCATAGACATAGCACCAGAAGTTACTCACAGGCATCAAAACCCTGGAAGCCCTGAATTACTGGACCCAACTTAGAGAAAACTCGGGATGGAGAACTACACTGTTCCCTGTGCAGCTATGGAGCATCTGGTCTACCCCTCTATTTTCCTAATCAAGCCACCATAGTGACACAGAACAAGGCAGAGTACTAAGGACCTATTCTGATCCCAAGTCCTGTGTGTCCTTGTCTTTCTCACATAACAAATGTCAGGATTATAAAAATGCTGGAGAGCCCTTGAATGACTTGAAGAAGAAAATAAAAACTAGGGTTGGCTACCATTTAAAAAAACCAGGTATGGTATCACATACTTGTACGCTCAGTATTTAGGAGATGAAAACATGGGGATCCTGAGTTCAAGGCCACTCTGGGCTACATATAGGAACCTGACTCTAAACAAAAACATACTCAAGGAGGAGTGAAGACAAAAAAATAAATCTTTCACGAGTTAGAATTTACAAAAGACAATACAGGGCGCCAGGAAACCAAATGAGGTTGTAGAATGTCACGTTGTAAATAGATTTCACCTCCTGCATCTACCGAGAGGCACACCTTAGTAATTTTCAATTTTGCACTCCCTTGTTGTATAAAGGCATCAGATCCTTACCTGGGTTCATCTCTCTGTAGCTCCCCACACCATATGCATCAACAATGTTCTGGAAGCCAGCTGTGAATTTATTGGTTCTATTGAAGGTGGGAGGGTCTGTTTTAGTTTCCACTTCTGTCATGATGGGCACCATGGAGGATCCACTGAGTTCCTGCAGAAAGAACAGGAGACTGATGTGTATATTTGAGAGCTAAGTGTTGGCCCACAGATCTAGACATGAACTTGGGACATCTCTTGACCACGATGAGAACCATGACCCCACCTACGTATTTTAATACTTACCTAAAATCTCTTACATGAGAATATCAAAAGGGCAGACCTGTCTTGATTCTCTGGCCTTCCTCCACCCACCCCAAACACACACACACACACACACACACACACACACACACACACACACACACACACACACCTCAGCTCTAGGCTCTCTATTCTTCCCCTTTCCACATTTCTTCAGAAGCTCTGCCATTTTACTAATTCATCCTTATCTTTCAAGTGGTACCAATCTTCTCCATCACTCTTTTTTAGCTGCCTGATAGGTTTTCCTGACTAAGCAGTGCTAGAAAACTCCATGTTCCTACTGCTGAATCAAAAACCTCCCTGTCTGCTACCTCTTCCCAGAGCCTCCACTTCCCTAGATTCTTGAAGCTCTCTAGCCACCATTTCAGTCTCATCTCCTGACTTAGTGGTCACCATTGAAGCTCAATCCTAGCCTCTATTATCAGAGTCACCATTCTTGGCAGGCCTCACCATCTCCTCCAGCCTAGGTCTCTTCTGTTCATTCATCCATCTACCCACCCTGCCCAGTCAAGTCTAGAATAAAACAAACCAAAGGCATTGTTCTTTAAGGCTTCTACAGTCTGAAGAGTGAAGTCAAAACACCTCAGTCTCACAGTAAAGGCTTCTTTATGAGATTGACTTAATCCTCCATTGACATCATGGAAACCATGACAATGAAAGTCACCTCCTCCATTTGCCCAAGCCTTCACAATTCTTCAAACATTCCATCCGCCACCCCAAACCCCCACAGCGGTTGGCAGAGGTGCCTCAGTAGGGCTCTACCAACTAAGGAGGTCTTTAGAGTTTAGTCTTAGTTCTGAGGCAGACCTCAAGACAAATCCAAGTTCAGAGATGACGAAACTGAGGCAGAGCAGGGTTAAGAAACTGCTCCAGATCATAGAGCATGTGGAGGAGTTTCCCTCTGTATCTGGGAAGAAGCTCCCTCTCCTTCCTGCCACACCCCAGGGCAGCTGACAAGGTGGCTGGCAGAGGCCACAAAAGAAGGGATTGTTGATGATGACAGCACCCAACACCTGTTCTGTCTTCACACCGCCTTCTGCTTCCCATCACACAGCATCTCTTACTCTGTCTGGGGAAACACCTGTGGTAATTCAAGGGTTTGAAGAAACTGCTCCAGCCTTGTAGGAAGCCTAGTCTAGTCTGATGATAACAATGGACGGCATTGAGACAGGGTCTCCTGTATCCCAAGGCTGGCCTTGAAATAGCTATTTCTCAAGGATGACCTTGAACTTCAGATCCTTCTGCTTCTAACTCCTGAGTACTCGCTCACAGGTGTGCTCCAGCACTTTGCTCTCTTCTGAGCTCAGTTCTGACCCCAGTGGTTTGGCACCACCTCCCAGCTCTCCCCATTCTACAGTGAAAATGTTTCTGAAATAGACGGGACCAGGTCACTCTGCATGAGATACAATTGTGCCCCGAAGCCACTGAGTCTGTTCAGTAGGCAAAGGCCCTTGCCATCAAACCAGATGACCTGAGTTCAATTCCTGGACTGAACATGGTGGAGGGCAAGAATCTACTCAGATAAGTCAACCTCTGACCTCCACATGTGCACAACACCCCCCACACACACACAAGTTTAATGTAATGAAGTGTTTTATTCCACCCCTTACCCTGTTCTGAGGCCCTCTTAGAATCTTTCACACCCCCATCCTACACTGGCCCTGCCCCCTCCCTGCTCCTACCCTGCACCACCCTGCCTCTTCCCTGTTCACTGAGCACTCTGCTTCATGGCTCCTCCAGAAAGCGCCCCTGCTCGGCCCCATCTACAGAAAATGCATCATTTTAAAATGCACCTTCTATGTAGTTTGGGAATGCAATTTAAGGGTGACAAAAACACCCTGCACACCAAAGTCCCGCCTCTGACTCACTATTCTTCTCTATGTTTCCATTTCCCTCGGCACGAATATAGGCAGCTCCCACCTCTTTGGCTGTGGGTTTTCACCTCAAGCTTTACCTCACTATATTCCCAGGGTACTCAGCAACATCTGTTCAGATTGCTACCTGCTCAGGGGCTTGTCTGGCAACAGCTGCCATGAGTCATCCCCCCCTTATCAGATGTACCACCTGCTTAGCAGGATGTCTTCCCACCTTCCCAGCTAGATCTCTATCATTCAGACTAGCTTCCTCCACCTGGTCCTCAACCCAATGGGGTTACCACTCTGATAACTCCATGTGTGTATCACATACTCCAGCAGGAACCAATCAGTCCACCCTCTTGACACCACATAGCCCATTCCCATTTACACTGGTCCTAAGGCCTTAATATAGCTTTGCAGGGTGTAAGGCATCTTCCTGCCTGGGCTTGGATGGCACTACTACGATTCTCATCCATCCAATACCAAGTGTCAGCCCTCAGGCACTCTTTGGGCTGGGGCTCACTCTTTCATTGAGAGGTCAACAGGTGGTCAGAACCAGCTTCTCTCCCATGATCCCTCACTTCCCTTTCTGCATTCACAGCTGCCTGTGAGCACATACACAGAGACCAGTGTGACATACATCTCTCCGGAAAACTACTGGAGTCTGTGTCTACCCAGGGAGCTCTGGATGCCGGAGCCCAGTAAAAGTGTAGCAGCCAAATGAAGAGATAGTAACTAAGCATGGTGCATGTGCTCGGTGCTGCAGCCAGCATGCTCAACCACGTGTGCCTCTGAGCCCTTAGTACAAGGCCTTGGCTGTTTGTCTCTAGCCAGCCTATCCCTCTATAAGGTGATAGAGACGGCACCCGCAATCACACTGAAAATTACCATCGCAGCTGGCAGAGTGGCAGCCAGTGAGTACTCAAAATGTATTCACCGAAGATGAGTGTCACGAAGAAATGGTGACAGTTTTTCAATTGCTGAGGGGAGGGGGAGAAGTTTCTTCTTCTCTGACTTAGCTCTGAGTTAAGAGCCAAAGGTAAAGGGCTCAGTCATTCAGTCGAGTGCCTGCCTAGCATCTCTAAGCCCTGGGCTCGTCCCCAGCTCTGAATAAATCAGATGTAGTTACAGAGTCACAAGTTCAAGGCCAGCCAGTCAATGGCACACAGTCTTAATCCCAGCTCTCTCAAGGTGGATCTCTGTGAGTTTGAGGCCAACCTCATCTACAAAGTGAGTTCCAGGACAGCCAGGGCCACATAAAGAAACCCTGTCTCAAAAAGTAAAAAGTTTAAGTCCATCCTCCATTACATAGAGTTTGAGACTCCCTGTTATGTGAAATATAGTCTCAATTTTTTTTTTAATGTCATGGGGGTACAAGATAGAGACAATTCTACCACAAAGCCACTTGTGAAGTTCACAACCCCAGATGGGACAAACAGGGGCTGGGGAGGTCAGATGTCATTTGCCTCCTCTCCCCAGCTTCCCCTGCTACTCACCACGCCTTGTTCCAGGGCTTTCTTGATGTGCCTGGTGTCTGCTACTGGGAACCAGATCTCGGCAATGATGCACTGCTGGGTGACGTCGATGTTACACATGTTCAGGACATGGTAGACGGCCTTCATCTTCTGCACCTTGATGACCCAGGAGTGCCAGTTGGAGGCTGCTTCCTGCAGTAGGCGCTGTCGGTGAGATTCTGTTTGGGTAATGACCTGGGCAAGAAACAAAAACAGAAAGAAACGAACATTCACGGATGCATTTGTCACAATGGCAAAAATGGGGGTTCATCTGCTATAGTGGCTTCCCGAGTCCTGGAAGTGCATGCGATCGGTATGTCTCCCCTACCCAAGGTTAGACCCTATGAGCACAGACCCTTACTCCTTTTTCTTCCTCTAAGCTACTTTCTTCCTCTTCCTTCTGCTTTGCTCTAGGTTGAACCATGTCAAGTTAAGGCAAGGCCATACTGGATTAGTGTGACCCTGGATCTAGAGATCAAGGCACACAAGAAGTACACCATGGCAGTGATGGATGCAAGGCATCCACTAGCCAAGGATATCAAGTTGCCAGTGGCCACCAAATGCTGGGTAAGACAGGAAGGCTCCTCCCTCAGCCTATTCAGCAAGAGCCCAACCCAGGTAGCACCTGACTTTGGACCTCTGACCTCCAGAAATAACTGTGTGAGAGAAGTAATGTGTATTACTTGAGCCTACCCATTTTTGGTCAATGTCACATGTCTCCAAGACAGACCAATCATTCTCCATAATAAACCCTTTAATAAATGCCAAGTGAGTCCATAAACAGGCACCTTGGTGCTCATAAAATTAATTTGATAAAATTACATTTCCTGTTTTATCAAATAAAATAGGGTCATCTTTTTCAAATATCATAAAAGTCAGATCATGAATGTAAGACCTGTAATACACAGGCCTGCACATGTGTCTTGAAGGGTCACTTGAGGGTGTAATGCAACCTAGCTTGAGAATTACCAGGAAACAAGACCACCTTGGCACAGATAAGCATTCACTAACCTTACAACAAAGCTCACCCTAAGGAGAACACAGTGCGCTCTCCACAAAAGGATACCTGCAGTCAAGAAACAGCTTGGTGTGGGAAGGAGCTCAGTGCCAAGCCTGACTTCCTGAGTTTGATTGCCAGAACCTATGTGGTGAAAAGGACCCATTTTTATAAGTTGTCCTCTGACCTCCGTATGATGGATAAAAACCTCATTTCTAAACCAACACACTGAAGATATAAACTGTGCTAGCCTATCCAGTAGCCATGGGCAACTTTGGGACTCTAAACTTAATAAAAAGTAAATAGTGATCAGGGCAATGGCTCAATTGGTAAAGTATTTGCCTTGCAAATATGACAACATGAGTATAATAACCAGAATTCACTTAAAAGTTCTAGGCACTATGGTATATGCTAGTAATCCAAGGCTGAGGAAACGGAGACCAGATCCCTGGGGCTTGCTGGTCAATCTACCTACCTAACTGGGGAGCACTGGTAAAATAATAGACACTGTCTCAAAGAAGATAGATGGCATCCCTGAAGATAATATCTAAAATTGAAATTGTCATCTGGCTTCTACACATGCGCACACATGCACCTGTGCATGCACATAAACACACTCACGTGTGTGCACAAAACTTAAATAGCAATCAAAATACAGTTCCTTGGTGTCACTAGCCATGTTTCAAGAGCCAACTATCTGTGGCCCATAGTTACAACACTGGATAGAGTGGGCTGCAGAGCAATTCTGTGGCATGGAAAGGAACAATGGGCAGCATTGGTACAGAATATGCCATGAGATGGAGGTCCAGCCGACTTCAAAAACTGGTTTCTATGATGCTGCTGTTCCAGAGTGTTCTGATCACAGACACACTTGGTGTCACTGGGGATGATGACAGACCTTTCCAAGGAAATGTACCTGGGATGCATCAATTGCTCACAAGGAAAAACCAGACTCACTGTTTTCACAGTCATTAATTGGCACAACAATTCAGTATGGGCAAACTGGTTGCTCCACTCTGTTGGCTGATTAGTTGGGTTGTAGACTCATCAGACAAAGGCTGCCCATAAAGGGTTCCTTTCATCAGAGGAGGGTGGCTGCCTGAAGGTAAAGTAGGGCCGTGGTCCATTCTAAGCTGAGCAGCGTGTGACAAGCATGCAGAATTGTCAGCCCCAGCTCACCCAACAGTTCTTTCTAATTGTGCAATCTGCAGCAGTTCCAACCAGAATTGCAAAGCAAACATTCCAGGCAGGGCCCCTGGGACAAGACTCACAAGAAAGGGACAGAGGCTCCATAAGCTGATGGCTTGAAGCCCCCACTCACAGTGATTAAGTCTTCCAGCCTCACATTGACACTGGCTAGCATCTCTTTGCGCTCAGCTGCAGACTCCGGGCAGGGGTAGATGGTGGCTCGAAACCTGTGTTTCACACGTTGAAAGGGCACATATGAGTTTCTACAGATATTCTTCTTCGATCCTTTTCCTACCAGGCCATCACTGACTGACACCCTGACTACCAGGCCTTTGCTAAAATGGCCTCCTGTGTGGTCATTAGAAAATGATTTACAACAGCTGGGCACAGTGCCTCAGGCCTATGATCCCAGCACGTAGAAGGCAGATGAAGCAGGATTACAAACTCAAAGCTACAGAGGGAAGTCAAGGCCAGCCTGGGGGGGATAGCTCAATGGCACAGTGCTTTCCTAGCAAGAGTTGAGGTCCTGGGCTCAGCACATGTGCGCATGCGCACATACACACACTTAAGATTGTGCTACAGAAATACCTGACTCATGGTGATCACTCTCTCCTTTTCTGTTTATTCTTTTTCAGTGCCAGTGAATCAAACCCAGAGCCTCTAGTATGTGGGGCAAGGGTCCTCCCACCATGCTCCGGCTCCAGCTGGGGTCTGCCCACTCAACAGCAGCAAGGGTAGAGCAAGCTATAATCTGAAAAGGTTGTGTCTCTGCTTTGTGTTCCCTTTGTAATTCCTTGGTCCTCTTCTCCTTGTCTGTATTCTCACAACTATGGATAGTCAGTCAGTCCCACGCCCAGCATCACCTTAAATGGTCTTCAGAAAGTTATTCTAAAGTCCTTCTGCACGGCGCAGCTCTACCTACTCCCAACCCATCACCATGACAGTATGGACAATCTCTCTCACCCATCACAGATCTTCTTGATTTTCAGCCTGAGCTGTTCTCCTTGATAAAATACGATGAATATATTCTTTTTAATTTCTTCTTTCTGGAATATCGAGGGAAAAAATATTTCCTTCCTTTCTTCACCAGGATAGAACCCTGATGTAAGCACTCTGCCACTGAGCTGTACCCTGTCAGAACAGAAACTATAAAAACAGAAGGCCTCAGAGTAACATCTGCACCGGGAGGCCACAGCTGGGCTTTGGATTCTGCTCTCCCCCTCAGAGGGAAGAAGAGCGTGTTCACATTTAAGAAAACATCTCCTAGAGAGGCTAGGGCATTTCAAGGTTCAGAACAGCGGCAACTAGCCTGAGCATCAGAAGCCTCTGCATTCACAGTAAGTCTACATTTGCCGCTCAACAAAGGGGAAGCCTGACTAAGCTTTGACTCACACAGCTACTGAGTAGGTGTTCTTAAGAACACTGTTTACGCTGGGTGTGGTGGCACACGCCTGCAATCCCAGCTCTCCAGAGGAACACAGAGGCAGGTGAATGTCAAAAATTTCAGGCGGGTCAGGACTAAGTAGTGAGACCCTGTCATAAAACAGAGGAACAGACAAAGCCCAAAATCCATGTTTCAGGCCAGGAAAAGCTCAGTACCTTACCCAGCTAGTGCAGAGCCCCGAGTTTAATCCTTAGCGATACAAAAGCAAGTTATTTGTAAAGAGGCCAACATGAACTGAAACAGTGCTGCTGGTTTGTTTTTCATCTGAGGGGGTGAGGAAAATTATAAAACATGCTGTTGAAGGTTGCAATTCAATGAACTCATCACATAGCACCCCAGGTCCTGGAATCAGGTGCTACCTCAGAGAGAAGCTGCTTGCCAGGCCCAGGAAGTGTCATGGAAATGTCACACACCCTTCAAGCCAGCAAGCCTACTTTCCTTGGGTTCATATTATAGAATGGATTCATTAAGTAAAAATCCAAACGCAGAATCCCACAGGACTAAGAGAATAAAGAAGAGGGTATTGAGTTAAAGCAGACCAAAATAATCTCTACAAGCAAAAGGTTCAGGAACAGAGAGATGCAGATTCAGTGTAAGGTAACTGGAAACAAAATGTCCAGAGATTCACATGCCTGAGAGTCACATCACTGATCCTCGCTCTGGTAGCTGCTCAAAGGAACAGGTTAGGGGTGTTTCAGGATTTCTGGAAACACCTTCTTTACACAGTTTCCAAACATCCTGTATACATGGAAGCTGTCTAGTCTTTGTCAGAATCTTTGAGGTCATCTAGACTTTAGATCCACTAGAACCAGGGATCCGTTCAGCAACCATTGGGTGACCCTCCATGTCCATGATCATCTTTCTCCAGACATTCCCTTTATAAAATATTCTCTCCCAACAAGATGACTACATATCAAACTTGACTGTAAAGTGACAATTCAATGTCACAATTTAAAATAACCATAAACAGCAGGCATGGCTGGCCAGTGCTTGTATATGATCTCAGCACTTGAGCACTATAGACAAGGAAAATTAGGACTTCAAGGCTTGTCTCTACTACATGGACAGTTTGAAGTCAGACTGCACTTCCTGACACTGTACAATACAAAAACCACACAGATAATAATAAGACTAAAGGATGCACAGGATAATGGGTAGAAATTTTCTTATTATTTTAAACAAAAAAGCATAAAACCCTTTTTATATAAAATTATAACTGCCTATGGTTAGAAAAAAGTGATACAAGAAGATAGTTAAAACATACTGGTATACTTACTGGAGAGTGTACTTTGTGCATTTTAAAAAAATATTCGCAGAAAATAGCACTATCACTGTCCCTCACTACCACAAATTATGGGTTAGGGTTAGGGTTTAAGGTTTCTCATTTTAGTGTCAGCACGTCCCAGATGCAATGGGTAAGCCTCACCCTGAGAAAACACTGGCATCTCCTCCCCAGATAAATATATGTGACTTTAAAAAAAAAAAAAAAAAAAAAAAACAACTGATTTTACATGTAGGCAAAACACCAAATTTATATATAAATAAATAAATAAATAAAAATTTAAAAACTGATTTTATTTCAACTATGATTTTTTTTAATCAAATGAAATTTTTAAATGGATGGTTTTAGAATCTAATCTAAAGATTGCAGACTTTTGAGTTCTGGAGTAAATGGGTTTAAACAACCCATTGGAAGGTGGAGGAACGCAATTAGCTTATGGAATCAGCAGCAACAGTAACCTTCAGGGAAGAGCCTGTGGGCTGTGGGGGGGTAGCAGCCATCTATTTTATCAGCATCACCTGGGAGGTTGTAAGAACTGAAGCTACTCAGGCTACACCCCAGCCCCCGCTAGATCCCAGGTGACTACAACCTGTGGGCATCCTGAAGCTTGAGAAACAGACTTCCAGTCAACTCTGGGTGCATCTGTGATGAAAACAACTTCGGCCTCTCATAGTACTTGGACAGTATGCTTCTAGAAATGAGATACCCACACACTTGGAGGGGTGCACCAATTAGGAGGTGTTGAGAACTAGTCCTTAGGTGGACCCTTCAAATGCACGACATTAGAGAAAAGAAAGGGAAATAGAGGAGGCAGGGAAGGAAACAGACACTAGCTGGTCGTGAGAGAAATGTCTTTAGTCCTATGAACCCCAGGAAGCTCAGAGAGCCCTTTCTGGAGGCCTGAGCTGCCCACCGTCACAGGATCCTCCAGAAGTGTGTCCACCTCACTGAACTTCAAGTACACGTTTCCCCGGCAAACTCTCCACAGCAGCCTCTCAAAGGAAGCCATTCTCTCCGTGTGTATCACGCCAGCAGTGAACCTAGACAGTTGGAAGAGACACCACTGAGGCGCAGGGCCTGTAGGAGACATGTAGGCCCAGCTCCCACCAGCCCACAGCTTGTTGGATTATCTGTTTTCTTCAATATGCTGTGTCCTTAATCACTGGAACTCTGTCTATGCTATAATATTATAAACTCTATAATACTATAGGTATTTATATACATATAAATATATGTGCTATGTAATATAATAGGCTATTCCTATGGTGTTGTAGCCAATGTCAGTAAATGTTTAATGGTCTCTACATGCCTTTATTTTTAAAAAGCAATGTATTAAGAAACATACCGATATCCAAGAATCTCGGTTTTACAGCATCTTGGTTCTAGATAACTGCTGTCTTAACTGTGTAACACAGTCTTCAAAATGTAATGATTCAATGTTTTATTACTTTAAATGACATTGACCTTTTATTAGATTCAGGTAAAATATTTATATAAATATCTTCTTTTCATTTAAAATTTGTTTTTGTTTTGGGGTTGTGGTTTGGGGTTTTGTTTTGTTTTTGTTTTTTGAAGCTAGCCTGGAATTCATAGAGATCAGCCTGCCTCTGTCTTCAGAGTTCTGGGTTTAAAAGCATGCACCACCACAGCCAGCTCCATTTCAAATTTAAATAGGCTCACAAATATCTACTGAATAAAAAATTAGGAACCTCCCCCCAGCCACAAAGTTCCTAAATGTTTTAAACTTCATCCATCTCACATAAACACTGAATGCAATCCCATTTTGAATGGCCACATGTTTTCATGAGTGTCACATGTCATATTTCTACCATTTAGAGTTCATTTGCCTGCTCAACTCTGTCATGTCTAAGGATATTTGAAAACTCCAAATATATGTTATCAAGCTTAAGAAAGGGAAAAAGCATACCTATCTCCTAGCTTTGTCCCAAAGCTAGGGAAGAGTCGAAAATAAATAATGAACCTACATCTGCCCCACATGGGAGCCCTGTACAAAGGCACCAGCCAAGCTGAAGCCATGAATCTAATCATGAACAAGGGTCATTCCCTTGCTCACCTCGACAGCCTTGTAGATTACCCCTGGGTCTATCCATGTGTATTGAATGAAGCCTTGTATTCATTCACAGACAACAGGCCCACACCCACAACTTCTTCACCCACTGATTCATCATCAGGGAGATTTAGCAAATACCAGGCATCAGGCAAAAGACCAGGAACCTACCCACACCCAACTCTTAGGATGGAGAGTTGTACTAACCCCAACTTTCCAGTCATGAATGCAGGTATGGCTCTTAACTCCAAGAGACCCGAAGTGTCTTCAACAAAGAAATCATCAGCTAAGTTGGTTTCTGTCTGAAAGACAAAGCACCAGTCCAGTCATTAAACACAGAGCATCTTAGAAGTGCTCGCACCTCAGGCTTTGCTCTGTTTTTAAGGAAGCTTTAATCTTCCACAAATGCTAACAGAAGTGCATGAGCAGAGAGCTCCCAGTCAGAACAAACCCTCCACACCTTCCCACCCCAACCCTAAGTCTGCTCAAGCCCCATTCTCCTTTGTTCTGGCTCCCCTTCTCTTGGACCATACTTTTGGTTTTCTTACTGAGACAGGGTCTCACTATGTCTCACTGACCAGCCTAGAACTTGATCTATAGACCAAGCTTGCCTCTGGGACTGAAGGCATGCACCCCACTTGGCCTTAACCAGAATCACTGCTGGACTACTCCTCGCTTTTCTGATAGCCTGGCCACGGGCCAAGAAATCAAGTATTTCATTCATAGTCAGCACCAGCCAGATTTCAAAATAGAAACTCAAGTCTCTGAGAAAAGAACCCTTTACCAACCCCATTCCCAAAAAAAGCACCTCAAAAAAGTCCTGGGTTTTCTTTAGGAGGTATTTGAGCTCTGTCAGTTCCAAAAAGCTCTTCTTCAAAGCATGCTGGCTCTGGTTGGCTTCCTGTAGCTCTCCTTCCAATTTCTCTAGAGTACTCTGAAAGGGTTAAAATTACTATAACATTTATTTCATACAGTAACCATAATGAATAACTAGACATCAAAGAGGTGGTCCCCATGTCAAAATATAGCCAAAGCTGAGTCTCCAGTCAGCTGTAAGTATTCTTGTAGAATGTAGCAAAAATTTGAAAGCACTCTGAGAGATGGAAGCCAGCTCAAGAGGAAGTCATTGCATTTCCCCCTTTTTAGAACCCACAAAAGGTAAGATAAAGTAATTTTACACACTGGGAATTTTTTCGGGCCTAAACACACTGGTTAAAATGCAAAAGTCGGGGGCGGGGGAGGAGGGGAGATTATCTGTCTCCTCTTCCCACAACCTCAGTTCCACATGGACCTGAAGAGCCTAATTTAAACAAGCAAAAAGTTGCTACAGAAAAAGGTGGGGGGGGAGGCAAGAAAGCAGAACTGATCCCCCCCCAATACCAAAACAAACAAAAGCAATTTATTCTCCCAAATTATTCACACACAAAGAATAAAGGCTGTGATGGAACCTGATTGGAAAAATCACCAGCAAATCAGGACGCACACACAAAAATTACATGGTGTTAATTCACCTTTCAGAGAATAGTCTAAAAAAAAAAAAAAAAAAAAACTTTTCAGTTTTGTTTTAGAATGTTCAAAGTGGTAAGAGAAAGTAAGTGGTTAAAACAAGAAAGTAGGTAGGGGACCAGCAAGATGGCCCAGCAGGTAGTGGGCTAGCTGCCAAGGCTGCAGATCCAAGTTCCATCCCCAGGACCCGTTTGGTGAAGGTAGAGCCAGCTCCTGCAAATAGTGCTCTGACTTCTACAGGTACATCACAGCATGTGCACATATGCATGCTTGCACATTCACTGAGAGACATAAATAAATGTAATAATTTGAAAATCAAGTAGACATAAAAAGGTAACTATTGGAAATCTGGAACATGAAAAAATATTCAAATTGAAAGCCCAATAGATGAGATCTAGTATATCCTAGATTTTTAAATTTGATATTGAAATTTAAAAGTCAACCACAGTGTTTCACACCTTTAATATCAGCACTTGGGAAGCAGAGGTAGGTGGATCTAAAGACCCAGGCAGCCATGAGCTACAGAGAAACTCTGTCTAGAAAAAACAAAAATGCAATGGAGAAGACTAGAGACTTGCCTCAGTGGCTAAAAGCATTTATTGCTCTTGCAGAGAACCAGAGTTCAATTCTAAACACCCACATGAAGGGTCCCAACCATCTATAACTCCACTCCAGGAGACATGATGCTCTCTTCTGACTTCCACAGGCACCAGACACTCACATGGTGCAGACATATATGCAGGCAAAACAATCATACATGTAAAATAAAATTTTAATTCAATAGAAAAAGCATATTTAAAAACACTACAACTATAGAAATGAATTGGCTTCAGAAGCAATATAGAATCTTAAACACGAGGGGCTGGAGAGATGGCTCAGCGGTTAACAGCAATTGTTTCTCTTGCAGACGTCCTGGGTTCAGTTCCCAGCCCTACATGATGGCTCACAACCAACTGTAATTCCAATTCCAAGTGCTCCAAAGGCCTCTGTCCTGCGTGGGCACCAAGTACATACATGGTGCACATACATACATGCAGGCAAACACCCATACATATAAAATAAAGACACCTTATTTAAGAAAAAAAGAAAGGCTGCACAATGCTACCTTCCCTCTGCCTCCTGAAAACAAGTGTATAATGTCACAAAATTGAATATTTTAAATGTGAATCAGTGAGACTTGGAATTTGCCTGTCTTGGCACAGCTGGAGATTTTATAGAACAGTCAATTAAAGCAATCAGCTCACACTGATTCCAGCTGGATGAACCTTTTTTTTTTTTTTAAGCTAAAAAGAATCAGTTCAAAACTTTTTTGTGCCTAAGGCACATGACTAGAAAACATCCCATTCCACCTATATTGACTCATTCAGCCTGTCCTATGACACCACATAGAGAAGACTTCACTGCCGTGAGAAACTTCTTTTTAAAATATTTATTTATTTATTTATTTATTTATTTATTTATTTATTTATTTATTTATTATGTACACAGTGTACAGAAGAGGGCACCAGACCTCATCATAGATCGTTGTGAGCCACCATGTGGATGCTGGGAATTGAACTCAGGTCCTCTGGAAGAACAGTCAGTGCTCTTAACCTCTGAGCCATCTCTCCAGCCCGAGAAACTTCTATGCACAAAAAAATCTCTCCTCAAAGTAGGGTGACCAAAAGCAACCCGGGGAGGAAAGGGCTGATTTCAGCTTACAGTTCCACATCATAGTCCATCACTGAGAGACTCAAGGCAAGAATTCAAATAGAGCAGGAGGCTGGAGGCTGGAGCTGATGCCAAGGCCAAGTGCTCAGTACCGGCTTGTTCCTGCTCAGCCTGCTTTCTTATAGACCCCAGGACCACCAGCCCAGGGATGGCTCCACCCACAATGAGCTGGACCCTCCCACATTCATCACTAAGATGATCCTCTACAGGCTTGCCCATAGGCCGATCTTGGGAGGCATTTTCTCAAATAAGGCTCCTTCCTCTCAGATGGCTCTAGCTTGTGTCAAGTTGGCAAAGAAATAGTCTATGCAGACGTGAAGTAACCCCAAAAAGGAACCATCACCTACTTGCTCACATGTAAAGGATCTGAAGCTACTTGACCATTCTCACTGGGGAGATGGTAAAGTGAGGCACTTACCTCCAGGGTGATCATTTCTCGGGGCAGAGGGGTCTCTGGATTTTTCTCAGGCATCTGAATTATAATCTCGTTTTTCATCTCATCTTCCAGAAAACCTGAAGGAAAGCACAAGTGATCGTGACTTCCCAGAACACAGAAGTGGAGGGCCCAGCAGAACAGGACCCTCCCGTCGTTGAGCTATCTAGGTTACTCTGGCTCATACCCCACAGCCAGACTCATCCTCCAACCTCACCTACCTTGGGGATCACCTCAGAAAGCATTACACATGGCAGAGAGCTGTGCCAAGCAATCATGGTAATCAGTTTCTACAAACTCCTTACCTCTCTTGGTTCACATTTAGGCAATAAGGAAAAGGGTCTTACGGAGGATTCGCTCCAGAGACTCGCACCTTCGGACTTCATTCACAAACTTCCTCTGGAAGCTGTTCACATTGGCGTTGAGCTGCAGGAGAGGTGACCACGGGCTAATATTAGGGACCTGGCAGCTTCCAGTGCCTTCTTTCACCACTGCATTACCTTGATGCTGGGGTTGTTGCTCGGAATGTGCCAGGAATCAATATGGCTGTGCCTGAGACATGTGTGTTACAGGCAAGTTGCACACTCCATTCCTACACTCCTCAGTGGGGTCAGGAATATGAGGGGACCTTGAACACTGTACAGGTCTACAGAGTACATCAAAGACATGAACAAGAATTCAGCCTTTCTGTGGGTTGAGAGCTGAGCCTAGAGAGAGGGCTCCGTGGTCAAGAGCACTTGATCTTCTTCTAGTTTGGTTTCTAGCACCCAAATCAGGCAGCTCACGTCTATAGGGAACTCCAGCTGCAGAGGATCTAATGCCTCTGACCCCCTGAGGACCTGCGCGTGCATGCACGCGCACATGCACACACACACCTACTCATGATAAAAATAAAATCTTTTTTAAAATTGTTAGTGAGCACTGGTCTCTGGTCAGGTGCTACACTAACTATGGATGCACAGGATAAGACTAGGCCCTCCCAGGAGAGGATCAATTCTCACCTTGGTGAGAAAATAAAGGACTGATTATCTAAATAGCTCAGTAAAAGCTTGACAAAGATATAAATGGCCCATGAGAAGCAACATTATGATAGCCCATCCCTAGGGTGCCATTGCCAGAACTCTCAGCATCAGCAGTAACTGGCTGCCAACTCCAGGATTCATTGCCTCTAGTCTGAAAATACATTCTGTATCATTTTGAAAATTGGTAATTCTGTATTCACTGCCTAGATCCAGCATGTGGAGATGCTCTCCAAGAACTGAAACACTCGGCCACTTAACTACAGCTTCAAAACCTTGGCTGGGAAGAGGTGGGAGGAGAAGCATACGGGAGAGTCAGCCACTAGAAGGTCAGGAGAAATCTTAGCCGGGAGGCCAGGGCCATGAATTCCACCTATCCTCGCTCTGGGCCCCTCTAGCAAGACAGCGTGTTTTGTTGATTACCAGGAAGCATTGTGCAAGGGCTATCTATTGCCACCCCACCTTCCTCTTATCTCCAAAGAATTCAGCACTTACATCTTTGAACTGGACCAAGCCAAGTTCTCCTAACTCAGCTACACAGCAATATGCAGCTTCTACCTGGAGAAAGACTTGGGATAAACACATCTCCTCGCTTCGAAACACAGATGCCATGTTGGCCCAACCTTAGTCTGGGAGGGAAAAAAAAGAGAGAGATTGAAGGTAATAAGTATATGAAAATCTCAAGATGATTTCAATTAGGATTTAAAAAATAATCAGGGCTGGGTTATAGCTCAGAGTACTGATACAGCATGTATGTTCAATGAACACAGCCTAATTCAGTCCCCAGTGCCCTCTACACCACTCACACATACACAAACACAGACAGACAGACAGACAGACAAACAGACAAAGACAAGTAAATAAACCAACATTAGCAAACCCAAATAATCACAAAATGAAACTTTGGAGCACTGATATAATGCCTTGGCAGGAAAAAGTGCCCCTCCCCCACCTCCAATCTTACCTTCTAGATCACATGTGCTTTGGAAAAAATAGTGCAAATTTCTTTCCAGCTATGTGCACATAATGTGTAAGTGAAAACATGAAGGAGTTTTGCAGGTAGACTGGGATCTCATCTTCAAGATAGTGTAGTGTGTGTGTGTGTGTGTGTGTGTGTGTGTGTGTGTTTGTCACAAATATGGAAATCTAAAAGTTCTGGCACCAAGCATTTCAAATGAGACAGCCAAGGCTGATCAGGTATAAGGCAGAGGAAAGCAGCTGAGGCCCGGCCCTCACAGCTGCTTTCCTACTGAGCACTCATCATAAGGAGCCTTCCTTCCCCAGGCGAGGCGCAGGGACAATGCATTCCAAAGTGTGTCCAGTGATGTTTGTGACTCAACATCCCCACCTCCAAACAGTTATCATGAGCTCGGAGATTGCTTAGTGGAGAAAGGCGTTTGTCATCTGATTTAAAGGAGTTCAGTCCCAGAAACCATAAACGGGAGAGAGAAGCACTGCACGCCTTTAATTGCAGCACTAAAGACACAGAGGCAGGTAGATTTCTGAGTTTAAGGCCAGCCTAGACTACAGAGCCAGGGCTACACAGAACAATCTTGTCTTGAAAAACAAAACCCACTGCCAAAGAGAGAGAGAGAGAGAGAGAGAGAGAGAGAGAGAGAGAGAGAGAGAGAGAGAGAGAGAGAGAACAGACTTGCAAAGGGATTCAATGAGCCCCAAATTTTCACTAGATAACACATAAGGTTCAGACCCAGGAGGGTATCCTCCCTTGTCCCCCCATACACAGACAGCCTTTCCTGCCCGACATCTCTCTACCCCATCTTACCCCCATGGAAACCCCTATGGTTTGTATGTCCTGGACTTCAATCCCAAGGTCCTCAGCCTCCTTTTCTTAAAGACCGGCCTGCAGTCCTCCCCTATGCTTGTTTCCACATGACCCCCAGGGCCAGAGACCCCACATCCCTTCCTGACCCCCCAGGGCCAGGGACCCCACATCCCTTCCTGACCCCCCAGGGCCAGAGACCCCACATCCCTTCCTGACCTCCAGGGCCAGGGACCCCACATCCCTTCCTGACCTCACTGAACAGCTCTGGACTGAACTCCATGCAGATCCAGGGGGTCCATCCAGATCCCTCTATGTCAACCAGGCCTTGACCCTTCCCGTGGTTCCATTCATGTGAGACGCCCCCCAACTCTCTCTCCCAGACTCCATGTCCAGGCCTCCCAGGCTGACACCTTTGGACCATACCTGTTCTACACATGACCCCTTCACATACAATCTTCTGTGGCTCTAGACCACCATCAATTCGTCTTCTCTTCTGATTGTGTACCCTTTCTCAAAGTCCCTCTCCCTAGAACTCTTCTCCTGGACCTTTGTCTCCCATAGCCTCACACACACACACACACACACACACACACACACACACACACACCACACTGGTGAAAATAAAATAGCCTGGTGTCCAGGGCCCTGATTTCCTCCATGTCTCCATGGGAGCAGAGCGGGAAGACACTCCCTGGGTTAAGAAGGAAGGGGAGAGACTTTCGAATGACTAGCTGAACTCCTTGTGAGTGCAGGCAGGGGATAGGGGCCTGTCCAGTACAAACTGGTTTCCCACAGGAGCCTCCAGAGGTTCCCCGTTGCGTCTCCCTGTCCTTTTTTTCCTTCAAGTCAATCTAGAAAACCAGCATAGATTTCATTTTATAATACTCAGCATTCATAACCTGCCAGACTCTGGCCCTGTCACAGCAGCAGGATAAGGCTGATTCATCTGTCTTTTCTCCCCTCTCCAGATATCTGTACTTATTTTCTCCCTGGTCCTGCATCTACCTCTGAGCCTCATGCTCCCCAGCTGAATCCAGAATCTCAACCTTTCCTCTCCACCATCCATCCACCATCCCACATAATCCTGGCATCCCTCCATTCTTCCAGCAAACCTTCCTGACTATCCTGCCTCCTGTCTGCCGCCAGATTACCAGTCAATGACTTGCTAAACCAATGCCCTGTGTCTCCACTCGCCAGCAAAATCCTGAGGCTGGGACTATCCCCATCAGTTTAGCATAGAGTGAGCTCAATGTTAATCCCAACGTAATTGTCCAAAAAGAAGTCCACCAACTAGAACTATCATCAAAACAAATAAGAAATGTCTGTTGTTGTTTTAACTATCCAGTCTGATAAATGAAGCAATACGTTCACAGATCCATAAGACATCAGGTTCATGCAGACCAAAAAGCACAATGCAAAGGCTTTTCTCACCTGAGTTTCCTTGGAGCTGGTTCTGCGTGGGCACCCACTACCCAATCCCTGGAGAGGAAAAAGCCCAGCAGCAGCAGAGGCAGTAGCGGCGGCAGGCTGTTGTGGCTTTCAAGTGGCCAGGAGCTCCGGAGCAGAAGGCTGCCTAGCCTGAACCCCTCCACATACTGTCCCAGCTCCCTCTCCAGAGGCCACTCTGTTGTATCAACACATCTTCAGTAAGTGAGCTCAAACCTGCCACACCGGCCAGCCTTGCTCCACCCTAGCCCCACCTGACCCCGCCCTCAGCAGCGACCTTGAGTCCGCACTGCCAAGCAAGAAAGCACTTCTTCTCTAAGGGGGTAACTTGCTCCTCAAGGAACTGAAGTTGGGGACACGGTTTCCAGGGGCCTTAGGAGGGCCAGGCAGCCAGCAGGCTAGTTGAGCTCCTTCACAAATCGAAACACTCCTTCAGTCTCAAGAATGAGCCTGGGGTGTGGCTAACTGGTAGAGCACTTGCCTAGCACGTAGGAGGCCCTGGGTCTGATCCCGGCACAAAACAATAAGAATGAAATAACATTAAGAAGTAGTTTTGGAAGGGAACAGCTATCTCATTCACTGTCCTGAGTACTTTCCCAGACACACTGAGTTTCTAGAGGTAAAGAGACAGGTGAAGCCCTAGACACACCCAGCATGTGAGATCCAGCTTCCTGAGTGGCCAAGTCAGAAGGCTGCCATGTATTTTGCAGAATGATGAGAGGAACAGAGCAAGTCAGAGATTTTTCTGGCCTCAGAGGCTTCCTCTGCAGCAGCCTCCTGCCTACATTGATATGAATGAACTTTCCAGAACAGCTATTTTTAGGAGGTTGTGTATCAGTTTCCTGTCTGTACCTACTAGGTCCTCAGATGAGGGCTTCTTCTTTCCATTTTATGGTGTGTGTGTGTCTGTGTGTGAGCATGTGTTTTTTTCTTTTGTTTTTGTCTGGTTTTGAGATGGGGTCTCATGTAGCCCAGGTTGGCCTTGAACTTACTATGTAGGAGAATGTCTGATCGTTCTGCCCTTGCCTTCCCAGTGCTGAGATTCTAGGCATGTGCACTATCCCTAGTTTATGTGGTGTTGGGGCTTCATGAATACTGAACAGTCCCTGTTATCTGAGCTACACCCCCAGCTCTTGTTCTTCAGTTTCTTATGAGAAACTTTTTTCACATTTTTTTTTAAAACTTTATTTATTTATTTGCCTTGGTGTTTGCCTGGAACTGGAACTACAGACAGTTGTTAGCTGCCATGTGGGTGCTGGGAATCGAACCCGGGTCCTCTGGAAGAGCAGACGGTGCTCTTAACCGCTGAGCCATCTCTCCAGCCCCGAGAAACTTTTAAATATCAATCAGAGTAGAGGGATTAGTTAGTACAAAGGAAGGCCTTCCATATACAGTCACTCAACTTCAACACCTTGAATTTTGTGTCATCTAAACTCAGCTCTTCTCTAATTATTAATGCTTTGTGTTTAATGCCATATTCATATAATTTCTTTCAAAAAAAACTGTCAACATGTCACGTACGTCTAAAAGATAAAGATTCTTTCAGATGCGCACACACAATGTCATGATGACTTCTCAGATGCATCAATAATTCTTTCGTGTCAAATATCCTCCCAGGGATGTCTGTGCTGTCTTTAACTGTCAGCTTGACACAGCCTAGAATCACCTGGAAACGTTATTAATCCCACCAACTGAAAATAAGACACACTACCACGATTTAAAGCCAAATTTAAAGCAAGCTTCAATTAAATGCTGGCCAGGTAGATAGGCTCTGGAGAAGCCTATACTCAGGTTCCCAGGAAATGGTCCTGAATCAAGTTTTGCAAAGCTTCAGAAGGCAAAAGCCCATGATCACTGCATTTTCTACAAGGTC
Organism: Sigmodon hispidus; assembly: GCA_004025045.1. Classification (NCBI taxonomy): domain Eukaryota; kingdom Metazoa; phylum Chordata; class Mammalia; order Rodentia; family Cricetidae; genus Sigmodon; species Sigmodon hispidus. The sequence continues at coordinate 43,865 of PVIH01000448.1, read as the reverse complement.
TAATCAGGGGCAAGCATACGCCCTGATGTACTTCCTGTCAGCATACCTCCTACCTACATCCAATCAGGGACAAGAGTACATCATAATTAAGTGAAAGTCCCACCTCCCTCTTTCCCTAGACCCTCCCCACCCCACGCAAAGCCCACCAAACAGCAGCCCCTCCCCCAAAAGTCAGCCCCTCCCTGGGGCAGCTCGAGACCACACCTACAGATTACTTAAGGCCTGATAGCTACATTTGATGTGACTTGTCCCTGGCCTTTCCAAGGGCCACACAGGATTGCTTTGTTTTGGTCATTAAACCTGGATTTGTTCATTTGATTGGCTTATTGTATCAGTGGCAGTGGATACCCAGCAACCAGGGATTTAAAACTTGTCACATCCTAGCATATTTCCTGCCCACATATGATCAAGCTCATCTGGCACAGATGGGTCAAATACATTTGTTTAGGGGGAGTGAAATCTGTGATTTGTTATCTCCCATCAACAATAGCTTCCAGCATTTCAGAACTATCTGTCCTTGGGTAAGCGGCTTGCATATCAGAGGTATTTTGTTTCATGAGCCTCTTAAGGCATAGTAATTAAAACTAAAAATGTAATTTTGGGCCTGGCAGTGGCAGGCTACACCATTAATCCCAGCACTCAGGAGGCAGAGGCAAGTGGATCTCTATGAGTTTGAGACTAGCCTGTCTACAAAGTGAGTTCCAAGACCATTACACAGAGTATCCCTTCCTCTCTCAGAAAAAACAACCAAGCACCCAAACAACAGCAAAAGAAGTTTTGGTTCTCACGCGTGAGTTAATGAAGAATTAGATCAAGTTAGCCTGTGGGCATTTGGGGGGTTAGGTCTTATTGATGTAGGGAGACCTAGCCCATTGTAGGTGGTACCATCCCCTGGGCAGAGAATCTTAAACTATATAAGGCAGGAAAAAGATGAAAGCAAGCAAGGGTGCATTTATTCTACATTTGCTCTTGACTGTGGATGTGATAATGACCAGCTGTGGACTTCCTGCCTTGACTTCCCCCAAATGATAGACAGCAGCTTGGAAACGTAAGCAAGATAAATCATTTCCATCTCTATGTTTTTTTGGTTGGTTGGTTGGTTGGTTGGTAGGTTGGTAGGTTGGTTGGTTGGTTGGTTGGTTGGTTGGTTGGTTGGTTGGTAGGTTGGTTGGTTGGTTGGTTGGTAGGTTGGTTGGTTGGTAGGTTGGTTGGTTGGTAGGTTGGTTGGTTGGGTTTTTGTCAGTGTGTCTCAGTCTCAGTCTCAGAAATGAAACCAGCAGAACATCTGAGACTTGAGTATTTAGTGAGCCACTCAATCCCATGATTCCAGTGCACGGTCCACTTAGCACCTTTTTCTGAGAACCGTGACAAATGGAACTTCATTTCAGGAGGTAGCAGGGAAGGGCAGTGTGTGGAAAGCTTGGGAAGGCTGAGAAGAAACTATGGTTTCTAACGGGAAGCAGTGGAAGCCGTGATTTGAGGGAATAAATAGCCCATTCAGATGCTTGGGAAACAGACACTGAGGTTTGAGAGGCAGAACTTGACCACACCCTCTGTGGTGGGTTGAAGAAGATTGTCCCCATAGGCTCATGTCTTTGAATGGTTGGCCCCCAGTTGGTGGAGGGGTTCAGGACGGATTTGGAGGTGAAGCCTTGTTGGAAGAGGTGTGTCACTGTGGATGGGCTGTGAACCTTCAAAGCCCTTGCTTTTCCCGGTTAGCTTCTCAACTCTGACTTGTGCTTGCCGATGAGATGTGAGTCCTCAGCTACTGTTCCAGCACCTGCCTGCTGCCCGCTGCCCACTGCCCACTGCCTGCTGCTCGCTGCCTGCTGCCCACCTGCTGCTCGCTGCCTGCTGCCCGCTGCCCACTGCCCACTGCCCGCTGCCCACTGCCCACTGCCTGCTGCCCTCTGCCCTCTGCCCACTGCCTGCTGCCCGATGCTCGCTGCCTGCTGCCCGCTGCCCGCTGCCCACTGCCCACTGCCTGCTGCCCACTGCCTGCTGCCTGCCATGACGATCATGAACTAACCCTATGGAATCAAGAGCCCCAAATTAGATGCTGTCTTTTATAAGTTGCATTGATCATGGTATCTCTTCACCATAGTAGAAAAGTAATAAAAACACCCTTCTACCCCTCCAGGACAGAAATGTCCTGTGTCCAAATTCAGTGAGACAAAGTCCCAAAACTGAGGTCAGAATTTGCAAACCCGAACAGCAAGATGCAGGCTGAATCCATGTGAGGAGTCCTGGTGGCTGATGCTGCCACCCTAGAGTGTTAAATTAGCAGGACACTTCAGGTTGTAGAAAAGGCAGTGTGAGAATGAGCAGCTTCAGAGAATGGAAGAGATAGTCAGGTAAGAGCTCAGGGAAGGGCCCTCTCATGAGGAGGCACCTAAATTGAGGCTCAGAAGAGTAAGAGTCAGGTGTGGGCAGACATGGTAGTGACATCTCACACCACACAGAACCATCTATAAACCAATCACATACCTTCTCTTACTCTATCCATGGCTCGTAGAGAATTTGCCATGAGGTCACACACATAAGCTGGAGAGAGAAAGCAGTGCAATGGGAGTGGGAACAGTGGGCATTAGGGTACTTCATCATCCTGTAACCTAATAGTCTTCAGTGCTTGCTAGGTCCACTCACCGCACACAGTTCATGACGGGCAGTAACTGGTACCCTGTGAGCCAAGAGCAGGCTTCAGTGTCTGTTAGGCCCAGGAGCAGGCCAAAGGCTGTTTCTCTGAAAGAAAGTACTTTTTTTGTGAACAGTGCCAGAGCTCTGTCCCCAAATCCCAAGACCCTCCTTTATGGCTCCCTCTAAGGACCTTCCAGAGCTCCAAACCTGTCTACCAGCTAGTGACACTTCAAACACTCCTGAGTCTTCCAAATTGCATGGCTCAAGTAGCAGAGCAGCAGCCCAGCAGCCTGGACCATCTTTTATTTTGGGCCTCTCTTAAAACCAGGAGTTTTTCAAATTTGACAACAGGGCTAAAGTAATAATTCCAAATGAGGAAAATATCATCTCCATATAAAGAGGCCCATCATTCTTTATTCTAAGAAGGATCCAATGTAGCAGCCTATCCTTCACCATAAAAGGTCGATCCTGAGACGCATACACCTCTGGAACTCTCAAAAATGGACCTTTAAATTTTATCTGGATTCATTTAGCATCTTTTGATATGCAAATGTCTTGTCAATAAGTCTATAATAGTTTGATGCTTCCTGCTCACTAGATTCAACCAGCATAAGGTAGCCAATGTAATGTACCAGGTGACAGCCAGTGTAATGCACTAGGTGACAGCCAGTGTAACGCACCAGGTGACAACCAGTGTAATGCACTAGGGTGACAGCCAGTGCAATGCATTCAGTGACAACCAGTATAATGCACTAGGTGACAGCCAGTGCGATGCACTAGGTAACAGTCAGTGTAATGCACTAAGGTGATCAAGATCTTAGTAAACTAAGTGTGACTAAGGGGCACAGGAAGGATCCACCCTAACGCAGGACAGTAGAGGTACACTGAAGGCCTTGCTGGCTGAAAGCAAGTGTTTTTGGGGGGAACATTGGGATGGGATGGAGGAAAAATCTGCTATATGAACATGTTTTCATTTCAATAATTTTTCTTATTTATTCTTACATATTGTCTTCAAAGATCAGTAAGTCACTTGTCAATGAGAATAGTTTTATTGCTCGCTTTCCAATAACTTTGCCTTCTGTAGGGGAACTATGTTCTGTTACATTGTGAATAATTGTTCCTCCTTCTGGTTTAATAACAATACTGACTGGCCGAAGGCAGACAGGAAGTGTGGGCAGGGCTACCATACTAAGAAAACTGGAAACAGGAAGAGCAAAGCAGAGCCACCAGAGAGATGCGGAGAAAAGAAGTTGAAATGCCATTCTAAGGAAAGGTGCTGTGGAAGTATGTTCTGGTATGTTGTTAATATTTGTCCCTCCTATTGGTTTAATAAAAACACTGATTAGTCAAAGGCAGACAGGAAGTGTGAGCAGGGCTACCTTACTAAGAAAACTCTGGGAACAGGAAGAGCAGAGCAGAGATGCCAGAGAGACACCAGCGAGACCAGCAGAGAAGCCAGCAGATGCAGAGGACAACCATGCTGCTCTGAGAAAAGGTACAAAGCTGCATGGCTGAACAAAATAAGAATCATGGGTTAGTTTAAGAGTAAAGAGTTGGGGCTGGAGAGATGACTCAGCGGTTAAGAGCACCGTCTGCTCTTCCAGAGGACCTGGGTTCGATTCCCAGCACCCACATGGCAGCTAACAACTGTCTGTAGTTCCAGTTCCAGGCAAACATCAAGGCAAATAAATAAAGATTTTTTTTTTAAAAAAAAAAAAAAAAAGAGTAAAGAGTTAACAAGTTATATGCCTGGGCCATAGGCCAATCAGCATAAAATTAACATAAGTGTCTGTGTGTTTCTATGGGACTACGGGTCTGTGGGTCTGGACCACAGGCTGAACAGGCCAAAAACTTAATATTACAGCCTCCTCTTGTAGTGGAATTATTATGTTGTACATATTTGTTCTACCTATGGGTTTAATAAAAGCTGATTGGCCAAAGGCAGACAGGAAGTGTGGGCGGGGTTACCAGGCTAAGAAAACTTAGGAACATCTCAGAGCAGAGACAAACGACACTGGGATGCGAAAGAGACAAGACAAGGAGATGGCCACGGATGTAGAGGAAAGAAGCTGAACTGCTGATCTAAGGTACTGAGCCACACGGCTGAACAAGATGGCCTGAGTTCAGATGAAGGAGTCAGCAAATTATATGCCTGGGCCCCAGGACAATCAACAGAAAACTAATATAAGAGTCTGTGTGTCTCTGTGGGACTGCGAATGTTTCTGCAAGACTGCCAGACTGCCGGTCAAACCTTTGGGCTAAGGCCAGAAAGTCCAGCCAGAAACCAAATACAGCATCCTCTCCTCTGTCTTACTGCACTGTCTAGGGCTTCTAGGGTGATGCTGTAAAGGATGGTGAGAGGAACCAGCTGACTTGTTCCTCGTCTTGATATCTAACAGTACAAAGGCCCGGAGACAGAAACACTGGAGAAGTCTGGGGAAAGAGTAGAGTGCATTAGCTCAGCAGGAACACCACAGACGGTCCTGAAAACTCGCTGACTCAAGAGATAGAAAGAAGAGGCAGGTGTGGGGGCACAAATCTGTAATCCCAGCATTTGGTAAAGACAGGAATCTCAGGGAACCAGAGGCCATCCTGCCAGCCTGGTCTACATAGTGAACTCCAGGATAGCCAGGACTATATAGAAACACACTATCTAAAATAGAAGGAGAGGAAAGGGGGAAGAGGGGGAGAAAAAGAGAGGGAGAAGGAAGGAAGGAAGGAAAGAAAGGAAGGAAGGAAGGAAGGAAGGAAGGAAGGAAGGAAGAAAGAACACTGTGAATTTCTAACCTGGTCTACAGATCAAGTTCCAGGACAGCCATGGCCACACAGAGAAATACTTCCTTGAAAATAAGCCAACAAAGAAAGATAAGAAAGGAAAGAAGGAAGAGAGAGAGAGAGAGAGAGAGAGAGAGAGAGAGACTCGGGCAGTATGACTCAGGATAAAATCACTTGCCAAAAAAAATTGGATGATCTGAAAGCCTGGAGACCTGAGTTGGCTCTTCTGAGAAAATGAAGAGAATTGATTCCTGCAACTATCCTCTTATCTACACACACACACACACACACACACACACACACACACACACACACACACCTCACACACACACACACAAAGAAATATACTACCTTACAAAGGCAAGAGGATTTCTGAGAGTTCAAGGCCAGCCTGGTCTGTAGAATGAGTTCCAGGACAGCCAGTACTTACACAGAGAAACCCTGTCTAGAAAAATCAAAACAAAAAGGCTGGAGAGATGGCTCTGTCCTCTGATCTTCCAGACTATTCTTATTAAATATATATCACCACATTACAGTTCTGGAGATTAGCAACCGAAAGCCATAGTACCCTGAGTACTGAGGGGAAGGCTGTGTTCCAGGTTTGCGTCTGACTCCAGGGATTCATAGAAGTCCTTGTTTTTTCCTGTTTTACAGACAAATCACTTCTGCCTTCATCTTTATATGTGGGTTTCTGTGTTAAAATCCTTTCAGAAGGACACCATGCAAGTACATCTGCTGCTCCAGGAAACTCAAATGATTGCCTCTGCAGAGGGTCCACTTCCACATAAGACCACATTTTGAGCTACCAGAGACTTCTACACACTAACTAGAGGGTGGGGACATGATCACTCCATAATATGGAAGGAAATCCTAGAGCCCCAGCACTGAACATTAGAGAGGTCAAAGGTCTTAAAGCTGGGCAGAGACAACAGACACTGCAAGAGGGAGGGTAATCCTGAGAATAAACATGCAAGACGAGAAGGTGTCTCAGGAATCATAAAGAAGGTGGAGTTTTCTAGGGTCACAATGAGCCTTACTTACCTCCTGGCTTAGAGAGAACAGAATTCAGAGTAAGGAGCATGGAGCCAAGAAGTCAATGGCGAAGGAAAGATAAACGGGACAGTTGCAGACATGTCTATCAAAAAGTGAGGCTGTAGAAAAAAGAGGGAGCAGGCCACAGCTGAAGAGAAAATGAGACCTTGTGGAAAAGGTCTGTGGTGGCTTGAGATGGCTTGAAGGAAGCTCATGTGTTTGAATACTGTGTCCTCAATGGGTGGAATTATTTGGGAAGGATCAGGAGGTGTGTCTTTGCTGGAGGAGGTGTGTCACAGGTTGGCCTTTGAAGAATCAAAAGCTTCTCACCATCCCAAGCCTCCTGTTTGTGGACCAGATGTGAGTTGCCAGCTGCCGCAATGCTCTGCTTAGGTGGTCCTGGACTCCTAGCCCTCTGGAACTGTGAGCCCCAATCAAATGCTTTTTCTATAAGTTGCCTAGGTCATGGTGTCTTAACACAGCAATAGAAAAGTAACTAAGACAATTTTATTCTTGTTCAGGGGAAGGGGCAGTTGATTTTGTGTGTCCTGGGTGCACAGCTCATATAGAATGTGAAGATTTTACTTTTTTTTTTCCCAGTTCCATGCACTTAAGACAGTCCCCTTTGAATCATGAGATCGTCTCATTTAAATTTCCCTAGAGTTTTCAGACTGAGCTCAAATCCCTATCACTGATGACACACAGGAAGTCAGAGCAAGGCAAGTGTTAGCAAGGCCAGTCCACTTCACCCCAACCCAAAGTAAACCTCAAGTCTGTCCTGCTTCTCTCAAGAGAGAAGGAAAACAGGAAACAAACATAACCTGGGCCCAAAGAAGCTTCCAGTGAATCGTGAGAAAATGAGAAACAAACTTTTAGTCCAAGCTAGTTTTTGCAATGCTCTGTGTGTGTGTGTGTGTGTGTGTGTGTGTGTGTGTGTGTGTGTGTGTGTGTGTGTGTGTGTGTGTCTGTCTGTCTGTCTGTCTGTCTGTCTGTCTGTCTGTCTGTCTGTCATACAGCACAGCAGTGAACACACTGGGAAAGCAGTCAGTAAAGGAGTGGAAGTCCAAAGCCAACTTGGTCTATGGTTAGTACACTCTTGCTTCTTTCTTCCTGTTTTGTTTTGTTGAGGAAGTATCTGTGAGTATTTCTGGCTGTCCTGGAACTATGTTGGCCTTGAACTCACAGAGATTTTCCTGCCTCTGTCTCTCAAATGCTGGGATTAAAGACTTGCTCCACCTTGAGCTCACTTCTGTTTCTTTAATCATTTGTTAATGATGGGTGGGGCAGGTAGGGTGGTGTCTTTAATCCCAGCACTCAGGAAGCAGAGACAAGCAGATCTAGGAATTTGAGGCCAGCCCGGTCTACAGAGTGAATTCTAGGATAGCCAAAGTCACACAGAGAAAACCTATCTCGAAAAACAACAACAAAGAGATATTTCCCCTGCAAATCACTAAACACACTCATATATTTAAATCAATTCTTTTTTGCAGTGCCAGGGATGGAACTCGGCTCAGTCACACCCCCAACCCTCTTTTTACTTTTTTCAAGGCAAGATCTCATTAAATTGTACAGGCTAGACTTGAACTTGGATTCCTCCTAGCTCTTGGCTTTCCCAGTTACAGACCTGTACCACCAAACCTGGCCAGCTAGATTTGTATATACTCTTGAGACCCCCCCAACACAGTGCATTGCAGGAAAATAAACAGTTAAATGTGGTGTGAGGTCTTGAGAGAAAGAACTCTCATAGGGTTAAATCCAAAATAACACTTGACACCAGTGACACACAGGCAATTGAAGCTTCCTCACACCAGCCCTTGACGGTCTCCAGGGAAGCACTCGAATGGCCTGAGGACTTTCTATAAAATGGCTCTTAAACTGGGCTCTCCACTTGCAGTGGCCCTGGGCACAGAAGGCTCTTGTGTTCTCTGTCTGTACCAGGATTAGAAGGACATTGGCCACACGCACAAATTCAGCTACACAAGCTCAGTCTACGAGGGACTGGCACTTAGAAAACAAAGTGGGTAAGCAGATGGCAAACTCAAATGCTTGCGAGGAATTTTAGCCCAACAAAATACTCTCGCTATTAAAGTCACACCGAATTTTCAAAGACCATTGTCTAATATCTTCGAACTGGAATTCCAGGTAGATCACCTTCATTTAAATAGATGATTTGATTATTCACGTAAGCCTTGCATTGCTGCCCAGCCACAGGGCGGCTGATGAAGGCTCACAATGGGAGCAAGTGGTTTGAAGTTGCTTCCCTGAGAGGCCCACTCACCTTCCCACCTCCCGCACCTCACAATGGACTCCATTGATGGTACCGTCGACCTCGAGTCTGTATTCCAGCACACTGTGATCTAATTTACAGATCTTGGAAGCAGGATCCTTCCTGCCATGGAAATTCCCACTTCCTCCTGTCTCTCACAGTGACATTGGTGCCATCCAATTCAATTTGGCTCTCGCTGTGTCCGCTAGATGGTGCCATGGGACACAGAGCAGCAATCTCAGTGACCTTCCACAACTACAAGCTCATTCCAGGAAAGATTCTCCCGCGTGGAGTTCTCCAGCAGCCCTGTTTCTGCCATTCCTGTTTCTCTTTACAGCACAAAGGAGATGTACAAAGACAGCATTTCGCCACAGAAAAGGTGATGGCCCAGTTTCCAAGGCACATTTTACCTGGCTTTCTAAGCTTATCATTAGGAGTGGCTACCAGCAATGTGGCTTTGGTGACAATCTAAACTTCACTGTTTTTTTGTTTGTTTTTTTTCTCTTTAAATATTTTAATTTTTTGCTGGGCTATGGTTGCATATACCTTTAATCCTAGCACAGAAGCAGGCAGATCTTTGTGAGTTTGAGGTCTCTGGTCCATAGAGAGAGTTCCTGGACAGCCAGGGCTACACAGACAAACCTTGTCTTCAAAAACAGAACCAACAACAATAAAAACTAGTTTTACCTCAAAATATTCATTTACCAATTTCCTTCTCTTTCTTTCCATATTTACTATCATAATTACAGTCATAGAAAACTTAGAAACCCTCCAAGCCAACCTCCTGAGAGAAGAAACCCTGAGGGAGGTAAAGCCTGCAGTCCCACAGCTAATGAGCTGGTGGCAAAGCCAGAGGCAGCACACGGAACTTCAGCCTCCAGGCCTCTGCCCACAGTCAGTACGGCTTTCCTTCCGGTGGACCTCTCCAAGGCTGACCCATGCCCGCCTCCATCTGCATTGCTTGTTCTGGGCTCATTTCTCTCCTCTCACTGCGTTTGGAGGACCCTGGACAAAGGCCTTCCCACACAGTACTGAAGGCCTCACTCCAGACTCAGTCCTACACTGTCTCCTTCAGGTATCTTAAGCAGCATCATTGCCAAAAGTTGTGCAATTTCATTTTCCCTCAGGGGAACTTGGATCCAGGGCTACCAGTAGAAGTTGGCTTTGTTCCCCAGGGGGCTGTGGGCAGTCTGGAAGAAGTAATAAAAGAAAGTCAGGAAATGAAGAAGTCACAGAAGAGGCCAAGTCACCGTAGGAGAGAAGTTAGATATTGGGAGGCCAGGCCTAAAAGCATCTGACTCTGCACTTGGTCCCCTTCAGTTTCATGTAGACAGAACTGGTTGGAGGCCCTGGATGCTCATCATAAACATGTACCTTATTTCTCAAAAACCTTAGCTTAAAGTTACTCTTGAAGGGCACACATTTCTGTTTATTAAACAAAGATGAATCTGACCACAAGCACTGTTATGCCAACACCAGCAGTTCACATAGATGATTAGGCTGAGAACCATGGAGAACCCAAAGCTGCCAATCACTGGGTTAGGAGGTTGACAAGCCCCTCCCCTTTAGTTGTCTATCAACTTCACCTTAAAATGTCCTTGCCCTTTTGATGCTCATAACTTTCTATCCTTTGTGACAGAACCAGCTGTGGCAGCTGGGGGGTTGGGGGCCCTACAGATTCTGGTCCTAGAAAGTCACGGCCATCAGGATGGTGTCCCCAGCGCACAGCCCTCCTGAGCCACACTGTTCCTTCCTTCCTCTGTCCCTTTGCAGTCCTGAGATCCTCTGTCCTGTCAGGACTTCCAACCCTGAATGAACTTGCTTCTTCCCTACCAATTTGTCACCCGAATCCTGGTCTTGGAGAAAAAGCAGCCCAGACCCTAACTCCACTACCATCCTCAGAATGGATCTGTACTTAATGAGAGATTGGAAAGGCCCAAATTCAAAGACGAAAGATGGCCATGTGGTGCAAGAGCCATCCTTGCACAGGTGTCTTCATATTCACAGGTGTCTTCAATGTGAAAGAGCTTGACTTCCTGTAGAGGATACACTTTGCCCTTTCCTGGACTTTTTCAAATGAAATCAGAGACATAGACAAAATGACAACACCTATCCTGTTGGCCAACTCAATTCCATCTACTATTCCTACGTGCCTGACCACTGACATGATTATTCAGAAGTCTTTGGTTGTTTATTTGTTTGTTTGTTTTAAGAATGTGTAACCAAACCCTGTCTGAACAATTTGGAATGTTTCTACAGAATGTCTAGCTTTGAGTGATATAACTTCCTGGTACAGTCTCCAAAGTAAACAGGTATGAGCGGGCCACTGGCTCCTTCGAGCTCACTGCACACCTGTGAGAAACCAGTCATTCTGGTGACTCAGGGTCGCCTTTGTCAGAGGTTAGAAACATCAGGCCATCCTCTGTTATAACAAAGCACATATCTGATAAGCGAATATTTGTCATTGTCTTACAAACAATCTTAAATCAGACAATAAGTGATTTAAAAAAGAAAGAAAGAAAGAAAGAAAGAAAGAAAGAAAGAAAGAAAGAAAGAAAGAGAGAAAAGTAGAGGCTAGACCATTACGCTCCCCTTGATAGGAAGCTTCCAGGTCAGGGATGTGGTTAAACCATCACCATAGCAACCCATGAGGGGTCATTAAAATCTTCATAAGTCCTTGGTACTTACCATTTCAGAAAAATAGGTTCAGTTCCTCCCTAACATATGAAAACATACTCAGGCCAGAGAGATGGCTCAGTGTAACATATGAAAACATACTCAGGCCAGAGAGATGGCTCAGTGTGGAAGAGCACTGGCTACTCTTCCACAGGACCTGGGTTCAGTTCCCAGCAGCCACATGGCAGCTCACAACCTTCTGTAACTCCAGCTCCAGAGGACCAGATGCCCTTTTCTACCTTGGGCAATGCACACACATGCACACATACAATCATGCCGACATCATAAATAATAAAAATCAAAAATACTAAATGTATCTAGGTGGGGTGGCCCATGCCTTTAATCCCAGCTCTCTGGAGGTAGAGGCAGAAGGATTTCTGAATTGAAGGCTAGCCTGGTCTACAGAGTGAGTTTCAGGACAGCCAGGGCTACACAGAGAAACTCTGTCTTGAAAAACAAACAAAAAACAATGTGTGTATATATATATATGTATATATACATATGTGTATATATATATACATATGTGTGTATATATATATTCTGTTTAAACATTGAAATGAATTGCTTGATTTTTCTCTTGCTTGTCATAATTATTTTTGTTGCCTTGGGTTTGTTTATTTTGTTTTGTTGTTGTTGTTAATTTGTAGCTGTTCATATTTTTGGACCTGAGGACATTTTTGTCAGGTCTCAAACATTTTGGAGACCTTTAAAAGTCTTGCAGACTCAGGCTGGAGAGATGGCTCAGCGGTTAAGAGCACTGACTGCTCTTCTAGAGGACCAGGGTTCAATTCCCAGCGTCCACATAGCAGCTAACAACTGTCTCTCACTTCAAGATCTGACACCCTCACAGACATTCAAACAAAACACCAATGCACATAATATAATAAAAATATTTTAAAAAGTCTTGCGGACTCTATGCACCGCTCTAACCTCTAATACCAACCAGATAAATCAATGTTGCTTTATGATGCTCTTTGTAAGGTTTATTGGGAGGAAAAGATTGAAGAATTTCTTCATGGTGGGGGAACATTGGGAGAAAATAAATTCCTCTCTAGATGTGATGCTATCAGAGAGCAAAATTACCCACAATTTAAAGATCATGGTTGGCGGGGCTGGAGAGATGGCTCAGCGGTTAAGAGCACCGTCTGCTCTTCCAGAGGACCCGGGTTCGATTCCCAGCACCCACATGGCAGCTAACAACTGTCTGTAGTTCCAGTTTCAGGCAAACACCAAGGCAAATAAATAATAAATAAATAAAGTTTTTAAAAAAAAAAAAAAAAAAAAAAAAAAAAAAAAAAAGATCATGGTTGGCTTTATTTGTGGTTCCAGAATGGAACAGAACCTTGTTCTACAACACTGAATAGATTTTCCGAAGGGCTGAGTGGAAGGGTTGTCTATATAGACAGTTAAGGATGTAGCAAGTCCAGCTGGGTCATTTCATAATGAGTGTCCTTGTGAGGTGGAGACAGAAAGACAGAACAATAGGAAAACAACTGATAGATTAACATCATGTTACCTTTTTTGTTTTTTTTTTTTTTAATGCATCATTGCAGGGAATGTGGATAGAAACTGGCCCATCTCCTTGAGACCTTGGAAAGCCAGATAAACAGCTTGGGTTCAGTTTGGTGATATGAAATGTTGGTACATGCGACTCTGTTTTGCGTTTCAGTCTGTTCTGCTGAGGCACAGAGCAGAAGCCTGACCCACAATGGTAGCTTTCCACTGTTTTATTGTTACCTTAACAGTTCTGAGAGCATGCAAGCTGCACACTCCCCTGTCATTTCCAATTCCTGAATCGGTGAATGCTATATGTGACCTGTATCCAGCCACCCTCTCCACACTGAGGCCACAAAGTTCAGGAAACGTGAGCAACGTTTGTGCTTTAACCTTGCTCACAGGTTTGTCTTCTACCCCCAACATTAAATTTCTCTTTGCTTTATATCTTACTGTTTCAAACTTATTTTATTTCACTCGGTTGCTGTCAATAAGTTTCATCCAATCCAGCATTTAAATAAACCAATATATAAGTAGTATTTTTGTTCCCTAAGACTGCCTTTCTCTTGTTTCTCAAACAGTTCATATTGATGGTGAACTTTCTAGTCAAATGGGACTTAGTACTTAAAGTTCTGACCACCCATCTGCTCTGTGTGCCAAGTGTTTCTACATGGATTACTTCATTAAATGTCCTGAGAATTCTAATAATACGACAGACACTATCCTCCTACTTTTAGATTTAAGGCTGGGCATTAAATGATTTGCCCAGGGCCACCCAGTTAATAAGAAGCAGGGCTGGAATTTGATCCTGGGGGGCTCAGTTTGAAGGCACTATAGAGACCTTTACTTTTTCATAGATGCCATTTCTTGGATTGCCTGCAGAGCCTAGAAATGGGCTGGACTCCTGGAGGTGGAGGGGCTGACAGTCACAAGCCACCCAGTGTGGCTTCAAGGGACTGAGCGAGGCCCATCTACAAGTGCAGTACATGGTCTTTTTTATTATTATTTTATGTATCTGCCTGAGTGTATGTATATATACTATGTGCATGCAGCAGCCTGTGGAGCTTAGAAAAGAGCATTGGATCCCTTGAAACTGAACTAACACACGATTGTGAGCCATCATGTGGGTGCTGGAAATCAAACTCTGGAACTCTGGAAGAGCAACAAATGCTGCTAGCCACTAAGTTTTCTCTCCAGCCTGCAGTGCATGTCCTTAACAGCTCTCTAGCCTCTCTTCTTTTTAATTCATTAAGTTTGAGGTACTGGGGATGAAACAACCCAGAACTTTTGGACATGGTAGACAAACATTCTACCATTGAGCTATACAACCTCATCACAATTTTTTTTTATTAAATTTATTTCAAAATTATATATATATATAAAATTCCTCACCCCACTTCCTCTCAAATTCATGACTGCTTTTAATATATATATATATATATATATATATATATATATATATATATAGAGAGAGAGAGAGAGAGAGAGAGAGAGAGAGAGAGAGAGAGAGCCCAGGCTGGCATTGAACTTACTGTGTAGCCCAGGTAGACTGAATCTCTTGATTCTTCTGCTTTTACTGGCATGACAGGAATGAACAACCAGGCAAGATCTCCTCCTCCAGAGCTTCGAGTGAGTGGGACCTGCATCCACCACTTTCTGACTAGGCTGGCTGAACACAGCGTACAGACGGGTGGCAGGCCTGCCACACTCATACAGCTCTCTCACTTACGATGTGCTAGCTCTGCCTGAAGAAGCCATCAAGTCCCCTCTGCCCATGCGAACTTCCATGTCAGCCTAACGTCACTTCCTCTGCAAGCCTTGGCAGATTTAATCATTTCCTCTTCTGTCTTTCCATACTGTCTCCTCAAGGACAGGAACCACGTCTCAGTTACCTCTGAGTCCCAAATGCTAGGCTCAGGTGTGCCTTTGACCCTCAAGGTGAGTGTGCAACATGCTGCAATCAACTCCCCATCTCACTTCCTGAGATTTCAGTTACTTGTCATCAACTATAATCTGATCATATTAAATGGAAAATTCCAGAAGCAATTTCTAAGTTATTATTATTTAGTTTTTTGAGACAGGGTTTCTCTATGTCTCCCTGGCTGCCCTGGAACTTGCTCTGTAGACCAGGCTAATCTCAAACTTAGAGACCACCTGCCTCTGCCTCCCAAGTACTGGGATTAAAGGTATGGAACACCACCACCCAGAATTCCTAAGTTTTAAATAGTTTCATAATATATTGTTATAATTGCTGTTTAATTATTAGCATTAGTAATCTCTTACTATAACTATAGATTAAACATTATCCTAGGAATGTAATTCTAGAAAAGTATTCGTATGTGGTTCAGCAGTGTTTCCGGTTTCCACTGGAGATCTTGGTATACACTGCCTTAGGGAAGGACACTTGAAAGAGAACACTATCAGCCAATCATTTAGACTGAAAGCAGCATTCCATTAGGTTGTTGCTACTGGGTTCAGCTCCTTCGTGTACCCCATCCCCACCCACTTGCTTCCTGATGCTACAGTGCACAGACAGATGCTCAGCTCGACTCTCCTTGCCTCCCTCTACTTATGCCAGCATGACAGCAGGCTCCAGGCACTACTTTGTCTGTGGCCTCTCTGGGCCTGCCTCCCTGATACACTTCTCCTCTTCACCTGTCAAAATACTACCCATGCTTCAAGGGCCAGTCCTAATGTCATTTTTCTCCCTAAAGTGGTTTCTTGTTGCTGAAGTCATTTAGTCATTCTCCCGACTGCTCAGGGGCTTGGGTTTTATAATAGCAACATCCTAAGTGTGAGTATTTGCAGGCTGCAGCATAGTATAGTACACACAGTCAGTGCTGAAGAAATAACAGAGTGACTGGTTTAGAGAATTTCCACTACCCCTGCAGCAAGGCCAGCTCCAAGGAACCAGCAGGGAATTGCCTTACCTTTTTCTTAATGGAAACCATTTTGCCTCAAAAATAGAGGGCAGAGATTGAGCCTCCTCCAGTCCCCAAGTCACAGTTAGAGGCAGAGCGGGTGTGACCGGCAGCTTCTTTAGCTCCACCCTCTTTCTTTTACCCCAAACACTGAACAGATTCCCAGCTCCTGCAGGACTGGAGTCACCTCAAACAGAGCCCACAGGACGCATGCTCCCCAGCCCGGGGCACCCCTGCGCCAACATGGCCCAGACAGGTGTCTCCCTCTGTAGCCCTGGGTACCTCACCTCTGCCCCGCACACCACCCTGCTCTTCAGCCTGGTCCTCGGCTCCTTCCACTTGTCCTGCAGTACAGGTAAAAGTTTTGAGCTTTATTCTTGGCTACCTTGGGAAGGGGAGGGCAGGACTGGGGGGAGGGGAGGGGAGGATTCCTTGGCCCGGGGTTGGTCCTGCACAGTGGGAAGAGGAAACACAAGTTTCCCTGGAGGATTAGGCAGGGAGCTGGGGTGGGAGTCAGCTGGGGGTGTCTTGGGTTTGTCTGTGATACTCAGTTCCTTTAGTAGGACAGCAGCAGTCACCCTGGTGGCCCTTACCACACACAAAAACGAAACACACACACACACACACACACACACACACACACACTCCAAACGAATTTGGCAGTTTGTCAGTATCTCATTCATCACTGGACCATACTGGTAGAAGGGGATATGTGTGGCTCCTACCATTTTCCAAGGCTCCTCCAGGCTCTCTCTTCTTCACCTTCCATGGGCAGAGAACCCAGGCTTCCTCTGCCACGTTCAGAGGCTGGAAAGCTACCCTCAGCTCTGCACCCTTCCTGAGCATCAGAAGTTTGGTGGTTCACAACTTTAATCCCTGCACTCAGGGAGCAGAGGCAGGCACATCTCTGAGTTCTAAGACAGCCGGAGCTACACAGAGAAACTCCGTCTCAAAAACCAATAAATAAGTATGACAGTTTCATAGGATTCAACCTAATATTAGCATCTAATTTTCTTTTGTTTTTGTTTGTTTGTTTTCCATTCACTTACTCTATCCTGAGAACATTCCCACCTTAGGTAGGGAGGTGAGATCAAGGCAAAGAAGGTGACTTGGTTTTGAAGGAAAATTCTAATGTCCAGGAATCAGTTTCTCCAAAACAAAGCTTAACCCTAAGCTGTGTAAATAATTCACAACAGTAGTCAGATTGTATCGAAGTAATTACCATACATGAGGGACTGGACCGGGTGGCAGCAGCTTTGCGGTTGTGGTTAAGCAACAAGCTTGCTTCCTCAATAACCCTGCTCTGTGTCAACGGCCCCTCAGAAGGACGTGCTGACCCACAGGATGCTGACCCACAGGCAGTGGGCCATGGAGAGGTCTAAGCATTCTTTTCCATTTCCAAGGAAACAGTAATACCATTTCCGGAAAGACTCTTTGAAAACCAGTCCCCTGGGTTCACCTTGCACAAAGCCCCAGGTTCAATCTCAGGCATCCACTGAACCCAGCATAGTGGTGTAAGCCTTTCAACCTAGTATTGGGAGGTAAAGGCAGGAGAATCCAGAGTTCAAAATCCTGTCTGCGTGCAGGCTCAAGGCCAGCCTGAGATTCATGACAGCCTGTCTTTAAAAACACAAATGAACAAATAACAAACACCTGCTTTTAATCTGCCTACCTGGACTGGTATTTGTGCGGATAGAATTTTCTTCCGTGGTAAGTGCTTCAGGCTGAACTATGCTTTCAATAAAGTCAGTCACAGTGACACCTGAACACACTTTAAATATGACTACAGTGATGAGAAAGCTGCCTTTCAACTTAAATTCATTTTTTAAAATTGGCTTAAAGAGAGGCAGGCAAATCTCTATGAGTTTAAGGCCAGCCTGGTCTATAGAGCAAGTTCCAGGGACAGCCAGGGTTACACAAATAAAAGCCTGTCTCAACAAAACAAAAATTAAAATATAAGGGAGCTGGAGAGATGACTCAGGAGTTAGGAGCACTGGCTGCCTTTCCAAAGGACCTTGGTTCAATCCCCAGCACCTACATGGCAACTCGCAACCATGTATAATTTCAGCTCCAGGGGATCTGACACCTTCATACAGACATACATGCAGGCAAAATACCAATACACTATACACACACACATAAACACATACACACACACACACACACACACACACATATATAAAATAGCCATAGTGTCAAGGAGCTGCTGTCCTGAGTAGCACGGACACAGCTTTTCTTCCCTGAATCTGAACGTTTTTGTCTCTATAACCCAGCGCTGCACCACAAATTCTTGACAAAACTTGTAGAATTTTTTTCTAAAGCTGACCCCCCCACCTCCCCATCATTCTTGCTCCTTGCTTGTCACCTAGGAGACAGTTACAAGCACTGACTATTCTGGAAAGCTGTAGATTTGTTCACATGAGATGTAGTTTTTGTTGATAGCTGTGTGTCTGGGTAACTACACCACAGCCGCAGAGATAAAGGATGGGGGTCAGATTTCAGGGGTTTGTTTGTTTGTTCACATGTTGGAAAGAAACTGAATCTCCTGTGAAAGAGACCTTCTGGATTGTTTAGCAATTGATTCAGTTTACACTGGAACCATCCTTTAGCTCCAGCTACCCGCACAGGAAGCAGCCGTGTGCAACAGGTCTTTTTGGTTTTGCTCTGTTTCCTTTGAGACGTTCTCACTGTGTAGCCCTGGCTGGCCTGGAACCTGCTATGTAGATCAGGCTGGCCACAAACTCAGAGGTTCCTCAGTTTCTTCCTCCCACATGCTGGGATTAAGGAATGAGCCACCATGCTCATCTGAAAGCTTTTTTTTTTTTTTTAAGAAGAGGAAGAGAAAGTATTTTTTGAATGAGGATAAAGTAATGGTAAAAGGGGATTGAATTTGGGTCAACACACCACAGAGATACCTGTACATCCATGTTTATTGCCACACTACTTATAGTAGCTAAGAGATGGAGCCAGCCTGGATGTCCATCAACAGATGACTGGATGATGGGTGTGTGGTGCAGACACATGAGTTTTACTCAGGTACAAGGAATAAAATGATGTCATTTGCAGGAAGATGGACGAAACTAGAAATCTTGTTAAGTGAACTAAGCCAAACTCTGAATGACGTATTACACATATTTTGTCTCATATGTGGAATGCAGATAAATTCAAGGAGATTTATAGGTCTATTGCATAATCAAAGAGGGGGACTGTTCTTGTTTGCTTCTCTATTGCTGTGACAAAATTCTGACCAAAAGCAGCTTGAAGAGGGGATTATTTCACCTCAGTTCACAACCATCAAGGGACACCAAGGCAGGAACTGAAGCAGGAGCTGAGGCAGAGGCCGTGAAGGAACACTAGTTCCTTTCACGGGTCATGACACTTGCCTTTTTACACAAAACCAGATCCCTGCTGAGGTCACCCACAGGGAGCTGGGCCCTCCCACACATCAGCCTTAAAGCCTCCTTCCTATACCAGTCTTTAAACAAGAAAACGGCCCACAAACAAGCCTTCAAGCATCTGACTGAGGCAGTTCCTTAACCAAGTTCCCTTCCCAGGTGACTCTACTGTATCTCAAGTTGAAGAACTAACCAGCGCTGATTAGAGCCCATGAGAGTTGAAGGTGAACACGTGCAGAGTACATGACCTTCGTGGACGAATATGTTCTAATGAAACCTATTACTTTGTATGCTAATTTAAAATAAAAAACAAAACAATGTCACTTTATAAGTTTAAAGAAAGAAAGGTAGCTGGGCAGTGTTGGCACATACCTTTAATCCCAACACTTGGAAGGCCGAGGCAAGCAGATCTCTGAGTTCAAGGCCAGCCTGGTCTACAGAATGAGTTCCAGGACAGACAGGGCTGTCTCTGAAAAACAAAACAAACAATAACAAAAAGGGTAAAAGTATTTCTTCATTTGGACTTATAATAAAAATACCACTGACTGGGGTCTTTAGCAGAAGGGTATATGCTCACTGCTCTAGAAGCTGGATGTCTAGGTGAAGGTGTGGACAGATTTAGTTTCTCCTTTCTGGGCTTACAGATAGCCTCTTGCTCACTGTGACCGTAAATGGCCATTTCTCTAAGTCCAAGCATTGATGGTATCTCTTCCTTCTTTTTATTTGTTCTTGTTTTTGAGACAGGATTTCATTCTGCAGACCAGGCTGGCTAAAAACTTACAGTGGATCCGCCTGCCTCTGCCTCCTGAGTGTTGAGGTTTTAGGTCGCTGCAAACCCTTATTTAGATGTAATCACTTCTTTTGTCTCCAGATACAGCCATTGGAGGGTTAGGGCTTCAGCTGCTGTGTGAGGAGTATGATGTATCCCTCCCCAGAGTCTTCATGTTGCATAAAGCTCTACTGGCCTCACTGACACTTGTAGAACACTGTTATTATATTCATTATGCCTGGGGCTCACTTTGCCTTCTCTCTGATGCCACCTCTTGCCTTTTCTTGCAGAAGCCAGCAGCGGCAACTCAACCCTGGGTACACACCACCCAGACCCTGGGACCCTGGAGCAGTGTGCCAGTAAGCTTCCTGTCGACTGCCCTGATCCTAGAGCCAACCCTGGAGCTAGGAAGAACCCTGAGCCCGTCTCTGTCCATTACTGGGTGTCAGGTGGTCCAGCAACCGCCTGGTCTTCCCAGACAAGGGGGGAGGGGTGTCCAGTAGTGTTCACAGAGCAGGATAAATGATACCTTGGTTTTGGTCTTAATTTAGTTGCGTGCACAGGTGGGTTTAATGGCTCGTCCCCTGGCTGGCAGCCAAAGGTGCCCTGAATGCAAATGTTTTAGTATTTGGAGGTAAGAAGCCTACTAAAAACAGCTAGTCTGCCGGGCGGTGGAGGCGCATTCCTTTGATTCCTGTACTCAGGAGGCAGAGGCAGACAAACCTCCAAGAGTTAGAGGCCAACCTCATCTACAGAACAAGTCCAGGACAGTCAAGGCTTCACAGAGAAACCATGTCTCAATAACAAAACAAACCAAAAACCCAGTTGGTCCAACCTCTGCCCTAAGCGGAAGCTGCTTGTTAGACTCTTCCCTTCTTCCGGTCTATCCTCCTGAGATGTTTCCTGGGGCAGGGTGATCAAAAGCAAAGAGGAATTTCTAGCACGTGTCCAGTCAGCAGGAAGTTTTGCTTCATCATAACTGTGGCCCCTTTATCCTGTACCCATCAAAAGACCAACTGTCCTCAGATCTGTTCACTTAAAGCAGGGGTGGGGGTGGGGGGTGGTAAGCAACAATACTTAAGAGGCGGAGAACGCAGCTTTGGGGTCTACAGACTGGAAAGTGAGCTCTATGTGTGTTACCTTGTGGTCTGGAGCAAAGTACAGTTTGGATTTCTTTGTATGAAGTAGGGATAATAGATGGACCTATCACAGGGCTGGAGTGCAGCTCAGGGACAGAGCGCATGCTCATTCAAGGCCCTGGACCCAATCCCCAGCACCCACAGCCGCCATGACCTTGAGTGCATAAAGCAAAGACTTGGTATAAACCTAACAAGTCACAAGTGTGTCTAAAGGTCCGCTGCTGTCTCGTACTCTCATTGTTGACTAATTTGAGAAGGAGTAGGTGTGGCCAGTGCATTACAGTACAATTCTTGCTCTCCCTCGTCAGGCGTCGACTTCTGCCCACTAGCCTCCCTGTGTTGCCGAGCTTCAGTGGATGAATATGGCTGGATTGCTGCAGCGGTTGGCTGGAGTCTCTGGTTCCTCACTCTCATCCTTCTGTGTGTGGACAAACTGATGAAGCTAACCCCAGAGGAGCCTAAAGACTTGGCAGCATGAGCAGAGCCGTGGCCCCGATGGCTATTCCCACCATGTGTGGGTAACAGAAGGAGGAGCAGGAGCTTTCTAGAAACAGGGCTTCTGTCACTTTAAAGTCTTTTATTCCTCGAAGTCTCTGACTCTTTTATTATCGATTTGGCGCTGGGGAGCAAACCCTTGCATAAGCTACGCATGCACTTTGCCTTTGAGCACTGCTCAGCTCCACACACACTTCAGCTACTTTTCCAAAGAGAAGACAATGAGGCCAGAGCTGTCTGAATGACCTCCATCTTTCAGAGTCCCTGTGGTGATGCTCCTCTTCTACCCCAGCTTTCTTCTGGGTGCTCATGAGACTTAAGGCAATCTTACAGTGGACAGATTTGAAAAGCAGGACATTGGCTCCACCTACTTCAGGCAAGGGCATAGCAATCACCCTGAAGTGTGAGCCACACCCCACCCTTCCTGCCTCCTTTATAAGTCCATTTCCACCCCAGCACCCTGTCTTTCCTCACTGCATGGCTGCCCAGTCCCACCTATCTTAATTTTTCATCTTCATGTGTACATGTATGTGCATGCATGAGTTCATGTGCATGCAGTGTTCTTAGAGGGCGTCAGATCCACAGGAACTGGAGTTACAGATGGTTATAAGCAGCCATGTAGGTTCCTAGACAGAACCCAGGTCCTCTGCAAGAGTAACAAGTGCTCTTAACTGCTGAGCCAACGCTCCAGCCTCAAGTACTTGTTTTCAAAAGATGGGAGATTTGGGATTTCTGGCTAGTGTGAACAGAAAAACAGCACTTACTTCAGGTATCAACTTTCTAAGCAGAGAATGTGAGAATCAGATCCGGGCAACAGGTTAACGCTCAAGCTGAGAAAGCTCATTCAGCAGTTTGGGCAGCTGTGTGGGAGACAGGGGACAAGTGGCTTGTCCTTTCAATGTGAGCAGCCTTGCTCTTATGTACTGTATCTGCAGCTTTGTCTGTTTGATTTGTGTGAGGCAGAAATCTCCTGTAATCCAGGCTGGCCTTAAACTCAACATTGTAAGTGAGTTTCCTGTGTTCCAGGCTAGCTTTGAATTTTTGATGCTCTACCTACCTGGTCTGGGATTACAGGTATGCACCAACACACACACACACACACACACACACACACACACACACACACTCATGTATGTAGTGCTGGCTACTGGAATATTCCATGTTCCATCTTGTTAAGGTCATGGGAGGGCTGGGGAGATGTGACTGAAAGGCAGACTTTCCTGAAATGGGACCACCAGGGCTGACCCGCCGGGCAGAAGCTGCCCTTTAGTTTTGAAGTGTGAAAAGAAACTTGTTCCCAAGCAGAACAATGTGGATGTACAAACCAAAGCAATGAACCGAAACTCCTGCTGAGTATGTATTTCAGACCACTCTGACTTTGTAAGATACCAGAATACATAGGTCAGGTAGGAAGAGATTGTTAATGGTTCTTAAATTCTTTGAAACATCTTGAGGCCAATTCCCCAGAGTCGATGTATCACTACAAGCACTGAATTCCTGGAAGGCAAACATAGCCTTCCCACATTCTCCAGTGCATCCAAAGGGGCAGCTTTCCAGCCTGTCTCTGGAAAGAAGCCACTAGAAGGTTCAGAATCAACAGGACCAAGTACAGCTTTCACTCCACAACTTTCTGAGGGCAAATTCTCCAGAAGAACCCTGGCGGTGGGGACTGAGAGAGGTGTGTGGTCACCAAGAACAGAATGGGTGTGGTAGAACACATGTGTGGAGAAAATCCACACCTAGCAATGAAAAAAGGGTCACAACATTGGCTATCTTTACCCAGAGGTGCTTCATCAGACATTTAAGGTCACATATACAGATAATTTTGACCTGCATCTTATGGGATTCCATGAAACCCGAGATGATGTGAGCTGACCAGGTCAATGTGGATTTTATTTTATGGTGTTTTACCTGCTTCCATGTCTGCACATCATGTGCCTGCCTAGTGCTTGCAGATATCAGAAGATGGTGTTGAATCCCCTGAAACCGGAGTTGCAACAGGAACTAAGCCGATCTACCCTTTTTTTCCAGTTTCCTGTTGTGGATACAATGTAACCAGCTGCCTCTCTCCTCTGATTGCATGAATTTCTCACCTTGATGGTTGTAGCTTCAAAGGGTAAACCAAAATAACTTGCCCCTCTCAGCTGCTCACCAGGAGTCTGGTCACAGCAGCAAAGGGAACACTACTCACTGGTTGCTCCTCCATAGAACCTGTTCCATTCCTGGCAGCCACATGATGACTCACAACCCTCCAAAACTCTAGTTCCAGGGCATCTGACACCTTCTTCTGACGTCCATGGGCATGCTACTCACAGGGTACACATAAAGGCAATTTACCCAAACATATAATGGGAAAAAAACGCAGTAATTCATACAGAGGTGACAGAAGTGGAAAGATAAAAGATTAGGGGATTTAAAGACAATATTCACAGTGGTGGTGCACACCTTTAATCTCAGCACTTGAGGGACAGAGCCAATCGATCTCCGTGAGTTCCAGACCAGCCTGGTCTACAGAGTTCCTGGATGGGCACCAAAGATACTCAGAGAAACCTTATTTCAAAAATGAAAAAAAAAAAAATGAAAAAAAAAAAAAAAAGAAAACAAACAAACCCAGAATGCAATGAGACCATGACGACACTTCTGTCATCAGCCATGCTGGCCCAAAGGGCAGACAGTAGTCCCTTTAAACTGACAAGTAATTAATATGCAAATGAATATGGGTCCTTCCACCCCAGGAATTCTTTTTATTGGCTACAGGGACAATATAGTAAGTCACAGAATAAACTAAGAACAGTATTGGGGAAGTTCTACCTCTCCCTACCCACCCTACACAAGGCTAGACCTCAAGAATTATGACTTGACTCTGTTGACCAGAAAATGATTATAAAATGCCTCTTAAAATTTATGTATACTCAGTGCTCACTTCCACAGCACATACAGAAGAAGGCTAGTATGGTCCTTGTGTGCATGACACAAGTTTTGGCTCAGGGATTGCAGAACAGGGGATGGGAAGACTGTGAGAGCCGGAACAGGAAGTCTGTGAGGACGTGTCTCCTAGAAACATCAGGGAAGCTACATCCAGAAAGTCTCATCAACATGGCTGCCTAAATATGACCTGAACAAGGAAGACACCAATAGACATGCTGCTGTGGAAGGAGGAAAACCCAGAAGGCTTCAACCCTAAAGAGGACCTACAGGCAACTAGGGAATAGTGAAGGCCGGAGAAATGGTCCCCAGGGATGAGCTCCCAACTGCTTATCCAATACCAAATGGTCAGCCCTGAAAATATACATACAAGTAACATACAAACTGAGCAGAATATATATACTTGTGTGTGTGTGTGTGTGTAGAGAGAGAGAGAGGTAACAAGTTAAAAAAGAGGTCATGAAGAAATTTATGTACAGTAAACATAACCCTACTTAAGGGTCAAATTATTTCTGATTCAATAGAAAAATAATTTTCTGAGTGGTGGTGGTGCATGCCTTTAATCCCAGCACTCGGAAGGCAGAGGCAGGTGGGTCTCTTGAGTTTGAGGCCAACCTGATTTACAGAGTGAGGAGAAACCCTGTCTTGAAAAAAAAAATCAAAAGCACAAAGACAAAACAAACAAAATCCAGGGAGATACTCTAGAGAAATAATAATTGCTCCAGTTGTCTGCTCTTATAGATAATGTTACATATTAGGAAAAGGAACCCAAATATCAAACAATACGTTAATGTTAAAACAAACAACCTTCTGGTTTACTTCCTCTCAAAGTCCTCAGGATTCCTTTAAGAATCACCCACCATTACACTAAAGGAGGTCAAAAGGAATGGTAACAAGGTTCCAAGCTTGGGCGTGTGACTGTATCACCGCTGATGATTGTTCTAGTATATTGTTTAGACACTTAACACCGTGTCTCAAGGAGTGGGAGACGATTATCTAATCTGGCAATAGGATGCATGGAATGATAACACATTCAGCTCTTTGAGACAGGGTCTCAACCTCAGGCTGGCCTCATTTACTTACTCCATAGTTGAGAATGAACTTCTGGTATTCCTGCCTAACTCCCAAGTGCTGGGATTACAGGCATGTACCACCATGCTCAGTTTTACAGGGCGCTAGGGAGCAAACCCAAGACTGTGCATACTAGGCAAGCATTCTCCTCACCAAGCCACGTGCCCAGACCTCATAATACAAAAATTATTATTAAGTCATTCTAAAGAAAAACTACACTGCTCAATTTTATTATTACTCTATAAATTTTTGTCTTTGACATTGGAAGAGAAAAAAATTTCAGATGCAAAGCATGCAGCTCACACAACCTATCAGTACAAGGTGAACAGTGACCTTGTGCAGCACTAGGAAACCATCTATGACAGTGTGGGCATGTGTACATTGGGGTGCTCTTCAGAGGACTCAGCTCAAGGCGCAGCACTCACATGCAGCTCATAATTCCAGTTCAAGGGGTCCAAACCTTCTCCTGGCCTCCATAGGCACTAGAAGCATGTGGTACACAGACATATATGTGGACACTCATATGAATACAATAAAAATAAATAATTAAAAAAATAATTTTGTAGTGCCTCTGAAGGAGCACAAGTAAAATGTGATTAGTTACAAATATATATTGCAAACTTGACAAGAACTATAGAAAGGGGGTATGATGTGTGCTGAGAGAAGACATGAAATGCTCATAAACCAGAGAAGGAAGAAGACATGAACATGGGGGGGGGTCTAACCAAAAGAGGAGGATTAGAGAGAGGATAAGGTAGGGCAATGGGAGTGACTGAGTACAGTCCGTGATATCCCATTGGGGCCAGGCGCGGTGGCCCACACCCTTAACCCAGCACTCAAGAGGCAGACGGATCTCTGAGAGTTTCAGGCTAGCCTGACCTATATAGTGAGGTTTCAAGACAGGGAGAGATGTATAGTGAGACCCTGATTTATATATATGACATATATATAAGATGATATAAATATATCATTGTCTACAATGAAGACACACTAAAAGCTCATTAGATTGTGCATAGATCCTACCAATACTTCAATAAATGTGTTACTGAGTATTTATTACAGTCCAGTCTTTTGATACTGCAACGAGCACAGAGAATGTGGAATGTAGTGAAGCGCAAGAGGAAGTCCTTGCTTCATCTAGAGGGGCTGTAACAACACACCGTGAAGGTAACACGTGTACTTGTCAGTGTGGTTGTACAAGTGAAGGCCAGAGGTGGTTTCTCCATTTGCTCTGCACTTCTCCTCATGGTGTCGACTGGGACAGATTGGTATAAAGTCAGCGCCAAAGTCCCAACCACAGCCTGACTTACAGAACATTTAACATTAACGTGGCTAGCATTCACTTATGTGTATATGTGCTTGAGTGTGTGTGTGTGTGTGTGTGTGTGTGTATGTGTGTGTCTATTGCTCCTTATTCTCTGAAACAGTCATTGAAACTGGAGCTCACTCCCTGGCTAACCTCAATAGCCAATAAGCACCTGGGATCCTCTTGTTTCTATCGGCCAGTGCAGGGATCATAGATATGTACCCCACACCTGGGTTTTTACATGGCTGTGATGAACCCCAACTTCACTTTACCCAAAGTCATCCTCCCTAGCTCTTACCTACGAAACAATTTATAAGTGTCGTTTAGATAGGTGTGTATGTATCATGTGTGTTCCCCCGCCCCAAGAGATCAAACAGGGCATTAGATCCCCTGAAACTGGATTTATGGACAGCTGTGAGCCACTATGTTCGTGCTGGGAATTGAATCTAAGTCCTCTGCAAGAGTGCTAAGTGTTCTAACCAGTGATCCACTCTCCACCTAACTTTTTAAAAAAGATTTATTTATTTATTTTTAAATATTTATTTATTTACTTATTTGCCTTGGTGTTTGCCTGGAACTGGAACGACAGACAGTTGTTAGCTGCCATGTGGGTGCTGGGAATTGAACCCCGGTCCTCTGGAAGAACAGTCAGTGCTCTTAACCACTGAGCCATCTCTCCAGCCCCTCCCCCTAATTTTTTAAAAGACTAAAAATTACTAGAATTGTGATGCTGGCATCTTTAGTGTAGTTATTTTAACTTTTATTTCCTCCATTAATGATAATATAGACTTTGAAAAGGTCAAACAGTTACACATTGCTGGGCAGTGGTAGCACACACCTTTAGTCCCAGTACTCAGGTAACAGACAAATCTCTGAGCTCAAGGTCAGCCTACCATTCTACAGATCGAGTTCCAGGACAGCCAGGGCTACAGAGAAACCTTGTCTCGAACAAACACATCAAAAAACTGTTAAAGATCATTGGTTTTGTATGTTGACTATCTCATTTAAATTTGATGTCTTGAAAATGTTTACCATTACTGATAATTTGCAAATCAAATTTACCTCAATAGTTTCCAGACTTCACTTTTGTGTATGTCTGTGGGGGTTGCTGTTTGTGGCGGCCCTTCCTCCACATGGGTACTGGAGATGGAACTCAGGTCCTCGGGCCTGAGAAAGCCCTGTGAGCCATTTCTTGGGGCTAGTGTTCTCAGACTTCAAACGAAGGCAGTAAGCATTCCCTTTCTCTTACAGCTTTAGACATTCTAACTCTTGTATGGCCTTTGGATTCTGCTAAAATTAGTAAAATTAGCTTCTGTTTGAGGCCATAGCACAGAATATTGAAAAACAGCTCACTTATTTTCAATGAAACACAGCAACCCGGTTCAGCTAGTATTTCCTTCTCCTTAAAACTCTACACTAATATTTTCTTCAGAATTTTCAAATATTAAATGAAAGAAACCACTGATTGAGACTCATGACCACAACACAGAACCCCAATCCAAATGTTTTACCCTCCCAGGCTCTGCTAGAGGAGCCTCCCCAACAGGGCCTGTGTACACGATGTTACCATGTAAACTTCCCAACAGGGCTGGTTTATCCTTTTGCGGTGCTACACTGTGGTGTGGGTACAGCAAACAGTCCACTGGTAGCTACACAAATGTGCTTAACCCAGACTTGCTGCGGTCATCTTCCCAAGCTTTAACATCAGAGGAATCAAACACACCCTACCTGTACTCAACCCAGGATGGGCAGACGTGGGAGCTGAGGAAGGTGCTGGAGATCCCCCACGGAATCAAGTTACTAGACAAACAGCATCTTGCAATAACAAGATTTTGGTAAATGATCTCCCTCAGGAGCAGGCCTGCTCCTGTTTCCCTTCCACCTTAAGGGGTGCTGGGCAGGGAGGTACAAACCAGGAGAAGGGGGGACAAGAAATGGCTAGTGCTTTGGGCGTGAGAGCAGCCTGACCTTCAGAGCTGAAGCTGTTCCTAGTGACTGCTCTCCTAGTACTTTGGACCTGTTTGCACTCAGAGCAGGTAAAATCTGGCTGGGTAATACATTCCACCAACTCCCATGGCACTTCCGATTTTTTTTAAAAGCCTTTTCATTACAACCTACTATGGCACAGATATGCAGCTATATACAGGGGTATCTATACAGATACATCTGTACAGATCTATGTATATACATATCTATACAGGTATCTCTATATATGTATGTATTTCTATATCTATCTGTGTATATAATATTGTGGTGCTAAGGGCCAAACCTAGGACCTTGCATACACCAGGCAAGCACACTAACACTGAGCTATATCCATGCCCAATATTTATTAATGAACTGTCTGATTTATTGAAATATATGATTATTGCATATTAATGTTATTTTTCTTTGCAAGATTTTTAAAATTTGCTTAAACATTCATAATGTCCTATTCCTGCTATTGGATTTTTTTTTTTTTTTTAGTGGGGTGTGTATGTGAGTCAGGGTTTCTCTGTGTAATAATCCTGGCTGTCCTGGCACTCCCTTTGTAGATCAGGCTGGCCTAGAACTCACAGAGATCTGCCTGCCTCTGCCTTCTGTGTGCTGGGATTAAAGATGTGTGCCAATACTCCTGGCTTAGATTTTTAAATCTTAAATATTTATTGATTGATTGATTGATTGTGTGTGTGCTTACTTTATTTATTTATTTATTTGTTTATTTATTGTGTGTTTATATGCACGGAGGTCCAAGGACAACATACAAGATTTAGTTCTCTGGGGATCAAATCCAGGTAGTCAGGCCTGGAGGAAAGTGTCCTTACTTATAAAGACATTCAACAATCAAGTCTTTAATTTTTTTTAAAGTTAACTATTTTATAAGTGTGTATATGACTTCAAGCACACACTTGACCATGTTACCCCTTGTTACCCCTGTGGAAACCCCCGAGTTGAGGCAGGGTTTCTCTGCTGCTGCCTATATACTCCCGTCCTAAGAACTCTGGGTGACTATTCCATCTCTGTGCCCCATCTGACTGTAGGAGTGCTGGGGTCAGAGACCCCATTTAGGTTCTGGGACTAAACTCGGGTCTTTAGGTTTGCACAGCACCTTTACATGTACTGAGCCATCTCCCTAGGAGTCCACTATTTTTTTTTCTTTTGTGCTTTTAATGTTTAAGACTATCTGTGTCTTCATATTAATCTAAGTTGCCTGTTGATGGTTTTAAGATTTCTTTTTGGTTGTTGTTATTATTATTACTTTGGTGGTGCTAAGAATTGAACCAAAGCCCCTACATTTGTTATGCTATTAATTCTCTGAACTTCTAAGACAGGGTCTCACCATGTTGACTGCACCAGCCTCAAACTCATGGTCCTCCTGCCTCAGCCTCCAGAGTGCCAGGATTACAGGTATGTGCCACTGTACCTGGCTGAAATCAAGAGTTATTTCCTTGTGCCTTGAAGCTGGTAGCTCTGCCTTCCCCATGAAGAGAAACCATGCCTTCAAAAGAGTGTGGCAGGTCCTGGATTAGCATGCTTAGGGCAGGATTGCAACAGCTATGAAAATACCCTGTGGGCTCTACCTGACAAGGTTGTTTGCATATTTTTGAATAAAATTTTAAAGCGACAGAGAGGGTTTTCATATCTTTCTATAGCTCCCCCTATTAGTGAGGTCTTTTATACAAAACTGGCAACGTATAAAACCCAGCCTATGTACGGATTTCATCAGCACTTCCATGATTGTGGTCCCAGGATGCTACCCAGGATTCCGTGTTCTTCTTAGTTGTTGGGTTCCCGTGTTATGAACTGTTTTGCTTCTTGAGTTGCCAGAGTTTCATCTTCTAGGGCATCACAACCAACCCCTAGTTTTCCCTACTCTCTTTTCAAGGTGGAATGAATTCTGCTCTTCTCCTTTGTACTTTTAAGCCAGAGTGTCCTGTTCTACCCATTCTGTTGCACCTGCTTAGGGATGCACCAGCTGGGCCAGTGGGAAGCAGCAAAGTGGACATGGTACCACAGATGCATGCGGGGACAATCCTGCCAGCTCCGCTGAGTGGAATGCTTTTGATCGGCAGGCGCTCAAAACCAAAGAATAAAAGGTCACCTCGGCATGAGTAACCCCAGTGGACAAGCTACAGAAGAACTGTGCTGCATAGGAATAAGCCAGAAAGTACCACTTCAACACCAATTCGTAGCATTTATTGACATTTCCATTTAAAATGCTAGGAAAGCTGTAAAAATTGTAAACATGGGAACCAAACACGGCATAAATTACTTCCAAACTCTACAGCACATTAGAAAACAGTGCAACTAATTGAAGGTTAGAAACGTAAGTGACAAATAGAAGGCCAGGCTCAATCGCTAAGTCACACACCCACACTGAGATTTAAGTGCCAGTTTGAGATCAGCCAACCATGATTGTCAAGTTGCAGTCTTGATGTCACAGGTGGCCCGATTTGCTCCATGGTTTTGTATATTAACACACATCACCTAACATGAGGGTGCAGAAAGTCAGAACATGGACTTCAACTAAGCCGGAGACAAGTCAGCCCCCCAGCAGCCGAGCAGAGCAAGCCTCCCTGCTAATGCCAGCTCCGGTTCCTGCCTCTCTGTATTCTGCAGAGGAGAGCAAACAAGGGCCTTTCTATAACCATTTCTGAACCAGCTCCCTGATGCTCAGGACTGAATTAAGGACCAGAAACCTGGGCATCTACCTCTTCTTTCGCAACTATGGGGGAAGAACAGGGTGTCTGGCTTTAGTTCTGTATTACTCCCAAACTGCCTATTTGGGAGTCAAATCATGAGTACTTGACATCTGGTGGCCATGAGAAAAAGGCATCAGTGATGCTCCAAGTGAATCACTGAAGTGGCCCTGAAGCCGAGAAACCCAGAGGAAGGAGGCAAAGCAGGGTGCCTGGATCATGACCGGTCCTGTGGGACACCCACCTGGGAGGAGGAGCATATCAGATGTAGACATTCACTGTTCCTCTTGCGTCCTGGCTGGTTCCTAACCGATTCGTGTTCCCAAAGGCATTCACTATTCCTTTTCTACACTTCAATGCTGCTGTGTGTTCTTAAGATAATTATCGAGTGTCCTGTTACACACACAGGCATGAATTAACACTGTACCACGACGGTTCAGTTTTCAAGTCTTTTTAACGTGGACAAAAGAATTGAACACCCACAATCACCACCCCCCTCCAGCCCCCTCCCACTCAAAATAAACCACCTGAAATGTGCACCATCCTTGTTTACTAGGTGACGAGTGTAAGCTTATATATATTTCATGAGAATGTTACCACAGAGGCCCATAGAAACCTTCTCACCTGTTCCAGGAGTATCTGTAATGGGTTGGACTAAATGTCGAAGCTCAATGGACTGTCCCATACGGACGTGTTTGTGCTCATGGGTGCAGAAGCAGACTTCCTCGTTCTCCTGCTTGAACCAGATGTGAACCAGCAGGCTCTGGAGCCTTACTTTGGAGGTAGAAATGACATGGAGAAAAATCCACTAGCAGTGAGCTTAGTAAAGATAAGAGCACCCTGCCCTGTGCCCAGAACCTTGACCCAACATCCTTCCAATGGTCTAGTTCCTTCCCACCTAAGAATCCAGGATGAAGGGACCAAGGGGGGGCCTAAGGAATGATTAACTCGTGAAGTCCTGCCAAAACAGACTAGTGTCTGGGGACTGGCTTGGCTACTGGAGAATGCACCAAGATCTGAAACTGCAGTGAACACTGTATGTCTGTAAGACAGCAGGGAATCACTGGTTTCAACCGGAAGCCTTCCAGGCATACCTATACTTGGTCATGGGTCTCATGCCTTCAAAGATTCTGCTTGGCAAAAATCCTACTGCTTAAAAGTCATATGCCATCAAAATCAACACACACTCTGAAATTAAATAAAAATTGGAGAGAAACATGGATGTGTAAAGAAGCCAGAAGGACTTATCCACAACCCACTAAAGACCAGAGGACTGTTACAATGTGCTATAAGCTAAGACCAGCAGGAGCTGTGTCAATACCACTGACTTGCTTTAGATCAGACATCAGCAGTTCTTGGTACTCTGGCCTCCCTTCCCCGACAGGTCCTCACCAGTCTGCTCATTTGCTTGCTGTGTTTCCTCCCAACACTACTTCCTCCTCATCTAAAACTTCCTAAACAGTGCTGTTAAGGATTGAGTGCTCACACTACAGCAGCTCAAGATCAAGTTCACTTTCAATGACAGAGTCCCCAATTCCTAAACCCTTTCCCAGGACAACTGCGGGGCTTATCCCTGCCGGACCATCACTGGCTTGAGTAACATCCAAGTGGCTTCTGCAGTTGGCTTATTTCCTAATATTTCATCAACCCCAAACATGCAACTTCTATGACTTCTGATATCCAATTGTATCCTTTGCATTTTATGGATATCTAAGTCACACTGCTTATCTAGACCTTTCATCTTTTATACCTGTCTATACTATCCAGCTTAGATCTCTTGGAAGGTAGGGCTTGTGTCTGTCTGCTGACCTATCTAGTGTCAGAAACTGCAGAAAGTCAGAAGCAAAACCAGGATGCTTCACAGAGTACTTCTGAAGCTAACAGAGAGAATGGTAAGTTCAAAGCACACCAGTAGTAAGAGGGGTCACACTGGACTTTCAGTTTGGGTCGGATTGCCTACATGTAAATCCAGATGCTGACAGATCGTAGCATATCACATCATCCATTCCAGAACATTCACACAGATAGCATGTTCACAGTGACTGAGGCTTTCTCCTCAAGGAATGTTTGTAAGTAGGATCATACCTGATCCTTAGAAGCAGAGATCCTATGATGTGTGTGTGTGGTGTGGGGGGGGGGCCATGGTCTTATTGATAACAAGAATGACATTCAGAAAGAACCAGACACTAGGAATTAGCAACAAAAAAAAAAGTGCAAAAAAGCACTTCTCCAAGCACAATGTCCTAAATGTTGACTCAAACTTGTAGTTAGCGTTTCTCAGCAGAACTTATAAAATCAGGAGAAAAGGAGAGACATTAACTTTCATTTTGGTGTATTTTAATATGTGGAACTCCAAAGTTACACACACTGAACAGGACAACCGTCTTCAGGGGAGCACACTGGACGAGTAACTGGCCATGGCATATCCCACAGCAGCTTAGTGTGATAACCCTGTGTGCTTTAAATAACCAACAGCCAAGTGTTGGAGCTCCCAAAGGGCCTGAGTGCCAAGCTACACCCCACCTTTGATGTGACACCTGCTTAAAGGTGTATCTGCTCTAAGAATAAAAATACAGGTAAAACCCCTTTATGGTAATTTCAAAGGCATCAAAGTTGCTGTTGTCACCACCTCCTTTGACACCAAGGCTTACTTTAATAGTGTACAAAGGAAGTGATCATTTTTAGGATACTCTATGTCCAAAACACTCATGACATGGGCTAAGAAAGGGCTACTTATTCTCTGTGTTGTATGATTTGAATTTCTCACAGGTGTCATAATAAAATTCTGCCTCGAGACTTGGTTTTTTGAGTGGCTTGAAAAGAGAATCTTCCAACTTGGGAAGAGAATATATTAAATCAAGATTAGCAAATAAGCCCAGAACAGGGGTCTCCTCCTCTGTGCTCTGCAGACTGCCTGTGAGCTCCTGATGAACAGCTGTGGGACCCTCCTTCCGGCCTTTTCATCTGGAGTGTGCAGATAAGCACTGGCTGTACCAATTTCCAGGAACAAGTAGGTGGTCCTCATGTCCTGAGCCTGACCAAGAAGGGCAGAAACCGTTCTGGAACACGTGAGTACAGTCTGAGGGCTTGTTCTTAAAAAGCTGTTCTCATGTTCCTAAAACTTGCCCAGACACACAGGGTTTGATTAGGCTGAGCACCCCCCCCAACTCTATCCCAGTATTTGCTATTCAATCAAAAGTATTCATCTAATGAAGAGGCTCCTGTTAGTCTGCAATGTCCCAGGTGTCAGGGACCAGAATACAGAATGTCACTGAGTATTATGTCAAAGGCTGAGAAATGTGACTTTGGAAGCATACCACCGTGAGGTGACCTCTCTCTGGCCCAAAGTAAGACAGTTTTCAGACAAAGCAATAATAGCAAAATCAGGAATGGGGGAAACTCTCATTTCCTTCATGGTCTCAAAACCCTGTATTTCTTCAGTCATTACAGAGGCTGATAAGAACATAATTCCACTTCCAGGTTGGAGCTCAAAGAACCTGACCACTATGGGTAGATTCATGACAATTGGGTGGTCCTAAGAACCACTGAAAATAATGTCTGCTTCCATAAGACTTTGCATTCAAACATAATCTGTGAGCAAATCATGAACAAAGTACAAGGACCTGGCAGTTAGGACATCCCAACAGCCTCGTTCTCTAGGATGAACCTCACTGAGATGCTCTGACATGTCACCAAGAGCTGGGTGAGCCCAATGAATAAAAGTCAAATACAACTAAGACTGGAAATCTAAACTGGTATGTATTTTGAATAACCAAATAAATATTAAGCTTTCCCTTCCCCACTGCAGGAGTTCTTTTCCTTTTCTCCCCCCCACCCCCAGAAAACATGAAACCGCCAACATACTCTTGTTCTGTAAAAGCCACAGCTGTACCTGACGGACAGAAAGGTGAAGGGCCCTCGGAGCAGTAGCACCAGGAGAAAGGAAGCAGGCAATGGCTTTGTTTGGAATCACCAGGCTCCACAACCTATCATTCAGTTTCTCACTAGTAGCTTTTCAAGATTACCAAACAGTCTCAGTATGTCTTGTGGTTAATATTTCTATTAAAATAAGTTTCTATGGAGGAAAAGAGGGACCAGGCTGTTACTAAAATGTCTACAAATCTCTCTTCTCAGGAAACAGAGCAGCGGGTGTGTTGTATGGGTTGGACTCCCGTGGAAATGCTGTCCCCTCCATCCCTAACCACTTATAGGTTTAATCTTTTGTCTTTGAATGAGAAGACTAAGCATTCTTATTAGCTTAGATCTATGTTTTGGTTATTCTCCTTCCTCTGTGTGTGTGTGTGTGTGTGTGTGTGTGTGTGTGTGTGTGTGTGTGTATGTATGAGAGAGAGAGAAAGAGAGAGAGAGAAAGAGAAAGAGAAAGAGAAAGAGAAAGAGAAAGAGAAAGAAGTGCTGGCCTTTGGCCCGAAGTACACACATCTTGACTGAACCCAAGTGGACACCAAATTGCCAACCCAGTGAAAGAACCATGAGCCGTCTGTGTGACTTTATGGCATCTTCCAAAATTCCAACTTGTTCCCTTCCAGGGGCAGCTTGCTCGGAGATGCTGCTTCCGCCTCTTACAAACACCCACTCAGTTGATTTCCTTTTGGTCTTGCTTCCACAGGAAGCAGATACTTGGCAAACCTGCAGGAGAGGCTGATCAGCTGTGGAAGTTCTGTACTGAGCCCTGTTTCTGGGAGAGTCGTAGGAGTTCCTCCCGGATCGCTTTGATGAGGGAGGCAGAGGAGTGGCCGGGTTGGAGGTCCTCTGTGGAGCTGGTGGGGTAACCAAGCCCAGGGCCCTGCAGCCCTCGGTGGGTGAGGTTCCCGGGAGGAGCTGAGGGCTCCCTGCCCGAAGTCCTTGGCACCTGAAACAGCGGTGAAGAAGAATAGTCTTGATGTCCAAGCATGTGGGTCTGAAAGACACAGTAAACATTATTACACTTTCCCTGTGAGAACAAGAGAAAAAGCAAATTGACAATGGCCTGGGGATGCCAAGCTGCCCTCCACCATCTCCCACCAACTCCCTCAGCTCTCCATTTGGTCCCTGCTACCCAAATCCCTGTGTTGGGTGTAGAGCAAGTGAGTGCAGACAGTTGCTCCCAGGGCTTCTGATTCATAAGAAGAACACTGAGAGTGAGTGATTGGGAGCCAGAAAAAAAAAGAGGGGGGCACACACATGATAACATTCCAGGGTGGAGGCAGTTAAGGAGCCACAGGCCAAGGGCATGATGAGAACCCATGCTTCCGTTCTGGCATACTGGGACCCTGGGACCAAAGCCGATCACAAAGTCATTTCCATCGCTTCTGTTTTGGGGTCAGAGTGTCCTTATCTTTAGAACTCATCACTCTCTTAGCTTCATTCTCAACTGCTGGGATCACAGGCAAGTCCCTCCACACCCACCTCATTTTCCACCTTATCCAACTGTTACTTATTATGCATTTTTAGAGTCTTTGAAAAAGCTGGCTATTTTTACTAGAGGATATTAATCTGATAGTAGCAGACTATCGATCAATTTGCATTATTTTGGCAAGAATGATCACTTTTTTTCAGTGATTTTTTTCTTTCTTTCTTTTGTAAAAAAGATCTCAGATCAGTGAACCAAATCAGTGTACAGTTTACTATGTTGAATCATAGGTCAGTGCACTAAATTATAGGTCACTCAGCATACAGGTTTTTACTAAATCAGTGTACAGGTCAGTAATCAGCATTCTAAATGTGAAGCAAACATGGCCTCTTGGCCCTGACGATTTTTACATTTCCCCACACAGAGATGAAGAAATTCTTCTAGCGAATGTTGCTGGATTTAGTAGAGAACCCACAGTACTTTATAATATGAATCTGGGCACATTAATGACAGAAAACTATCAATACACTTTAAGCAAACGCCTGAGACTGTACGTCTAGCAAAGGTCTTTTAGGGGAAAACCATACTCTTAAACTTCCTTTCATTAAGTAAAAGCTTCTAATTGGTCAGGCAGTAGTGGTGCACACCTTTAATCCCAGCACTTGAGAGGCAGAGGCAGGTGGATCTCTGTGAGTTCAGGTCCAGCCTGGTCTACAAAGTGAGTTCCAGGACAGCCAGGGTTACACAGTGAAACAAAAAAAAAAAAAAAAAGCTTCTAACTGTGAGAAATTTAGTGTAGCTACTGAGAAAGCAACAGACTGAAGCAAAGGTTGGCACACAGCAATGAGATTAAAACAAAGGCATCTTCAGGTTTGCATTCTCTAAATTATACCCCAAGATAGAAAATTATATTTTTTAGAAATAGTTATTTTGTGTTTGTGTGTCTGCCTTGTCTGTGTGTGTGCATGCTCATGTCAGTGTGTGTATGTGTGTCTGCACATAACACATGTGTTGTCGTGTTCCCACTGAGGCCAGCAGAGGGCATCAGATCCACTGGACTTGGAGTTCTAGGATTTGAACTCTGGTCTTCCAGACTGAACAGCAAGTGCTCTTAACCATCAATAAACTCTCTGGCCCCATAAAATTCTTGAGAAAATAAGAAAAGTCCTTGCAGAGATTAAAGGTGCTCACACTAAGTAGCGAGAAACCCAAAGGGTCGTAGATGGTGGCTAAGGTAGGTGTGTCATCAGCAAGCCAGTAAGGATACGGAAAAGGCTAAGATCGTGAAAAGCTTCAGTGAGCACACCAAAGAAGTAGTCTGGATTTTATTCATATCCATGACTTCAAACCTGAAACCTGACTCCAGGAAAACCAGCCTTTCCCCAAGTGGAAGGGAGTCTACCAAAGTGTAAGCACGGCCAAGCGAAGGCCGTGGTGGTGTTCAGCACAGGGTTTAAGGAGTGTGTCAAAGCAGAAGCAGCTGTGTGAGCTATAGCTGATGCCCAAGCCCCAGATACTCACGGCTTCTCTTCGCCCTGCTTCCTCCTCCCCGTACACAGGCCAGCTTGGTCCCCCATACTGGCTGCCTCTGCCGGGAGGAATTTCCACTGGCTGGGCCCCAATTCTGCTAGCGATTCCCACCTGTGTCAAGTGCTGGATCTGAGAGCCTGAAAGGAACACAGCAGTGTGGGTCAGCGTCTATGCTATAGCACATCCAGGAGGCTGCCAAGGACACATTCAGCTGTGACCAGGGGCTCCTCTGAGGATAGGGAAACACGGGTATTTTTCACACTCTGAGCTGATCTTGAACATCTCTGGAAGTGACATTTCCTAAGAGCATGCAGGAGAGCTGCTTTCGTGCACCCTCAACATGACGCTGATGCAAAGCTTGTAACTTCCTGATGCTGACATCAGATGTCTGGGGATGAAGGATCACAGAAGGTGTCTTGAAAGGGGTAAAGGGCTGGAGAGATGGCTCAGCGATTAAGAGCACTGACTTCTCTTCCAGAGGACCAGGGTTCAATTCCCAGCACCCACATGGCAGCTCACAACTGTCTGTAGTTCCAGTTCCCAGTTTCAGGCAAACACCGAAGCAAATAAATAAAAGAAAGAAATAATTTTTAAAAGAAAGAAAGAAAAAAAGAAAGAAAGAAAGAAAGAAAGAAAGAAAAGGTAAAATGTTTGGGGGCTGTAAAGAGGCTGAAGCCAGGCATTCTTCCTGCTTTGTAGCTTTGAGATTCACAGGAACCTGAATGTATGATGTGCTTTTTTTCTTTAAAAGCTGGTGAGAAAATTATTTAAATTCATAACATTAAAAGTACACTACATGTTTCCACAACAGCCACAGCACAAGTAACCTCACTCACTAGTTTATAGGCAAGAGGCAGTAGAGGCCAGGCTCCAGGGCTGATTCTCCACACCCAGACATTAGCTTGGGTGTAACTACAAAAGCCAGTGTTCCTGTCTTTCTTTAGTCAGCATTTGACATACAGAAATACTCTACATTGCAATCAAGGGAAAAAAAAAGATCTTTATTTCTTGGTGGTGCTAAGGGCTGAGCCTAGGATCTTGTATCTGTTAAACAAGTGCTCTACCACATCCCAGCTTGTAAAACTTGATTTCTGAGTGCTGTAAAACACAGTACACAGTTTCAAACATTCCTAGAACCATCAAGTTTATCCATGGTACAGAAGCTCTCTGGGGGCCCTTGGGGTAATGTGGCATCTCTGTTTCAGCCCATTTTTATGCTGTCCAGTTACTTTACCTAACAGACTACAATGGTCGTATTTGGACATAAGGCAATAACTGATGGTTAGGCTTTTTTTAAAAAAAAAAAAAAAAAAAAAAAGTCTGAGCCTCAGCCAGGGCAATGAGCTCCACATGAGCCGGCTCTGCAACTGTAAACACTACAGCATGAAAATGACCCAGCAGTGTCGGCATCATCCACTCCACAGAGGCAGCACATCTTTAGAGGTCACAGATGTGGCCCAGGAAGGAATTAAAGCATACCTTTCATGTTAAACCACACAGTGGCTGAAATCATAATGTAGCCCTGACTTTGAATATTTCTTTGATCCCTTAAACAAAACAGTGCAGGCTTTCAGCTGACTGATTCTGAGCCTGGCAGATCCCCAGCCACTGACAAGCCTCGTGTCCCAGGAGGCTGACACTTGCTCCTGCTGGGCATCAGCTTCTCACGTCTTCAGTCGCAACAGGGGGTTTACTTCAAGGAACGGAAGATAGAAAGTAGATCAAGGGCTGGAGAGATGGTTCAGAGGTTAAGAGCATTGTTCTCCCAGAGGTCCTGAGTTCAATTCCCAGCAACTACATGGTAGCTCACAACCATCTATAATGAGCTCTGGTACCCTCTTCTGTACACTGTATACATAATAAATAAATATTTTTTTTTTTTAAAAAAAAAAGGTAGATCAAGCACCAAACATGTAGGGGACAACTAGAGTGGCACTATCAGGATGTATGGTCTTGTAGGAAGAAGTGTGTTACTGGGGGTAGGCTTTGGGATTTCAAATGCTCAAGCCAGGCCCAGTATATATCTCTCTCTTCCTGCTGCCGACCAATCCAGATGTAGAACTCTTAGCTACCTCTTCAGCATCAGGTCTACATGTACACTGGCATGATGATGATGATGGACTAAGCCTCTGACCCATAAGCCAGCCCCAATTAAATGTTTTCATTTATAAGACTTTGTTTGCCATGACCATGATGTTTCTTCACAGCAACAGAACTTTGACTAAGACATCTAGCAATCATTGATAATTTGGATTATATCAAGTATATATATAGCATCATAGAAGTGAATATATATTCTGCAGAGAGACGCTCCGGGCTGGCTTCACAGAGAAAGGAGAGTGAACGCATTTAAGCCATGAAACACACTAAAGTGACTGCAAAATATACAAGAAACCGGACGAGTCTGGGAAGGGCGTAATCTCAAGCAGCCGATGCTGGAAACAGGATGCATTGACAAAGAGCTCTCAGAGCAGAGGCTATTCATGAGTTGCAAAGCTATGAAATGAGGCAGTGATCTGGGGGAGTAAAAGGCCGAAGCTTCGGTAAACCGCTGGGGTGACACCAACAGTTGGCTGCTATAGTGAAGTCCAGCATTGCTGTGGTGGCCACTGCTTGTCCACCGAAGAACAATGTCCTCTCACTGAAAACCTAAGGGGCCTCTCAGCTGTTCCACTTACACCTCTGGCGGGCTAATCAGAGAATCATCAAGTATAGAATCAGAGGATCTTATAGTATAGTTGTAGGGTATGGGAGACTGCTCAGCAGGTAATGGCCTGCTACAACACACATCTGTAATCCCAGCATTCTTAGGGAGCTAGTTGGCCAGCTACACGGGATTGGCAGCAAGTGTCCTACCATGCTGACATGCAAGCTCAATCACTGTACCCACCTGTGGTGCCCCCAACAGGCCGAGGCCGGGCCACTGACGGCATCTCCTCAGGATAGATTCCTCGGGCAGCAGCAAATGGAGCTTCCGCTGATGACTGTGGCTGTGGGGGATCAGGGGGCACTAACTCTGAAGACTGTAGCAACCCTGGACCGAAGCTAGATCTGCTGGGAGAGCACAGCACGAGTCACAACCCTTTCCCAGGCTCTGGGATTCCATTAGGCTAGCGCCCCCTACAGGTTTAAGACAGCCGAACGTAATTCTCTCGTGAACATAGAAAGTTCTCTAGCTCCCTAAGGGTTAGTCAGGGCCCTACCGCAGTACTAAGTCTGAAAGACTGCCATGAGAAGAGAGGAGAGAAAAAAAGGGGAGGGAGGAGAAGGGAGGGTAGAGGAGAGGGATGTGTGTGACCGGAGCCTCACTTCTCAGCCTGGCTTCCCACGCTGCACCCCAGAAAGACGCCACCCAGACAGGAGTGGTTTGATGTTTAAGGTTCTTGTTTTCAAAATAAAAACTCCACAGACAATCTCTCTTATTCATCAAGACTGAAAAACCAGTTTAAGACATGTTCTCAATGTTCTAAACCCTTTTACACTTAGGAAAGAAGAATTAAAAAAAAAAAAAACCCACATTATTGAGGGCTCCTAAGAGCTTTTATGTGGATTCTATCCATAAATATTAACCTTATTGTAAGTTAAAACTAAGACATTTAAGAACACTTACTTTAAAAATCCATTAAAAACACAAGCCTGTTACACGCTAGTATAACAATCTGCATGAACTAAATCATCCTCTCCAGCTGTCCCCCAATTAGTGGAATAATGCCTTAGATTTGATTCAAATGCCCTTCACAGAGGACATCTAGATTCTTATGCATTTTTTCATTATCTAGAAAATACTTTATTAGTTTCTGTAATCAAACTCATATAGATAAGACTTTACATATCTAATACAGTGATTCATCTCTATACAAATGAAAAAAAGTTAAGTTTAATATTTCAAGACCAACATAAATGTTGGTTTTTGTACAATGTCAATTGAACGTGGTAAGCTGGGATACTCTTTTTTTTTTCCCCCAAAGTTGACAACACAGCTAACGTTTCCAAAAATCCAAGTTATATAAATGCATATGTATATTTATATTTATAAAGACTAGTCATAATAGCAGTATTTATGCATCAGAGGACATTCTTACAGGTGGAAAGGGGATGCTAACTATCTTGGGTCATCATTTTACATCATTTGATGCCACACCAAAACTGTGGAATATGACACAGGACTCTGAAGGAATATCCCTCTGTTTCATTAAAACCCACTGCTCTGCCAAAATCTGTCATTTGGGAAATGCAAATTATAAGGAGTCTACGGATATGGACAGACTTAATTTCACAATAGTAAAATAAACTCAATTGAGCTCATCCAGAAAAGCCTGTAGATGCTCAGACACTGTCAAATTCACAACTGCAGATACAAGTTAATACATACCTAGGACTGGAGAGATGGCTCAGCACTTAAGAGCACTGGCTGCTCTTCCAGAGAACCTGGGTTCAATTCCCAACACCCACACTACATGGCAGCTCACAACTGTCTGTAACTCCAGTTGCAGGAGATCTGACCCCCTCACACAGACATATATGCAAGCAAAACACCAATGCACATAAAATTAAAATGAACTATAAGAAAATGCTTTATTTTCACTTGAATAGGCAGACTAGAATTCCTCTTCCTGGACATGTCTGTTACTATCTGATCTTAAAACTTCTGTTTAAGTTTACTTAATTTCATGTATTTGAGTGTTTTGCCTACATTTATATATGTGTACCATGTGCAAACCTGATGCCCTTGGAGGCCATAAAAGGGCATTGGGTCCCCTAAAACTGGAGTTACAGATGATTGTCAGTCACCATGTGGGTACTGGGACCCAAACCCTGACACTTTGCAAGAACAAGTGAGGCTTTTAACTGTATAGCCGTCTTTCCAGCCTCCTCCCTACCTGGTTTTTATCTTTTTAAATTTTTTTCATTGTCTGGTTTTAAAAATAACCTCTTGCTTGTAAATATTTTCAACTCTGGTGAATTCTACTCAGCAAGTCTACTGAGCAGGCTCAGAGCTCAAAGCCAAAATAGTCCTCTATGTTTTGTTTTGTTTGCTAAGATTCTTAGCACAGACGGATGTTGTTTCATCAAATGCTGTATCTACTGAAATGCCTTTTTCCTTTGCTCTCTTTTTTTTTTTTTTTTTTAAGGGTTGGGAAAAGATTTCTTCTTTTTTTTTCCTTCTTTATTTTGTATTTATCAAAAAAACAGTAAAAAGAATTTAAAAATGCAGAAGAGTTAACAATAACTATACAGAGGATAAGAATCATAAGCATGGCTTATCAAGGGTGGAAATGCAAATAAGATTGCTACACATATATTTTCTTTGTGTTCAGCTTTCCCTCTGAATTTTTTTTTTCCATCCCTGTATATCCTTATTCAAGGTCTCTTCCCCCTCCCACCACATCTGGTCATTTTTCTTC
>PVIH01000447.1:127195-351328 GCA_004025045.1 Sigmodon hispidus | reverse complement strand
CCCCGCCTTTGACCATTAGCTGTCTCTGTCTCCTGCTTGTGAACCAAGAGGCGAGCTTTCAGCTACTGTTCTGCCTGCTGCCATGAACTGTAACCCTCTGGGACCTCCACATTAAATGCT
Source organism: Sigmodon hispidus (assembly GCA_004025045.1). Taxonomy (NCBI): domain Eukaryota; kingdom Metazoa; phylum Chordata; class Mammalia; order Rodentia; family Cricetidae; genus Sigmodon; species Sigmodon hispidus. The sequence continues at coordinate 351,208 of PVIH01000447.1, read as the reverse complement.
TTCTTTTGTAAGTTGCCTCGGTCATGCTGTTTAGTCACAGCAACAGAAAAGTAACTAAGACACACTTTAATGCATTAGTGCACTAATCTACCCATGAGGCAAAACCCTAGTCACCTCCTATGACTCCTTGACCCTGATCCAGAATCTTGAGCCAAAATAAAACTCTTTGCTTGATAATTAACCAATTTGTGAAACTGTGTTATTAGCAACAGACAACAGATTAAGAAGGGGTCAATGAGCTGGTTTATCAAAGTCACCTGCTACCAAGTTTGACTGCAGAGTTGTAGCCCCAGGACCCACATGATGGAAGGAAGATGTGGGCTTCTCCGAGTTGCCCTCTGACTGCCACATGCACAGGATGTCATACATACTTACACAAACAAATAAAAACAAGGTGAGTTTAAAAAAAAATGGGCAGTGTTAGAATGGCTCAGTGGCTAAAAACACTGGCTACTCTTCCAGAGGACCCAAGTTCAATTCCCAGCACCCACATGACCACTCACACCTGCCTGCAATTTCAATTCCAGGGAACTGACACCTTTATACATACTTACACGTGGGCAAAACACCAATGCACATAAAATAAATAAATCATGAAAATTTTACTCCTTCAAGAAAAAAATGAGCTATTAAAGGAAGGCTGTAAGAACTAAAAGAATTTTGACTTCTTTTCTGACCAAGCACTTCATATACTCATCCCAGAGAGAATTCCTAACCTGCTGTAGCTTTGTTTGACTCACCCTAGGGACACATCAACAGGCTCCAGAGCAGGTGGAGCATCTCGGGTCCCCACAATGGGCACCAGAAACTTTAGGTGAGAAAATATATTATTTTTAGATCCCAGATGTCACTCAAACCATAGTCCTATAACAAAAGACAGGGAAACAAGGAAATTTCCTGTGCATTTATTTTAGTTTTTGTAACAGGAGACTCCTCAGAAATGTTGATCCCAAGAATCAGGGAAACTGGGCTATTTATATCCAGTTTGATGATATAGATCAGTGGCTCTCCATCTTCCTGATGCTACAATTTAATACAATCCCTCATGTTGTGGTGAACTCCACATAAAAACATTTTTGTTGCTACTTCATAATTGTAATTTTGCTAGTTATACATTATAATGTAAATATTTATGTTTTCCAATGGTCTTAGGTGACCCCTGTGAAAGGGTTGCTCAGCTCCCAAAAGGGTCACAACCCACAGGTTGAGAACCACTGATGTAGACATTTGTGAAGAGGCTTGAGTGGACAAAATGGGTAAGATTTAATGCAGTTAGCTGAGGGACTGTACAAGGCTTGTTCAGATGTCCATAAGGCCTCTTCTTTTGGAGGATGCTCCTTAAAGCACCCCTGGGGTAGACGTCTAATAAGATGCTGTAAGGAAAAGTTAGAAGAAGTCCAGAGAGACCTTTGGCCTCCACCATTTCCTCCCAGCCATATCAGATACCATGGCCTGTATCCTATCATTTGTATGAATCCATGGCCTTAGCATGTATATGTTGTCACGAGTTTTGTCCTGTTTTGGTTGACTATTCAGACCAGCTTCTCAGAAGGAAAAGATTCATATTTTGGATGCTTGGTTTTGGTTCTGTCTAGGTGTTTTCTTGAGAAAAGGTAGCACAGTGCTATCCAGACGGTTCTCCAACCCTGGGATACAAGTGAACATCCCACCTTAGCTTCCTAAGTAGTGAAAACTGCTGCTTTTCTCCAGCACGCTGAGCAGAGAGTAAATTCATGGCTAAAACCAAGATACTATTGACTATATGACAGAGCAGATTAGTTTCTTCTCTGTTTTCTGTGATACACCAAGCCAGGGATGATGGTGGGAGGAAGGTGTGGCAGCAAGGGCCAGGCTTCGGGGAAGGAAGAGGAAGCTGAGAAATTCTCACATCCTAAATAGTAAACAGAGCATGGAGAGCAAACTAAAGGTAATTGGAGGTTTTTAATTTCAAAGGCTGCCTTCATAATAATAAATAATAAATAATCAGTTTTTAAAGTAAGTTAAATATTTAGTAATTACCCTTTTGATCTCTTTCCTTTAATAACTCTTTGGAGATTTTAATAACTCATCACAAAGACCGTTTATTTAACAGCTTCAGAAACGGGAGTCAGAAAGTAGAAATCCTTTTCTTGGGTTTCAGGACCCAGCTTAGATCCTGGAAGAAAACAGGCCCTCACAGTTTTTCACAGTGGAGGAGGCGAGAGTAGGTACTGCCCTCCCTCTGACATATTTTCCCCAGCTAGCTGTCAGCTTATACCACTGCTGCTCATTGATGGGTCCCAAGTCGGAGCGTCACTGGAGGTTGTCCTGGCTGCCGGGGTGAGAGTGATGTCCAGCTTAGAAATGACAGCAGAACAATGGGAAACCCCCCCCATGCAGTAATTATGAAAACAGGGAAGTGTACCTTCTCCAGTTAGCAGAGAACTCCTTACAGGGCCAAGGGGGTGGGGTGGGGGGCTCCCTCCCTCTGATCAGTCCCACAAGCTACACAGACAAGTGGATGGTGGATTAAAGGAGAGGACAAAGTTCTTCCTAAACTCAAATTTTCCTATTTTCTTAGGAAAATGTATACTCTGTAGTGAAGTACATTGATTGCTACTAAATGAAGGGCAGTGTGGCAGCCCACAGACCTAAGAGGCAACAGGTTATAACTTGATGGAGATGATTAACATAACAATGGACCAATCATGACTCATGACCCCACCCTTAGTGTTGATTCAGGTCTCATTAGGTGCCTTTTCTCAGCCCACATGGAAATACTGGAGTCACTTACCAAGAACACTTCTCCTGTGTGTAGACGGTGGCTGTGGTTATGGACAGCATGAAATAAATATATAAATAAGCAAAGCAGTTTATTTCTTTTGTTTCCCACGATCGAATGTGTTACCCCTCCACCAGCAATATTCAGGAGCTGTTCCAAGATGTTCCTGTCTTCATGAACCGAGAGGAAGAGGCTATGTGCCACCTGGAAAAATGGATGCTTTCATTGTCTCTGTCCTGGGCACAACCAGAAAGCAACACATTTGCAGGACAGACTGGGTAAACGGCAGCTGCTCTCCCTTGAGGATTCTTTTCTATATTAGTTCACTAATGGGCGTGTTCACTTTCTGCAGCTTACTGAATGCATGAAGAAGGATATAGTCTGCTTTCTTTTCTAATTCCAGTGGAAGCATTTTCCTTGAGCTCCAGAGGATTGCAAATGGCTGCACTGGCCAATGTTTCACCTGTGTACCTGCTGGCAAACAGGAACATTGTCTCAGAACCTTAACTTCCGACCTCCATTCTTTCTTCCTTTCTTTCCATATTAAATTCTATTTTTCCTGGTTACCTGAAGTGGAGTACTAGTGTCAAAGCAAATACAATGTTTTATTGTTTTTTTACTTATATTGATAAAAATAATTTCCCCAAACATTTGTAGCAGTCAAGCTTATGTTGTTTCTAGGAAATGGAGGCAGGGGGATCAATAGTCATTCCCAGCTAGGTTTTAGGTTAGCCTGGGCTACAGAGAACCTGCTGAACATACCCCCACACACAGACACACAAATACAGTAGATGAATCATGCCCCAAATTCCACATGCCGCCTCTCACAGTTTGAACTGCCAAACAATTCTCTTAGTCATTCGTATAAACATATTTTTAGTGTGGTTCATTTCATACAATCTTTTTATTTACTAATTATATTTCCTATTATACAGAGTACTTATCCACCCAGGCTTTGCTTTTCTTTGCAATTTGTATGAATATTCTACGAGTCAGGAGTTTGCTGTCTTTTAGCTTTTATAACTTTTTGTAAGATTTTCTACTTTGGTTAAACAAGAAATTTTTAGGAGATTAAAAGGATTTGAGGCTATTCCAGCAAATATACTGACTTCTAGTTTTATGATTTAGTCTTCTAAAGCTAAAACATTAACAATATTCTAGTGTTTAGATATTTGATATTCAAGTACTTTTCTATAAAATTTTCTTTTTCTTTTTACTCTATTGTGATAGCATATACTATAGATTCTCTCCTCCTACATGTCGTTATTACCTGCTAACCTTTCCTTCCTGATTTTTATGAATCCTCTTTTGTTGTATTAAGTTCCTGGCCTGAGCTATCCAGTGTTAGCCCTGAGGTTCTGACCTGCTGACCCATAGTCCCACAGGAACACACGCAGTCCCACAGAATCACACAAATGCTTATATTATTTTTTACACTGATTGACCTAGGACCCAGGCATATAATTTGCTAACTCTTTCATCTGAACTCAACCCATCCTGTTCAGCCATGCAGCTCTATACCTTTTCTCAGAGCAGCATTTCAGCTTCTTTCCTCTGCATCTGCTGCATCTCATTGTCATGTCTCCACTGCATCTCTGTGGCATCTGTGTCTGGTGTCTGTCGGTATTCTAAGATGTTCCCAGAGTTTTCTTAGCCTGGTAGCCCCGCCCACACTTCCTGTCTGCCTTCAGCCAATCAGCATTTTTATTAAACCAGTAGGCAGGACAATTATTTACAATGAAACAGAATACAATCCCCCTATTCTCTTCTAAAATATATTAAATTCTTAAAACCATGAAACTCTCCTGTCTTAAATTCTTTTCCTGTGCTGTGATTAAAGTACTCTGAGAAGACCAAATACAGGAGTTGTCTTTGGCTCACAGTTCATGGGTGCATCATGGAGGGATGTAAGATGACTTGGGGCAGCTGGCCACACTGCATTCACAACCCAGAAGCAGAGAGCATGAATGCGCAATGGGCTGCTGTTTGTCCTACTTGTCACTTACACAGTCCAGGATCCGATGCAGGAAATTCTGTCATTCATGGGGTGGGTCTGTTCCCTCTAAATTAACACAATCAAAACAATTCCCTACAGGCATGAGCAAAGGTCTGTCCCCAGCTAGTTCTCCAGTCTGTTATATTGACAATAAACCACCATCACCTGTCCCAACCCAGCGTTCCCTATGTATTTTTCATGTATTGTCGCTCTGGAATATGCTAAAATACAGGGCAGTACTAGCTTTCTTTTTAGTTCTTTTCTAGAATATTCATTGATATCTTTGCCTCTTCCTTCTTTTTAGTGAAATTTTAAAGCTTATTATCAGATTTGAAAGTATTATATTGGGGTTTGAAGGTATTGTTTTCATTTGAGAGACTCTTTCTTGAGCTGCTTGGGACAGGTGGTGATTGATAGCAGCAGATAATCTTGAGTCATGCCGGACTGGTGAATTTTTGCTCAGAACAACCAGAAGCCTGAACTCAAAGGCTGACACAAATTATCGCTAAGGGGAAGGCTCAATCCACATCCGTAGGATTGTCAAGATTCAGGTCTAAGGTGACTGTGTTATGCTTTAACATAAGAAAAGTGTCAGAAAAATCAGAAGCCAAGAACAACTTAAGAAGCAAGACTGTGGTGTTCTTGGGAACATGCCCGGACTCTGCTTCCTCTTGGTAGTGGCTGCAACATGGGCCTGGCTGCACATTTCAGTCTACAGGCAGAATACTTTTATGGTCCTGTGCAAATGGTCTGCATCATTGAATCCAAGGATGCCCAGGGGATTGAGCAGGAACTCCACACTAGTTCTCAGTGATACTTGTGCTGCTGTTGCTTCAGCATAGTTTTTGAGTGAGCTGAAGCATTGATGTTCTGCAATATTTTGTTTAAAATCATGCTTTCCTTTGAAAGACCCTCAAATGAGGACCTTTCCTCAGAAGGAGACCCCGAGTCCCAAAGACCGAGCCGAGCCACAGTTCAGATGCAAATTGCAAGAGGATTTTATTCAGGTTACAAAGATATCCTCGGGCGGCAGTAACTCGGAGAGCTGACTGGCGAGCCGAGGCTTTGTTCAGGGGGCTTTTTATAGCATAGGGGAGAGCGGAAAGCAGACTTACAGAAGCAAAAGGCGTGGTTATAGGGAAAACAAGGAAATCGTTTGCTCATTTAAACAACAACTTTTACTTATTGGATGAAGGCCTAGTGGCGGGAAGGAATCGGGAGGAAATGGTCGCTTGCTGGGAGGGGGGCTTCCTGAGCATTGGCCCTGATTACAGGCTTCTTGTGGTATGCGGTCCTGGTCACGTACTTCTGGTTATCTGATGGTTCCTTAGCAACCCTTTTACTATCTGCTCACAGGCTTGTGCTTGTGTGAGGGGGGAGACAGGGGACCCTGGGCATGTCTGGGCAAGCCTGGACAAGTCTCAGGCAAGTTTTCCAGACTCGCTCCCACAAACGGAAAAAAAAGGGGGGGGGTTAGCACTCGGCCGGATACCTGAACTGAATGCCTGGGTCTAGCCCTAGAACTCAGAGTCTTTCACCTTTGGAACAGACTATGGAGTAATAATAATGCTTGCCATTACCATTTTTTGACTATGGAGTAATAATAATGCTTGCTGCTACCATTTTTTTTTCAACTTAACCTTAAAAAAAATCAGAAAGACCCATACCCCTCTCTTAACTGTAAGCATGAGGAATTGAGAATTTTAACACTAATTCTCTTTTCTAAAATTCAGCTTCAGATAAACAGAATAACAGACAAGTTCTTTGTATTCAAACATTGATTGGTGTTTAAATACATTTCATCAACACTTTCTGAAATTCTCCAGCATTTCCATTATAAATGCTTCCTATCTCCATGAGTAAACACGTAAAAGAACAAGTATCATAAAGAACTGGGTTCTTTCTAATTCTAGCTCCCAGTGTTAGCCCTCAACACCAGCTTCTCAGATGACATCAATGCTGTGTGCTGAATTATGGTTTGAAAATGCTTCATGGATCCTCCAGAAGAAAGTTAAAATGCATGACTATAGGTCAGCTGTCCCTCACATCCCTTTGAGTGTGGTCCTCACTCAGTGGTTGATCTGGGAGCCAAGTTGTCTTGTGTCTGGAGAAAGTCAGCACACTCTTTACACTGTAGTGCTCCCTTACTTACCAGGACAAAGATGGGATTTTACCTGAAGTCCCACTCTTACCTAACACTGCTTTTTACACACACACACACACACACACACACACACACACACACACACACACACCCCAAAGCTCCCCTCATTTTCTTCTTTCTAACCACCTTTCCTAGAATATCACATTTGCATGTACAGCCTCATCACAGGCTTTGCTTCAAAAGAATGTGACCCAAGCCACAAATGGCTGAGCCTGGGGCACTGAGATGATTGCCTAGAGCTATGAGACAGAATCTTATCAGGATGAGTGACTGCAGCTGCTGTCCAGGCATATAACTTGCTAACTCCTTCTTCTGAACTCAACCCATCTTGTTTAGCCATGCTGCAGCTCAGTACCTTTCTTAGCAGCATTTATACTTCTTTTCTCTGAGTCTGCTACTGTCTCATGGTCAAGTGTCCATCTCATCCCTATGGCATCTGCTCTGCTCTGAGATTTTTCCAGTCTGGTAGCTCCGCTCAGACTTCCTGTCTGCCTTCAGCCAATCAGCATTTTTTACTAAACTAGTAGGTGGGCAAATATTTACAACATATCATAATACTACCACACTACCCTAGTTGGGTGATCTCAGAAATTTTTTTTAAAAAAAGGCAAATTAACTTTGGGGTCTCATATCTCTCCAAATAAACAGTTGCCAAAAAAACAAATCAGATAAATGAGTAAGTTTTTAAAAACACACTGCCAAGTTGAGAATATGCACATATGTACATGATTGTGGAAATGTCTATGAAGAGAAAGTTCATGGGAATATGAGCAGATAAGAAACAGTTGATATCCTTGGGCACCTGGTCATATAAGCAACATCAGGCTGATTGTTGTACCCCCTTGTGAAGGAAAGAACTCCCTGTAGCATTAAAAGATCTACCCATCTGATTTTAGACATGTTCCTGGTAGTCTAGTGGTTAGGATTTGGTGCTCTCACCACTGAGGCCCAAGTTCGATTCCTGGTTAGGGAACCATATTGATGCTGAACTTAATGTAAACACCTGATAGCCATACACTTCATATGTCCAAAGGGAAAAACACCATTGGTCTCAAGGTACTTGGAGGGTGCCTGTCTTATCACCATCATGTTCTGTCTCTTAGTAGTCTGTCTCCCACTTGGTATATAGTGTAGGACGGAGTGGCAGAGTGGATAAACACTGATAGACCACAGTGGTAGTGTCTCACCCACATGATTCCCACTTTTTTCATTCATTCTGACTTGGTGCTCAGCTATACACCGCTTGCTTTCCTCTCAAATCAAGGAGCCTGTGGGGCTGTGGGCTCAAGGACAGGAAGAACGTCAGGCATACTTGCCTTCATCTACCTTCAGTGAGAGCAGATGCTCAGGAGAAAGGGGATCTTGTAGCACTCACTGCAGTGAGCAGGAGGCGGGGCAGGGTTTCAATCAGAGTCAAGCTGGCTAGCCAGAGTTGAGGTTCTCATGATTGGTGACCTTCACCCTAACAAAGTAAGTAGGTAGTAACAGCTGCCGATCCCTTTGGGTAGCTTTGGGGTTCTAAGGAGGCTTTATCTCCATCCCAATGTGTTATCTTTTGCTAGGTGGATAACAGAAAACCTGTGTTTTTCATAACTTTAGCTTTTACTTATATATAAGGGATATGTTCTGAGAATGTTCTGCTCATACAGAAGCAAATTCTCTATATATAATATATGTATGTATTTTGCAGTACTTACAAACCTAGATAAAATTGATTATAAATTGGATACAGTGATATCAACAACGTATAATAATTGTTATAATATACTGCAATAGGTATTTAAAATAAATGAATTGTTTATTCCTGGAATTTTCCTTTCAATATTTTTGTTGACCTCCAGTAACCTTAAGCTTCAGATAAGCAAAAGATAAGAAGGAAGATGATTATATCTTTATAAATGCAAATGTCTATTAATGCATCTAAAGCGTGGAGAGAAGGGAGGCAGACACTGAACTTGATAACTATGTGTCAGTGTCATTTTGCTAATCACATCTTTCTCATTGTGATAGGTGCATGTTAAACTCATATACTCTTCTTCCATAACTAATGTTCCATATTAGCTGAGCTATTTCTCCAGCTCCTTTGATGGTATTTTTAAAGGTGAAGTGTTGAGGTGGTGATTGAATTGAGAGCCCAGAACAGGCTGCTGCCTTTCTGGTTCTTCTGCAATATGAGTCTATTGCTTGCCATTCGGAGGGAGAATCCAGGGCCCTCTCTGTGATGCTCAGCTGATCTTGTGACGCTGTGCCACTAAAGAAGCTTGTCTAACTCTCACTAAGACCACAACCAGGCTCAGAAACTCAAGATACAGACAGCTGAAGGAACCCAGCTAAAGTCAGCAGGACCACAGACTCACAAGAGACTACAATTGGATGTTTTTGTAACAAACTGAGCTGGTAGCTCACATCTATAATTAAACATACTCAGGAAACTGAGGCAGATGGTCACAGGCTCAAAGCCAGTCAGGGCTCTGTCACTGAAACAAAAAAAATGTTGTTTGGTTAGGGTTTTATTGCTGTGAAGAGACTCCATGACCACAGCAACCTGTAAAAGATGAGATGGCAGCAGAGGAAAGAAGCTGAAATGCTGCTCTGAGAAAAGCTGTGTGGCTGAACAAGATAAGAAAAATGGGTTAGTTTAAGGGTAAAGAGTTAGCAAGCTGTGGGCTGGAGAGATGGCTCAGCAGTTAGGAGTCCTGGCTGTTCTTCCGGAGGACCTGAGTTCAATTCCCAGCATCCACATGGCAGCTAACAACTGTCTGTAATTCCAAGATCTGGCATCCTTACACAGTTATATAAAAATAAAATAAAATAAAAAAGAGTTAGGAAGCTGTATGACTGGGCCCTAGGTCAATCAGAGTAAAATTAACACAAGCGTCTGTCTGATTATTTGGGCCTAAGCAGCAGTAGGGCTGTGAGTGGGTCCATGAGTGGGTCTGAATCTCCAGGCTAGACCAGAAAAGCTGAGCCAGAAACCAAATACAATAAATTATGCCCAACGTGGGTGATATACACCCACAAAAAGCTTGAAAAGAAATTAAAAAGGGTTTTAAAGCATAGAATCAGAACGAAAAACAGCTTCTAGTTGTATGCCTCACATGAGCTGTGGTACAGAGAAGACCTGATGAAGCACATGGACTTGGGCTACAAAATGGTGGACTTTTAGAGTGCAGCTTAAGATGAACAAGGCCAGTTCCTGAGCCTTAATGTAAGGAAGGAGCTGTATATGGTGGATTTAAGGTTTCTGTTTATAAGGAAAAAAAGGGAACAGAGTCAGAGACTGATTCTTAGTAGCAGCACTGGTTTCTGGGGTCAGCTCTGTTTGCTGGAGGCAAGCAGAGGTGTGTCTTTTTAAAGAGAGGCTTCCTGATTCACTCTTAGTGGCAAAACACTTGTGAGTCTTTTAAAGGCCCTGCTGCCAAATACTTAAATGAAGTTCATTAGCAGAAGATAGCAGTGCTTTAATTGGTGGTTATATGACCCCTAAAATTCCCCAGAGTGGTAATTGTGGATGCTACCAGTGCTTCAGATAAAAAGCTAAACTCTATGAAGCTAGACTAGGAGTGGGGTGGATCCATCCATCCATCCTATTGCATCTCTTTAATCTTTAGCCACAATTTGGCAGATTAAGGATTTGGTCTGAAGCAGCAAGAAATAAAGGGAGCTGGGTAGAGTCAGCCACCCTAGTAAAGCCTTTAATCCTTAGCCACAGTTTGGCAGATTAAAGGTGTGGTCAGAAACAGAAAGAAATAGAGGAATCTGGGGGGAGTCAGCCACCTTAGCCAAGCAAGGATGTTGTCAGAAACAGAAAAAGATAAGAAATAAGAGAATACAGTAAAGAGAGTTTTAAAAAAATACAAGGTTTAGAATGTGTGGAAAAAAATACATAGGCTTGAGAGAGAAAATAAAAAGGAAAAAGGATAGAAAAAGCCCTTAAAAATAGAGTAAACAGAAATAATAATAAACCACATAAAGATGGAAATTACAAAGAGTATCTGGATACTGTATGCTGTTGTCTTGTCTTTAAGTTTTTCAACTGAAAATGAAGTAGCAAAAGCTGCTAAAAGACATTTGATCACAAATGCTGATCACAAATTTGCTTATCACAAATCCAATCTATGTATTTTATTGTCACGCGCAACCTCGTCCCGCAAGGAAGACGCGACACCAGCTCTTCTTTCGGCAGTTTTATTCAGGAACCTTGATTCTGACTTCTGACTCTGATTCTGACTGTGGCTGATTCTCACTGACTCTCTCTCTGATTCTCTCTCATTTTGACTCTGACCATGGGGAAACCTGCCCGCAGCCTAAATAGCCAACCCTAGTACACCACGTAGCCACTATCGATAGGCCCAGGTATGCAGAAGCAAGCCAGATCCTCAGCCTAGCCATATAAGGTATTGTTTGTCACTGAGAGCACTCACCATGTGGAAGGTGGAGGGGGGAAGCCAGCGTCATCTTTAAGGTGTGGCTACATGCAGCTCTCCACATTTTATAAATAAGTTGACTTTAAAATTGAAATCAGAAGGTATGCTACTTTGGAGAAGAGGTTTTCTTTTTATTTTTACAGAAAATGAGAAGCTTTGGGTTTATTTCTGGTTAAAGAAAATAAAGTTTGATAGAGGAAGACCCCATGAAAAGTCTCTAATAGAAACAGATGGCCCAGATGATTCAGTATTTCTCTGAGCTCTCCATTCAAAACTACTTCAAGAAGACAGGCTTAGAGACTACCCCAATAAAAACTTGTCCATAATCCTAAATTTTTCTTTGGATCCCCATGGGATTGCCAGTATCCCCCAATCAGCAGGAAGTAGCCTAGAGAACTACTGCCACATTCCCAAATAATGGATTATAGATGTTTGTGTTTGTTTACAGTGTTGGTTATAAGTTGTTATAGATAATGGGGGGAAAAAGATATTAGATTTGGTGTTCTTCTTGTTTTAAAAAGAAAAAAAAGGGATGTGTAGTGGAATTATGGTACCTTGTAAATATTTGTCCTGCCTACTAGCTTAATACAAATGCTTATTGACCAAAAGCAGACAGGAACTGTGGGCAGGGCTACCAGACTAAACTCTGGGAACATCTCAGAGCAGAGCAGAGACACAACGGAGATGCAATAGAGATGCAACAGAGACATGACAATGAGATGGCAGCAGACACAGAGGAAAAAAAGCAGAAATGCTGCATGACTGAACAGGATAAGAACAATGGGTTAATTTAAGAGCAAGAGCTAGCTAGCAATATGTTTGGGCCCTAGGTTGATCAGCATAAAATTAATGTAAATGTCTATGTGTTTATGCGGGTCTGTGAGTCTGTGGGTCTGAAATCAGAATCTCAGTGCAAGATCTGAAAGTCCGAGCCAGAAACCACATACAACAGTTTTGTCTCTTTGCCTAGGCTCTGGAGACAAAACCACTGATGCTCTAAAAAGTCAACTTCAAAGGAACAATGTCAATAAAAGCATTGACTGCCCTGGGTTTCAAGATGACTGAGACAGGATGAATGGGGGCATTGCCCACCTGCTCTTAGAGAAGATTGGCAAGAATGCAGCTCCTGACTGCTGGCCTAAAAAAAGTTTCTTTACTAACGTTCTAACTCTGAGTCATAGTTTGAGCCCCCCCTTCTTTTAAGATGAAGAAAAAAAACTTCTGGGACCTCCTTTTAACTTGTGATAAAATCAAATATAATCAAGGAAGGCGATCAAGGACTTACAGGATGTAGGATGCCGGGAACCAGTCCTGTGGCTTTCCCAATGGGGTAGATGTCCAGGATAAAAGGTGAAATACACAGAGCACTAAAAACTAAGAAACACATATAAAGACAGAGAGACGGGCAGTGCAATCCAGGAAGATGGAGGAGGAGTGGCTGGCTACAGGGGTTTGGAAGTAGGATCATAAAAATGTTCCCATGATGTTTGACAAATTGTAATAGAGATCAGGAACCTGTTAAGTTGTGCCTCAGTCTATCCATGTAATGGGAATTCATATGTGGTGACATGTTACATATTTAATAAGACCTGGAATATCAAGTGATCAACCCATAGTCAAAACTAGGCAGATTCCAGGGATAACAGAGCAGTGGTAACTCACATAGATCCGGGAGTTCTGGATCTCTGAGTACAAGGACAAACAACTGGGCTTCATTGACACACATCTTTAATCCTAGCACAGGGAAAGCTGGGAATAGTGACCTACACCTTTAATCCCATAACTCCAGAGACAGAGAACTTTCTGTGTTTCTGTGAGTTCAAGGCTGACTACCAAATAGAGTAGCTCCTGCCTTTAATCTTAATCTGGATGGGATACAGCTGGGCAGGAAGGGTATTTAAGGCAGGCTTAGGAAAACAGCAGCAATTAGAAGTGACGAGGAGCGAGGCTGAGGAAGTTGGAAGAGAGCTGGGTGGGATTTGACTGTGGTGTTTCCTCTCTCTGATATTTCAACCTTTCCCCGATATCTGGCTCTGAGTTTCTTTCATTACAACCAGAATTCTTGCATCATCCTTAACTACCGTTATAGATGTGTATGAGATATAAGGCTTAAGAATCTCCCAAATTCTAGTGGATACTGGCTGTACAGTGAATGAGCTAGGTTCCTGTGCTCTCCCTTTTAGATGTCAATGAGTCTCCGGAAGCCCACTGAGACTCTCCTTTTGCCAGAGGATAGGTAGATGTGTTAAAGTTATTAGCATTTATCAGAACAGCACTTAGAGCTCTCAATCTTTCTAACACTATAACCCTTTAAGATAGTTGTGGTGACCCCCCCCACACCATCAAATTTTATCGCTATGTAATTTTGCTACTGTTATGAATCGTAATATAAATAATTGATGTTCAGGATATCTGATATGTCACCCCACAGGGTCACGACCCACAAGTTGAGAACTGCTGACTAGAGGAATGGAAGAAGACTTTGCAGGGAAGTGGCTTGAAGGATGGTTAGTATAAGGGAGAAATGTCTATTACTGGCAACTGGCATAGTGTATTTTTCATGGATTTTTTAATGGATAAGATTATTTGAATCTTGGCCTAAAACATTAGTAGCCTCTGATAACAGTTTATGAGAAAAAATTGAAACAGTAAGTCCAGGATAAAAATAGTCATGGCCTTCTAATTACTGTCAAGATAATAACCACAGCAAAATGGTAGATGAGACCTTAGAGGGAGCACTCATTGCAGGAAAGGCTGTAGAGCCAGAATGGCTGAGAAGGAGCTATGGTTGAGCCCTGGAGCTGGAAGAAAACCTGGTGGTTATTTGAGCAATGGAAAGGTCATGATACTTAGATAAACCCTGGGGACTGCTGCTGGAGCCTTATTTGTGCTTACACACTTCCCTTCGTATCTTTCTTTGAGTTTCATTGGTCTTTGATCTGAGGACTCCTGTATATACTGTAACTGTATACAGGATTAAATATTTCCTCCATTCACACAGAAACTCACAGCGCAGAGGTTCAGACACACATGGGAGATAAGAAGTTCATTACAGCCTGCTTTAGAAAAAAGGACTTCTGAATAACAGCTTTGCTTTGTTTTTCCATGTAAAATTCATCAATATATAGATTCTCCTTTGATAGAACATGAGCAATGGGACCACATGATAAAAAAGGTGCAAATGTACTGTGAATGAAATTATCCTTCGTGCAAATGTAAAACCAGACAAAGGCAGACCTGAAGGCTAAGGTCTAATTACCAACATTGGTAACACATGGTAACAATCTCTAGAGTTAAGAAAATCCTAGAGCTGTGGGCTACTTTTCTTCTGTTCAGTAGACTAGTGAACATTTTCATTAGAAATTGGAAATCTTGAAGAGTGTTCAGATAGGAAGCACAGGTTGTAAATTTGTTCATAAGGCAGGGTTTTTGTAGTCCGATTCCTTTCAACCACTTGTATTGGAATCACTTGGTGACTGTTAAACACTGGCGATTTGGAGCCCACATATCACTAATTCCTGACTTTAATTCCCAAAGGTGAGATGGAAAATTTCTATTTGAATGAGCTCTAAGTTTCTAGTATCCAATAAAACTCGAGAACCACTGATTATCAGAAATGTGTTCTATATTTAATGGCAGAATATGATATGAAATTAAGCTGAAATTTCTTTATGAACCAATATTGCCAGGATTCCTTAGTTGGTGAGTTTAAAAAATACATCAAAATATGAAAAAAAAAATCAAGGATTTATACCATATAAAAATTTGGTGGAAAGTTTGGCAGGAAAAGTTTTAGAGCAATTACTGGTGGAAAATATCCTGCTTTTCTAAAGGAGAAAAGTGCCCTATAAATCACTTCTTCCGGAGTCAATTATTAGTTTATAGATTATAAAATGTGAAACTTAAGAAATGCAGATCAAATATACTTGTGCAGTTAGATTTTCTAGGATGAAACCATGCATCCTTTTGAAATTCAGCACCAGGAAATATGCTATGAAAGAGAAATTAACTGTTGTGGAATTTGGACTTTGGTCATTTTTTACAAACCCAGGGATTAATTTTATACTATATATGAATAAATAAAGAGTTTCAACAGGATGGTTTCTATAAGTCAGATATAAATTTATCATTTTATTTATCTACCTAAAAGCCTTTAATAACTCCCCATATCACAAAGGACAAAGTTCAAACCTCAGTTCATGGCTTCCTATCCCCTTTTTGCCAAATTTTCCTTTCAGTTTCTTCACACTCTTCACTGTTGCCTCTCACCATTATGCTTCTTCAAGGCAGGAAACCCTCTCTCCTGCCCTTGCTGACTGTAAGTACTAAGCACTTAGCCAACACAGCATCACCGCTTATATCATTACAATAAAGAAGGAAAATGAGCACGTGAGAGATACACTGTATTAGAAAACTATGATGCTAAAGGAAAATTGCCTATCATTTGTATATATATTATGGAAAAATGATTAGTCTACAGTAGAATAACTGAGAATATTAGGGGTAAATATTTACATTTGAATATAGATAATTTGCAACCAGGGACATGAGCCTCAGAAATCTTTCCTCCCTCATTGCTGGGCAATCAACCTAGTTCTTGATTGCTCAGATGTCATAGTGATGTATCTTAAGGACAGGCACCATAGAGTCTTACAGAGATTCATGGTTGTATTTTCTGTTTCACATCATCTTCATAATGCCCAGCAGCCGTGAGCTGTGCTTTGGTAACCATGTAACTAAAATGAAGTTAGAGAGCTGTAAAGTCACAAAGATGGCAAAAGGCAAAGTCTGAATTACAACCAAATTTTATCAGACTCCAGAGGAGATGAGGCAATGCAGGAGCTCTAATGGAAGATCCTAGTGATGCTGAAGTTCCTTCAGGACCTTATTCCTCAACATTTCTTGCATCTACCAGTCTCATCTGAGGACACAGGACAGAGGATAGATTTGTCTTCTCAGTGTCTTTCCTGTTATGTCATTTTACAGTAACTTACCATACAGTAACTTAAGAGCAGGTTTCTGGTTAGGTAGTAAATATAACACTTTCATGTATTTTGCTACAGAAGTCACAGAGAGGAGGGTCACTAAAACAAGAAACAAAACAAACAACATAAACAAACTAGCCAGAGCCAGGTATAATGGCCCAGGCCTGTAATGCCAACATTTGAGAACTGAAGACACGAGGTTCAGGAATTCAAGGTCATCTAAAGCTATAGAACAAATTCAAGACCAGCCTGGTTTACAGGTGACCCTGTTTTAGATAAGCAAACCAACCAACCAACCAACCAACCAACCAACCCATTAACCAAATAACAAAATAAATCAGGCCTTTTTATATGTGAAAATAGAAACCACAACAAAATGGCGCCTCTGTGAAACAGGAAGTATGCTCCTGCCAGGCTAAATCTACCTATAGGATGGTGGGCTTGAGGTTCCTAGCACCCAGAACCATAGAATGTTACACTTCAAAGCAATGGGTTGGAAATCTCTGACCATTGCCTTCCTGATGCCACTAGAAAAATCTGGGTAGTAGAACAGCCAGTCACAGCCTTCCATGTAACTATGGTTTCCATATAGGTAAGAGTTTATAGAGGGTCAAACCCAGGGCTTCATATGCTCAGCTCTTGCCCTACTACTGAGCCATACCCCCCCCAGCCCTCTCATAGATGAAACCCATTGTTATTTCCACATTCTTTGTCTGCAATACTTTGACACACTGAGATAACCAAGTGGTGTCAAGGCTCTACTTTCTGACCTCAGCTGCCAGGTGCTTGATGAATAAAGCTTCCCAACACTCAGAAAATGTTACTCATCAGAACAACCAAAGACTGCAAAATGGTCCTAAAGACTAGTCATTGGGTCTAACACATTCTTGCATTTATGAGCACTGACTACATTATGTATATGAAAACTCATATAAAGTTGGAGTTTGGATCTGAGTGAGTTGAATGAAAAGTGGTATTTGTTATTGAACATTAAAGTGGGATTCATCTGTAAAATGGAAGATCTAGGCTGAATGGATTACACTGGATTGTCTACATTTGTTACTTTTCATTACTGTAATCAAATCTAGAAGTGATTGAGAACAGGCTCACAGATTCAGAGATATCAGACCATTATGATGGGGGAGCAGGGCAGCCAGGAAGCAGAAGGAAAAAGCCTGAACCTTACCAAGGATTATTGCATCTCTCAGTGTCTCCTAATTTCACTGACTCCCCCTTTCATATAGCAAAACCCTTCCGTACCCACACATGCCCTGCCTATACTGGTTTAAATATCACTTAAGAAACAAACTTTGTGTATCCATTAACATTTACATGTTTGCATGTGATGGGGGTACATGCATTCCACATCTGTGGAGGCTGGAGGATAATCTTGGCTCTCAGGTCTCAACTTTCACCTTGTGTGGAGACAGGGTTTCTTTGTTGTTTGACATTCCCTGTGTCCCTTCACTGGATGCAAACTTCTTGGGACTCCCTTGTCTCCATCTCTTATCTTGACATAGGAAACCTGGGACTACACACATGGATGCCTTGTCTGGCTTTGTGTGGGTTCTGGGGGTTGGAACTCAGGCATAATAAGCACTTTACATTCTAAGCCATCTCCCAGGCCCAGATATTAGTACTTCCATAACTGTATTTTTTTTTCCAGTTTGAGAGTTTTTGAGTCTTCCCAGTTGTCATTGGGATTATTCTATGAACAACTTAACTTGGTTTAGCTTTACTTTCCCTGTGGCAAAGACACGTCATATAAATTTTGGATAGCAAACACATTTTGGAAAGAAACTGGCATTTTGAGTTTGTTTCATTTTCTTTTTTTTTTAAGATTTATTTATTTATTATGTATACAGTATATAGAAGTGGATACCAGA
This sequence comes from Sigmodon hispidus, assembly GCA_004025045.1. Classification (NCBI taxonomy): domain Eukaryota; kingdom Metazoa; phylum Chordata; class Mammalia; order Rodentia; family Cricetidae; genus Sigmodon; species Sigmodon hispidus. The sequence goes on along the minus strand of PVIH01000447.1, from coordinate 332,989 downwards.
TGTCATCATGTGGTTGCTGGGAATTGAACTCAGGACCTCCGGAAGAACAGTCAGTTCTCTTAACCTCTGAGCCATCTCTCCAGCCACGAGTTTGTTTCATTTTCTTTGATGTATAACTATTACCCCAAATCACAAAAAACAAGAGAGGCCAGGAGTATGTAAAATAAGGGCACAGCTTTATTTTGCTACAAGGCAGTAGGTACACTGTCATTTCAGAAGTTCACAGCCCTCCATCTTGCACCCAGTGTTCTCAAGGCAGAGACCAGCTGTTGACCTCCATGTTCATCCTCACCACAAACACAAAACATGAGGCAGTCATGGTCTATACCCTTAAAAACTATGGCGAGTGCTGATCAGACTCAGAATGCCTGAATTAATGAACAGTCAGACTGAACTCAAAACAAAACATGACATGAACAACATAAATTTCCCAAAAAAAGAAGTGCAATGCATGCTTTATAAACCAACAATAACAAAAAAGAAACAACTTTCCTAAAATAAAAAAAACAAAAATGTACAACAAATGCAAAAAAAAAATCTCCCAAATAAGTTTTTCCAATTACAAAAGGAAAAAGGTATGTATATAAAAATAAAAAAGTCTGAAATACTAGTGCATAATTATCTATTACCAAGTTTCTTTTCTTTCATCCAAAGCTCTACTGCCCATCTGACACTAGCAGCATTGTCTACAGGCTAAGACCATAGCAGCGAAACACATCTTTTTTTTTTTATTTGGCATTTACAAAATTAAATTACTGAATAAAAATATAATTTTTTATAAAACTATTTCATATAGTAATAATTTTTAAAGCAAGCTAACAAAAAAATTCTCATGAGATGGTTTAGTACAATAAATGTATTTCCAATATTCTTAAGTAGAAATGTGCTCTCACAGGCTCTGTGAACTATTACTTGGTATTTAGGCAACATTCATAATAATGCTTTTACTGGTTTTGCAAAATATCTGTGTATATACTTAGTGATTGAGAAATGTGAAATACTGGGGTATTTCTTTGTATAAAAATTTTTAAAAAGCTCACCACAGTCAAAATACTGATCTGTTGGATCCTCTAAAATACAAATAAATCACTTTATTATTTTTTTTAAAAAAATCTGATTATGATATTAACAAATGGTTACATTCTTTACCTAATAATTTAGGCAAGACTGTTATTCATTAATTATTTTTTTTAAAAAAATCCTTTTTAGTTGGGTGAAATCTGGTAAGATTCCATGCAACTAAAATGCACTTGGTGCTGTTCTCTACTGTTGTACCACAACAAAAATAGGTTCTTCTCTCAACCATGAAGAGTTCCACGTTGAGGAATCATATATCACCCGTCAATTTTAAGTGTTCTGAAGAGCATAATGCTTTTCTGGAAATGTCTCACATGACCAGAGTCCGAGTCGAGAATGTGTTCACATATTTTCGAGCCTGACTGGAGGCTGTCATCTGATCCTCCGCCTTCCCACAGGATGCTGGTTCCCAGGCACTACTGCAGGGCTAATGGGGGAGAGAGAAAGAGCAAGGTCAGAACAAGGTGATCCCCCTCTCCCCTGTCCCAGCAGGCAGCCAGGTGGGAAGCTGCCCACACTAAGGAGCCATTGTCAGGTACAATGTGACCCTCAGAACCAACACTTTCAAACAATGCAACATCTTGTTATTGGAATGTCTTCTGCCTCTTAGGCAGTTTTACAAAGGGAGAGACATGATTAGGCACCATCCCCCAGACTTCTAGGCCTTTACTCCACAAACTGAAGAGTGTTTGAACCAATTACTTAAATAATCCAATTAAGCCTTTATTTCTGTAATGCATCAACTCCTGATAAAACTTACAGTCATGCATATATATGTAAAATATATACATACATGTATATTTAAAACTTAATTTTATAATATGTATATCAATACAGCTTTTTTTTCCCTCTTTTGCTGTAGTGAATGTCAAATCCAGAGCTTCACACTTTTGCTAGGCAAATACTCTATCATTGTGCTACAACCCCAACTCCTAGATTAGCTTAATTTTCTTTTTTCTTTTAGCAGAGTCTTATGTATCTCAGGCTGGTCTTGAACTCACTGTTCAGCTGAGCTGACCTTGAACTTCTCATGTTCCTGCTCAACCTCTCAAGTGATGGCAGGCCTTTATGTCTTGAAGAGAAATATTTTCCCCTATTGTGCTACACTTCCAGCCCTGCATCCGTTTAACTTTTAAGGATACATTAGAAGGCGCAGGCTAGAACTGATAAGGAACAATGTCTAGACACATGAGACAGTACCGGGGCCTGTGTATACATCACACATGTAAATTGTACTCTATGATGCAGGTCCAGATAAACTCTTGTTGGACTGGAAAATGGAGCAGTGAGGTTTGGCGGTAACTTGCCCAAACCCGTGCCATAGTATGCATGCACCCGCCTGTCTGCTGAACCTCCTGGCTCTTGCTGTTCTCCCCTGTTGGTTCCAACTTCTGTACAATTTCCATCCCATTTAGTTCTCAGGACAATCTACAGTATTCATAGCATAGATATAACAGTGTTTCAAAAGTTGCTAAGAGTGAGAACACGGGGAAACAAATGGGAAACCAGAATAAAGATAAGGAGAGATTTGTATACAAAATGTCTTCAACGGTATAGTGCCTAGAGAGAGGTCAACTACCATTCAGTTCTGAGCTCCTCAGCAGTCACTTTAGGGAGGAAGACAAACATAGGGTCCCGAATCAAAAACTAAGCCAGAGTTTAGGGGAAACACTATGCCTGGTGGTGACATCTAAGAGGAATTATTTCCTATGGGACAAAAGAAAAGTCAGAAAGACCATATGCAGGCACAGTGGTGAACCACAGTAACCCCAGCATTTGAGAGACAGAGATAGAACATCAAGATTTCCTGGCCAGTCTAAACTGCATACATAGTGAACTCAAGGCCAGCAACGGGCTACAGAGCACAGCCTTGTCTCTAACAAAGGCTTTGCTCTCCAGAACCTCGTGTTTCTTTCGGAGGAATAAAATACGCATGAGCTTTTATGACATATAAAAATAGTCTGTGGGGGTTTGAGGTGCCACAAGTAAGCTAACAGGGCATGGGACACTGAGAACACTGTGTCTAAAAAACTGCTGGAGGGCAAGCATGGCAGGGGTTGGGGTGGGGTGGGAGTTAGTAATTTGGACAGTCTTGGGGTGAAAGGTGATAGAGACACAAAGGATACAGGGGTTATACAACAGCATTGAAGAGACCTGCACTATGTACTGTCCCCACTTCGGTCACATTTTAATTCTCACACAAAAATACTCATGGTATAGCTACTCTGTAGTACCCCACCTAGTTTATATACCAGGAAGAGAGTACATGGGCAACACGCTCAAGATTACACTGCTAAGAATCTAAGGAGCAAGATTCTGAACCGAGGTGGAGTATGCAACTCCACGCCCCTAAGCAGTGTGAGATGCTGCTCCTAGAAGACCACTTAAAGGAACATAGGGAGTTGATAGGAAATTGCGAGGTTCAATCACCAGGGCCTTCCAATGCACACAAAACCACGGGAATGTGCACTTAGAAGTGGCATCCTTGTTGGCAAACAGCTGTAAAAGTAGCAAAATTACAGTTATGAAGTGATAAGGAAAATAATTTTATGGTTGGGGGTCACTACACCATGAGGAACTGTATTAAAGGGTCACAGCATTAGAAAGGCTGAGGACTACTATAAAACAAATATTTCCTTTGATTCAACTGTGCAGACCACACATACACATCTCTGCACAGTGTTTCTGTCCACGCAAGGTCCCTACTTGAGTTTTATCAACTGCTTACGTGCTGGGGTAAAAGTTTTTCCACTGCAGCACAAAAATACAGGCGAACACATGAAATCACCTACAATAATAAAATTTAATGTTTTATTTTCATCTACTGAGGTAGTGCTTGTAGCCCTAGAGCAAAATATGATATATAATAATTAGTGGTTAAGAGACAGTAATTCAATATGCTGTATCCTCTACACAGAAAGCTTTACACAGTGCTTAGAATCAGTTGCTAACTAGGTACTCAGGGAGTGAGAAGAAAGGATCAGAAAATCAAACGATGAATGAGGAAACCTAATATAGCTCCTTAAGCTAATGATACTGTGCGTGCAGATTTAAAATATACAGAGATATATAATAACAAAAACATGTGTCTTCAAAAAATGGAGGAGAAAAAGGGATGGAAAAAACAAATGGAAACAAAAAAATTATCTCTATTCTCCAATTTTCTATTTTTAAAAAAGAAATTAAAAAAAAAAGATTTAAGGGGTTGGAGAGATGGCTCAGTGGTTAAGAGCACCGTCTGCTTTTCCAGAGGACCCGGGTTCGATTCCCAGCACCCACATGGCAGCTAACAACTGTCTGTAGTTCCAGTTCCAGGCAAACACCAAGGCAAATAAATAAATACACCAAGGCAAATAAATAAAGGTTTAAAAAAAAAGATTTAAAAAGATTTATTTATTTATTTATTATGTACATAGTATACAGAAGAGGGTACCAGATCTCATTATAGATGGTTGTGAGCCACCATGTGGTTGCTGAGAACTGAACTCAGGATCCCTGGAAGAACAGTCAGTGCTCCTAACCTCTGAGCCATCTCTCCAGCCCCCGATTTTCTATTTTTAAAAATGAATTTTTCTGGGGCTGGAGAGATGGCTCAGCGGTTAAGAGCACCTTCTGTTCTTCCAGAGGACCCGGGTTCGATTCCCAGCATCCACATGGCAGCTAACAACTGTCTGTAGTTCCAGTTCCAGGCAAACACCAAGGCAAATAAATAAAGTTTTTTAAAAAAATGAATTTTTCTACTAGGCTCCAATTAAGACAGAATTCAACGGCTAAACATGCAGATTAAGTATCTTAAAATTCCAAAGCAAAATCCATTCTGTTTGCTTTATATTTATGCTTCTGGTGATGACCATGTTCTACTCTATTGTTAAATGGTAATGTGGGTGACCCAAACTGTCCAAATCTATTCAGGAGTTCTTATTAAGTTATATTTTCAATTTGAATATGACTGTGATTTTGATAAATCCCCAACATGATTATCCCTGAATTTATACTTTGTTCTTCTCCCAGAACTAGATATCTAAGACGGAATGAATATATAAAGAAGGTACTATATATTTTTCAGGAGTACTTTGTGGGAACTTTTCAAATAATCAGCTTCTCCTACAATGAAAGAAAAGTGATAAAGATAAAACTCAATTAAAACATCCAATTCCTCAGCACATGGCTCGAGGCTGAGAGCCTGGGGTATGTGCACCTGGTGGTGTGTACATAGCAGTGTGCAGGAAGCTACTGTGTGCAAGAATCACTGTGGACAGAAAGGCCATTGAGCATGAGCTCACAGCTCTTTCTGCATTAGGAGAGCACACAATAGACACACAATGTAATAAGCTGTTGAGGACAGACAGGTGCCAATGGTATGAAAGGAAAGCAGGACTGGATAGTTGGAGCCTGTGGTTAAAAGGCAGAAGTGTTCATGCGAGGGTGACAGCCAGGAGAGGACAGTGTTTGCTTTACAGTGAGGAAGAACCTGAGTTTGATTTCTAGAAACCATGTTAAAAAAAGAAAGAGAAAAGAAGGAAAAGAAAAGGCCAGGTGTGGTAATGTGTGCTTGAAATCCTAGCACTCAGAAGGCAAAGGCAGGTAGGAGCCCTGGGCTCACTGCTCAGTCAGACCAGCTCACCTGACTATTTGATGAGCTACAAGCTAGGGTCTCAAAATATGGGGGGTGGGGGTGGGGTGGACTTCACGTGAGATTGTCCTCTAGCAACCACATACATGTGTACTTCTCCCAAATACACACACACACACACACACACACACACACACACACACACAGAGAGAGAGAGAGAGAGACAGAAAGAGACAGAGAAAGAAAGAGAACACAGAACAGCTTCCCTTTTGTCTTATGATCTTGAACCCAGGGCCATACAGCAACCTCTTAAGCAGAGGGCAGCTCTGACAAAGGATTAGCTGTCTTAGTGTCAAGGACTATTTTTAAATACTGTCATCCAAGTCTGTGTGCTCTTGTTTTCACCCCCTAAATTTTCGTTTCATTTACTTTAAGGAAGCAGCTAGGCACTGCAACTTCAGCACATGAATTCTCTCCTTGTTACTAACCCATGGTAGTCCACAGATGTCAGCCTGTCTGAGTTCATTTCAATGTTAATAATCCTACCCCATAGTCACCTTTCTTATCCTGTAATACATCTTCTTGCCTCTGGGCAGAAGTGAACTATAAACAGTCTGTCAAAACTTTAACTGGGATATCCTGTTAAGGCACTTAGGAAAAAAAAAAAAATACCCAGACCCTTTGTAGATGCAGAAAAAAATGAGACAAGACCACATCCACAGATGGTTTCCTGCCAGAATTAGATTAGTTTAGCATTTTTACCTAGACTCCACATAGTTTTTCCCATCATTCTGAACAACTGCTAGCTTATTACATTCATACAGTATCTGCTAAGGTCAAGGTGCTGGGAAACTTTGTTTTACAATGTAAAGACTTAATAAGACATCTGTGTGAATCTGATGTGTATATACGCATATACATTCATATTAAAGCAACTTGTGAGATGACATTATGCTTTTAATATCTTAAACTAATAAGCATAGATGGATGATGTCTAACGAATCAGAAGTAAGAATTCTCTGATTCTATTTAATTCACGCAAATGAAATACTACTCATCCTGAATGAAATTCTAACATTCAGAATTCCTTACCAGATGGACTTCTTTTTAAAATGTCATCCATAAAGGATACTATAGAAAATTTGAGGTGTATCTTAAGTCAAAATGTTGTTAAGGTAAAATTGATGCACAATTAAATGTTTACAACTTCAGTTTCTAAGTGAGGGGCTGAACTATGCCGACAATTACTAGACGCTCCCTATTCACCAGTACCTACATTTCCCAGGCTAAATTAACCAGTGTTATCACAGAAGGATCTTTGATAGATATAGGCTTTGACCGAGATGTCTCTTGAAGTTTTCATTCTTACATTTTTATAGACAACCCAATAACTTATATCCTACAGGTTGGGATACCCCAAGATTTTAGAATCTTTTTCCTTGGACACCTCTTAGTATCTAAATATTAATGTCCAGACACTTGCCAAATTACTCTTAAGCAATTTATCTTTCATGGCCTCCCCAAGGCAGATTCTATCTCAATTTATTCTACATGTCCTCAAACAAAGCATATAAAGAGTTCCTATCTTGGAGTGACTGGGACACCACAAACCAACTCAGCTCATCAGAGAACAACATTTTGCTTGGCTTCTCTCGGTTTCATCCCAGAGAGGCATGCAGAAAGCTTATTTGACTTATATCACCCATTGAAAGCAGGTCACTAAAATGCTTCTGACAGCAAGATGAATTTCTGGCAATGTAAGAGGAAAATAATGACCAGATGGAGTACCAGCAACTGTGAAGATGCTCAAAATGTACACTGTCCACATCTGTCTTCCTGCTACCAACACAGCTGCAGAAAACAAACCCAGTACTCCATCCATTTCGTCTCCACAGTACCAAGAGGTTGAATGGTTGATCAGCCTGTTTCTTTTAGTGACCCACTAACATGGCTCTGCACGGTAGAACAGGGAACAGTAAACAATTCACAGCAGTACAAGATCTGGCAGGAGTAAGGCCTCTTTATCTGACCTTTAATTAATTTATTGTTTCTTTTTTTTTTTAGGTGAGGTCTCAGATAGCCAAGGCTATACGGAAACTTACGATGTAGTTACAGGTGACCTTGAACACCTGATCCCCTAGACTGTTGGGATTACAGACATATACTACCATACCTGGTTTATGTGGTGTTGGATCAAACCCAGGGCTTCATACGTGCTAGGCAAGTACTCTACAAACTGAGCTATGTTCTTTGTAAAGGACAGAAACTGTGTGCATTCTTCTCTAATAAGTATCATGGGAACACATTGGCTCGTGTGTTGCCATCTTGGAAGTAATATCATATTCATTTAGTTTCACATCCATTTTATGAGATCAGTGGAGGATATACCATGGCCCTCAACTTATAGACAAGAGCAATTTACTTCATTTACTTTGTCTCATTTGATGAATTTATGCCATCCAAATAGGAAGTGACAGAGCCCACAACAAAGCCCACATGAGAATTCATGACACTTCTGTGCAATGCCTGTCACAAGAAAAGAGTTGATCTTAGTGTTTAAAAATCATGGACATGAATAAACATACAAACCAGCTGAAACATATACACCAAGGGAGAGGGAGGTGGGGGGGGGAGAGAGAGAGAGAGAGAGAGAGAGGAGTATCAATCATTGGTTAACAGTTCTGTAAAAATTTTTGATCATCTCAGAAAGTGTCTAAGTAATAAAGACTTAACAAATTTATTTAAACTCATTTTATATATATATAAAATGTATATATATATATATATTTTATATATATATATAAAAGAGTAAGGCCTTGACAACCAAGCCAGGAAATTAAAATTTAAGGCTGTCATTCTGTGGTTACCAAAAAAAAAAAAAAAAAAAAAAAAAAAAAAAAAAAAAAAAAAAAAAAAAAAAAAAAAAAGGAAAGTAGGTAAAAAAAAAAAACAAAACACAGCTTTTACACTTGAATTTTAAATATGAAAAGAAGAAAATCGTAATTTAAGAGAAAAATACAGAAGCTCAGGTAGCATATAGCACGAGTATAGTTTTGAATCTGGCAATATGTCTACCTTGAGAAATGTTTTAGCATAGAGTATGTTTTTCAACCTCTAAAGGATATTAAAAGAACACAGAAAAGCAGGCAAGTCTTCCTCCACAGAGGAGCTTTCCCTGGGTGTCCACCTCAGCTCTGTCAGGGTAATCTCTGAGTGGTAGTTCACAGTGGCATCCCCACAGTAAACCTGACTTTCCTGCTCCAAACAAGAGTTGTCTAAGATGAACGAATATTCTCTCTACTTCTCTGTTTGTGATCACTGTATATACATCTAGACTCTGGCCTGCTCCCTACATAACTTGGGCTAAGTATTGATAAAGAAAATGAGAAAGTTTCACACCTACTCAGCCACATGAAAGACACAGATACCAAAAGTGTCTCAAATTAGTTTTAGGAGTGCATTTGCCTTTACAGTTTAAAAACGAAAGAAAAATGTTTCAATAGAGAAAGAAACCCAACAATTACACTTATGCAGCTTCAACAAAGTCCTTCTGAAAACAGGTTAAGAAACTATATTTAAGAAACAACTATCAACCAGGCATGGTAACACATGGCTTTAATCCCAGCACTCAGGAGGCAGAGACAGGCTGATCTCTGTGAGTTCGAGGCCAGCCTGATCTATAAAGAGAGTTCCAGGACAGCTGGGGCTATTGCTCAGAGAAACTGTCTCATAAACAAGCAACAAGCAAGTCTCCCTCAATGAGGGAAACTATTTGTTTTAAGAAAACAAGTAAAATAGACACCTGTCTTTTGATTGGTAGATAAAGTTAACTATGCCCTTGAAATCAGAGTATTAAGGGATGATTGTTAATAATGTATAATAATGGTATGGTGTTACATAGAAAAATGTCCATTTTCAAAGTCTGGAAATACATTTAAATAAGATGTTAAAGCTGGGCTTACACTAAACGCTGCACAAAAATAGATAAATATGGCAATCTGTTAGCAACTGTTGAGAACACTATAGTTCCCATATCTCTGTATGTTTGAAATTCTTCATAAAATTTAATACTTTTGGTTTCTTATATTTCAGCTTCCCTCCCTCCTTTAGTGGTTCTGGGGATGGAACCCAGGGCCTTGCACATGCTCAGTAAATGCTCTACCATGACCTATAACTTCACCCCAGCTTCCTGTAATTCCAACTTTGAAATGTCAAATGTTTTGCATATAGGCATGTTTATTATACTATAGTAGACATATTAGAAACAAAGACACACATTATGTGGACCCCAACATGATAACTATCCTGTCTAAAAATTTGTTGTCATAATCAAACTTGAGATTATTAAAACTAGATTGAAATATACTTGTAATTAATTACAAATATTTTACATTTTATAATAATTATACTACATAAGTGACAAATATTTTACATTTTATAATTAGTTACACTATGTAAGTGGAAAATATTTTACATTTTATAAAACATTCAAATTGAAAATATTTGAGAAATTTGTTGTTTCAGTTGAAAGCTGGGCACAGTGAATTACAATTTGTAATTCCACAACTCAGGAGGCTGAGACAAAAGGATCATCAGAAATTTACAGCCAGCTTGGGCTGTACAATATATAGTAAGACTACATTTCAAAAAAATAAAAGTAAAACCAAAACAATGAAAAACTATGCTGTGACAAAAATATTTAGATGGCTTGGCTAAAGAAACATTTAATATTTAATATACTAAAGGTACAAATTAGAAAAGTTATAGATTATATAAAATGTTCTTTATTCAATGAGATGGTTGATAGTGAAGACAATTTGATAAGATCTGGAATCAGTCAGGCGGCCAGCCTCAGGGCGTGGCTGGGAGCGATTATTTAATCAAGGTTAGCCTTTGGGATTGGGGATTATCTTGATTAGTTAATTGAACAGGGAAGACATACTCTAAACAATATTGCCTGGGCTGGGGTCCTAGATTACAACAAAAGGGGAAAACAAGCTGGAGGCCAGCGTTTATTTCTGTCTGCTTGCTGACAGGAAGTGAGCAGCTGTCTCAGGCTCCTGCTGCCATGATGGATGGCACCTCAAACTGTGAGCCAACACAAGCACCTCCTTCCTTCATTTGCTTTGGTCAGATTATTTATCTCACAGTGACAAGGAAACTGTCTGAGGTAATCAAGTAGCCAGGCTATTTAATAATGAGAGAGATTGGCAAGTATGAGAGATTTGCCTTGTTAGACTAAATTGAATCCTCAACAGAAATCTAGGAAATGGCAATATACTTATACAAAAAAAAAAAAAAAAAGAAAAATCAGTGAGTCTTCCTATGCCCCATCCTCAGTTATTTTTAGTTTCCATTATTAGGGAGGAACAGTGGTCAGAAGATTATTAGTGAATCCAGAAATAAACATTCGTAGGTTTAAAATGCCATATATTATAGTATATCATTGTGCTTGCTGTATTTCATTGTTAGTTGCTATTACTTTCACTGCCTAACTTATAAATTATAATTTATGATAGGTCTGTAAAAACATAGTGTATGTAATGCTTGAGGTTAGCTACGATTCCGGAACCACTGGAGTGAGGAGGAAAAAAACACACCTCATAGATGAGGAATGATAGTGCTTAAATATTGTTGGATTGAGATAATAAGAACATTATGGATGTGTTTAAAAATTCAGGATCACTTCATGCACCACTCAATATTTATCATGAGAGTTTGATACGTCTTAGAAATCACATGTGTGTATCTGTAGTCTCAGAGGCTAGATGCCTATGTTGACAAAGTCACATACTAGCCTTTAAAATGTTAATAGCATTAACAATTCTGTAGTAGGGAGCTGGAGAGCTGGCTCACTGGGTAAAAGGACTTGCTGCAGAAGCCTGGTGACCCGAATTTGGATTCCCAGAACTGGTACCAAAGCCAGAGGCAGTAATGCCAACATATGTAATCCCTGTATAGAGAGAGACTCCAGAGTGGAGGCCTTTGAAGTTTAAGGGCCAGACATGAAGAGTCCCTGCCTCAAACAATATAGAAGGTCAGCACTGACAGTTTAGTCACACAAGCTATTTTTTACTAAGTTTTATATTTATCTCTGAAAGTTTGGCCTAACTACTGCTTGGTTAAGCCAAAAACCAATAGGATTCAGTTCCTTCCTTCCTTTTTTTTTTTTCTTCCTTCCTTTCTTTTCTTTTTCTTTTTGGACATGTTCTCACTATGAAGTTCCACTAGTGTGGAGGGAACTCTTTATGTAGACGAGGCTGACCTCAGATCCAGAGATCTGCCTGCCTCTGCTTCCAAAAAGCTGAGATTAAAGACTGTAGCCTCATTGAGGTGACTCTTTTCTATACTTCAGTAAACATAGGCTGAATCTTGGGCTAGGTTATAAAATATGTATGAAACTTAATGCAGCTTAAAGTATAAACAGCATTGGCCAAATCCATGCTTTGGAAACCAAGGACCAAGAAACAGAGCAACGGTTTCCCTCTGCATCAATGATCAACTCTAGATAAAATGACTACCCCTGGGGGCTGGAGAGATGGCTCAGATGTTCTTCCAGAGGTCCTGAGTTCAATTCCCAGCAACCACATGGTAGCTCACAACCATCTATGATGACATCTGGTACCCTCTTCTGTACAATGTATACATAATAAATTAATAAATATTAAAAAAAATGACTGCTCTTGCCTTGACATCTTTTTAATCCTTTTTCTGTGTCCCACTGGGTCTGGATGAACTGTGTGCTTTTCTTTGTCTCCTATACCTTTTTGGTTCTGAGTTTGTACTGCACAGAGCCAACTGAAGCTTGACTGCCTCAAGAACTGACTTTGCATAAATACTGGTTTTTCCTCTCCCATATTCCTGCCCACATACATCTTTCATGAAAGCAGTTAGTATCTGAGGAAAGCTACAGGGAAGTGATCCAACTGAATTAATAAATAACTGTACCTATAACTCATCCAGTTGTCTGTATTACCTAAAAGTTGATAGCAAGTACCAACTTGATTTCTCCATGTCTATGACCAAAGCATGTGGTCTTCATCAATAGAGTCTTGACATCAACAAGAGCAATGGCAATAGCCTGTATTGTTTTGGGGTCTCCACAATACCTCTGATCAACATCTAGAGGGGAGCTATTCTGCACTTGGTATTTTATTTAGCAACCTATGCTTCTGAAATGAGCCTACGCCCTGTGTAGGGTAACTTAATATATATATATTAGTTAGTAGGATTCCACATGGCTTTTCAAGCATCTTCAACTGTCTCTCTTTAACCCACTCTATTCTGTACTCGCATCCCTCTCCCCACTTAAGCCTCCCCCTGCTGTCCCCCATCTCCCCCTTCTTCTATTTCCCTCCTTAGGATCTTTGTGCCCCCTCCTCCCACCAGTGAACCACTTGTAGATTCCTACATTATACAGGCAATCCAGATTAAACACACAAACGCTGGAAGTATTCAACAATAAAATCTGCATGAGATGTTTGTCTTTCTGGGTCAGTATGAACCAGGAAGCTTCCTCCATACTGGCTAGTTTTCATAGTACTGGAAGGTGCTATGCAGACTGCAGAGTGTTATTATCAGTTTTCCCCAGGTGTGAACACTGTGAACTACAAATAATGTCCCACATGACAAGATATACCCTTGGCTGCAACAGTGGCACAGATGTGATGGGGGTAATCAACTGTTTTCTTATTCAATTTAAGGCCTGCATTATAGGAGTAAGCATATGCCTGATACTACAAATTTGGTTAGGAACTTATGGTTGGGGAGTTCCCAGGCCCCTATATTTAAACCTGTTACTATTATTTTGATAAATGGGCACAGTATTAAACTTCCCTCCAAATTCATATCTTTCTACCAGAATATTAGCAAAGCTCTCAGAACTCATTAGAAAGATTTCTTGGGTCTGGAGAGATGGCTCAGCATTGACTGTTCTTCTGGAGGACCTGAGTTCAATTCCCAGCATCTACATGGCAGCTAACAACTGTCTGTAATTCCAAGATCAGACACCCTTACACAGTTAAACATGCAAGCAAAACACCAATTCACATAAAAATAAATATTAAAAAAAGAAAAAGATGTGTGTGTTAGATGGTGGCTATTGCCGAAACTCATAACTGGTTAAATTGGAGTCAGTAGATACAGAGAATAAGGACTGAGAAGAGTCAGAAACAAATAGAAAAAATATGTCACAACTCTCTTCAAGACTCAGGAGCCACCACAGATGAGGGGATAGAAAGATATTAAGAGCCAGAGATTGGAGCAATCTGAAGCAAAATAATGTCTTCTGGGCATGACAGACCATGGCACTCATGAACTCATATCAGCTGAAGCTGACTGAGCAAGACCAAGCCAGTCAACATTCTAGGATGGAAAGGGAAGGGGTTCATGAACCCTCAACCTTAAATGTGGAGCTATGGACAGTTGATCCCTTCTTAGGGAGGAAGAGCCAGTTTTCCTAAGAATATGAAACTCTCAGCAAGTTGGCCATATCACAGTGGATGGTTCCACACCCAGAAACTATTTTGAATAGTACAAATTGGAGACACTAGGTTATTGAGTAAAATGATAACAAAGAAGAGAAGAAGGTAGGAACTAGGGAGGAGAGAGTGGATCTCGAAGGAGTTAAGGGGAAGAATTGGGGATGGCTAGGATCAAAATGTATTGTATCTAATTCTCAAAAATTAATAAAAACATATTTAGATGATAGCAAATATCACAAATACTTAAAAATAGGTTTTAAGATTTTCACACCTTAGTTGAGTGGTAGTGCCACATACATTTAGTCTCAGCACTCTAGAGGCAGAGGCAGGCAGATCTCTGTGAGTTCAAGGTCAGCCTGGTCTAAAGAGGAAGTTCCAGGACAGCCAGGGCTACACAGAAAGGAGAGAAAAAGATTCTCACAAGTTGGAGTGAGCAGGCATATCACAATGGTGGACATAGGATATAGGGAGGGTTCTATAAGCAGAGAGATCAGCTCTTAACGTCTACCATTGCTCTTCATTGTCTTTGAATTTACAGCATTGAACATGACTTACTTTTACCCAGATTATCTACCTGCTCAGGTAGAGTTTCCCTCTGAATAGCAATAGGGGAACAGGGGAAGAGAGAAGCAGCTGGCTGGATGCTAGGCTATTTAATGCTGGGAGCTGCTTTCAATATTCTGAGGGAACAAATTTGCATTCTTGTTTATACCTGGCTCAGAACTAATTTGGAATTTGTTGTATTTCATCAATACACACCTACCTCAGAGTTACAAGGGAAATGGCTTTCGATATAAACACTCGATGACAGATGGCCCACCACAGATGATCTAAGCAACACTGGTGGCTGCCTTTTTGTTCTCAAAGTCAAATGCATTGCAATTATTTTCTAACTAATTTCATATTTTATTAAAAATCTAGTCTCCGAGCTCTTGGTTGCTTAATGGGCATACAAAATAAAATTCCGAAACACACACAAAAAACTATATAGATACATATTTTAAAAACTGTTTAAATGCAGAAGGAGATACTAGAACAGTCCAGGGTAACACATGATTTTAGTCTCAGTTACAGTCTAAAAAAAATGTTTCACTTCATCATGCTTGGAGGCCCTAATTGAACAAAAATTTCCAGGGCCTCAGATGTGTAGTAACAAAAGCACCATGAGGTGACTTCTAGACACTAAGCAGTTGCTTCAAAGCATCATTTCTTTATATCTAGAACATTAAAAACAGTGTAAGGTAACAGCTTTTCAGTTAGTGAATTTTAAGACACCAAATGTTGGAACAGTCATTACCTGCAAGGGACCCACCAAGGGCCTGTTTTTAGGTACAAATGCTTTGAGAACATTGTCTTCATCTTCTGACACCGATGTCATTAAAACAGAGCTTGTAAGAATATTCTAAAGGGAAATGAATAATTTGAAATTTAAATGAGGTGGGATGAACATAAACCCAACTCTAGAGAATAGATTTCTAAGAGATGATATACATTAGCAGGAAGAAATGCAAGAGACTGCCAGAAATTCCTTCCTCTCTGAGCTAAAAGGAGCCAACTCTGTACTGGTTTCTTATTCCATTGTTGCAAACATCACCAAAATAATAAAAATGCTGCAGGATCCCACCTAATTCTAGGCATATGGCATGTACACAAACATCTATCTACTAAATGAACTTATCAATCTACGTTTCTAAAAATAAGAGATGTACTAATGTGAACACTCTATGTTATATATTGGCACAGAAGTATTTGAGATCTACAAATCAATAACAGCACAGTACAATGATGAAAGTCTGGCATTTACAAGCACATTTTCAGAGTTCTATTGCAGTACCACCCAGTTAAGTTTATAATATTGAACAGCTAAATCACTAAGTTACTCAGTAGTACAGTTTGTATAATGAAAGTAAAAATATTACCAACATTAATTTGAAGATTACAAGAATTAATTCATCTAACGCCCTTGAATCGGTATTTGCCAGTTAGTAGACAGTAAATATTAACAATTTTCATTAGCTCTGATTGTCCAAAAGATGTAGAAAATGCTATCCACAGATTATTAGAATGCAATAATAACCAGAGCAAGGTGACATAGCTTCTGCTTTGTATCCATGAACTCACCAACCAAAACACTCAGACAGAAAAGAGCTAACTATCCAGCATTTACACACCATGTTAGATAGGAGTTTATCAAAAGTGATTTAAAGTATACAAGAGGACTGCATGAGTTATATGCAAATACTGTGCCATTTGGTAGTTATGAGGCCATTCTCTCATAGCTATGGAAAGACTCCTAGGGAAGGGCCTAGAATGCCATTTATATGCTACACACCATGACTGACACTAAGCTGGGTACCCCATGGAACCAAACAACAGATTGTTTAACTAGGAGAAAACAATGACATTAGAATAAAGGAAACGCAAAAGCATCATGCTGGTGTGAATAAAGACTGGTGAAGGCACTGTGGTCCCGTGCCGCACATGGGACTCCATGGGACACATGATCACAGAAGAGTCAACTTGATACTTACTGGAGCATCTGCCACAGGAGACGCCTGAGCAAACAGCTGGGTGCTCAGACTGTTCCCTTCCCAGTGGTTAGAGCAGAAGAAATTTCCTGCTTTATCAGTTGGTGACTCCACCTAAAAGCAAACAGGAAGTGCTTTGTTATGGAAGAGATTTCCAGGAAACATTTACTCTCACATCTAAATTTCTACCCTGTCTTTCAAACACAAAGCCTTGCAGAAAAGAAAAAGGAGTTTGCTCTCCTGGAACAGACTCTTCCCAATAAGCTAACACTTTGATTCTTGAGCAGTTAAATTTTCATTTTGTTGTACTTATTTGGTTTTGGTTTTTTCGTTATTTTAATTAGTTTATTATGCATACAGTGTTATGCCTGTAGGCTAGAAGAGGGCACCTGATCTCATTGTAGATGGTTGTGAGCCACCATGTGGTTGCCGGGAATTGAACTCAGGACCTTGGAAGAGCAGACAGTACTCTTAACATCTGAGCCATCTCTCCAGCCCCCTCTGTTGTACTTATAAACCCTGTTCTCTCAGGGAGCATGCTATTCAGGACGACTTGAATATATTCTCTTGAATGGCCATGATCATTCTATCTTAAAATAAACTATGACTTGGTCCTTAAAAAAGGCAACATGAATGAATTTGTCATCTGTCTTCTGTCTGTCTGTCTATCCATTTACCCATCCATCCCCTTCTATTGATGAACCAGCCTGCCTTCACCTTAGACTTGAGAGCTATCTTAAAGACAAATGAGGTTCATTTCTGTTATGATTAAATCTGTTTCTCAGGCTGGAGAGATGGCTCAGCGGTTAAAAGCATTGACTGTTCTTTTGGAGGACCTGAGTTTGATTCCCAGCATCCACATGGCAGCTAACAACTGTCTGTAATTCCAAGATCTGACATCCTTACACAGTTAAACATGCAGGCAAAACACCAATTCACATTAAAAAAACAAAACAACAACAACAACAACAAAAAAACAACAACTCTGTTTCTCAAGGATTGTGCTATGTCTCACTTGTAACCATAACTATAAATGGTTCCAAACTGTCTATTTCAGGAAATGATAACCATGCCTTTGTTTCAAAAACTTGTTATGACTACCTTGCCAATATATCTTTGTTTCAGGAGGTTGGGATGATCAACTTCTTATGCTTACTCTTGTTATTCTGCTTCTGTAACCCCACCTGCCAAATTGCCTATTTGGAACCCCCTGCTCCCAGACTATAAAAAAATCCTGTTTCCACCATGTCCAATGTTGACTTCTTGAGCCCCATCTTAAACAGCCCATGTACACAAATAAAAATTCTTGCTTTAATTAATTTGGCCATGATTTGGGTTGGTGGTCTTTTTACTTATCTATGCAATTAACCCTATCTATCTATCTATCTATCCATCTATCCATCCATCTATCTACCTATCTATCTATCCATCCATCCACCTATCTATCATCTATCTATCCATCCATCCATCCACTTATCTATCATCTATCTATCTATCTATCTATCTTCAGTAATTTCTGAAAGTAGACTATAAACCTGCTGTCCCTCTTCCCTTTACCCTCTCTGGCATCTTTTCTGTCTAATGGAGTTGATGGAAGCGAATTTTCAAATGGAAGATTGGAGTCCACTATTTTCACATGAAAGTCTTCCGTGAAAAGTGTCACAGCCACTTAGAACTGAAGTCAAGCAGTTCAAATTGCAAAGAAACTGGAGTGACTTACCTCCTGTTTGATTTTCTTCAGTAGTGGGGGTCCATTCTCTTGAAACTCAGCAACCATTCCAGATTCATTGGATTCCTGCTTGATCACATCCTGTAGGTCTTCCACTAAGTGAGAGGGTGTCTGAGGCTAAAGGAACAGTGGATATTTCTCGATCAGAGGAAACTTAACATCTATATGCGTAAGCCCATGTCTACACGCATAAGTCCATGAAATCTAAGGACCGTTCTCGAACTTACTAGCATCTTCAGGGGACCATATTTAATTTCTTGAGCAGCAAGTGCATGTTTGAATGGTGTGGGTGTTCTTGGAGAGCTTTCAAGAATTGACCTTTTGATGGCTGGAGTTCTAAAGCTGAAGAAGAGAAAACAGAGACTCAATTAAAAAAATATGCATTGCTTACATCACCTTTGGTACACAACCAACAGCCGCTAGTGACATTCATTAAGGGGCAGTGGATCATATTAAGTTATATTGCAGATCCATAAGTATTTCAAAATACTATGCCCTAAAACTAAGAGCACTGAAATAGTTCCTGTCTCTTGAGAATGGTCCTGAAGACACAGGTAACAGTCCTGGATCTGTATAATGACCAAAATCTCTGGGAATATCTGGTATCACTTACAGTCTTATCAGACTCCCTCAAATGAGGCCAAAACTAGAAAACATGTTAATCTCTGAAACTTGGCTTTTTCTTGGAAGTAATAAGAATTTTCTTTCAAAGAATATATTCCTTTTCAATTACTTAATCAACCTGGGCTTTGAAATACACACACATATACACAAACACATACATATCATACATGCATACATACATACATACATACATACATACATACATACATTCCAAAGAGTATGTAGAGATCCTAATGTATGTATGTTATAAAAAGAAAAAATAGATTAAAAAATATAAACTATGAATCATTCTCAGTTCTATTCTGAATGGCTTAATCTTTTTTTTAGGACATTGAAAAATAGTGGAGAGGAAAAAAATGAGTGTAATGTATGAAAACTACTGCTGTGTGCATTTAGAGTGCCTTACAAAAAGTAATTTAGCTCATTTCTTTCTTTCTGCTCTGGTGAGTTGTAACATGCTCAGGGTATATTCACTACAGGAATGCATAGGATCCATACAGTGAATACATTCCATACATACAAATACAGACTTCTGGGACTGACTGTATTTTCATTAATATAAAGAAGTAAGATAAATATTTTTGTGATTGAACTGAAGACTTACATGGAATTTTCCTTCTGGGTTTTCACAGTCTGGTCTCTAGGACATGGAGTCGTCAGTTTGTGACCACTGAGGGGGGTAGAGGTTAAAGCAGGCAGATCTAAGCCTGAGTTGTCATGGCTGCCAGAAGTGCTCAAGAACTAAATATGGAAGAAAGAAAAAAATAATTGAAAGAATGAATCTGTGCTCATCTCAATTTGAAATCAAACCCAGATAGCAAGCAAGGATACCCCAGTGACTCACGACTCCAAAGGTTGACACCCATATGCTAATAATCATACAGTACTGATGAGAATATTGATCTCCTTCAACCAAGGAGCCAAAATTTGGAGTGTTATTTATAACAAGAAAAAATCTAGGGTAAAAGCTAAAATCTTTCATAATTTAAAGAAAATCTCCTCATAAATGACACTTGCCATCAAAGAGAATGGGATGTGCTCTTCTTGATTAACATTAAAAGATTATTATTTTACTTCTCTTTCATACTTGGCTTTCTCAGTTTAATGATCTAGTAACCCAAAGTAATATTATGGCAAGTTTGCGTTGTGTGGAAAATCACTAAGTAAGAAGCTGATATCTCTCAGAATCTTGATGTTCCCGAGGCAAAATAGGTTTGGGAAACATCATTAACTCTGGAAGGACCCAATACACTTAAACTTCTCAGGGAAGCCAGGCACAGTGATTGCTCTCTGTAGTCACCACAGTTATTCAGAGGCAGGAAGGTTTCTCGAGCACAGACATTTGAGTTAAGATGGGGCAGCACAGAGACTCTGCAATTTGAAAAATGAAAAAAGTAAAAAAAAAAAAAATTCAAAAACACAAGTCTGAGGGGTACTCTAGTAAAGAAGCCTCTTGAAACCTTGAGTTAGTGTTCCAAACTTTTACGTCAATCTAGATTTTTTCCCCCTGATCTATTAGGTCTTGCAAAACTAATTTCACAGAGCACTGTTTAGAAAAATACCGGAGAAAAAAACTCCACCTATATCTATATTTGGGGGATGAGAAGATCATTTGTCTATACTTAAAGTTCTTTTAAAAACATGTCCAGGAGTATGTATAGCTCAGTGGTAGAGCACTTCCCTAGCATGCATGAGGCCCCGGTATTCAATTCCCAGAGCCACACACACACAAATAATAATAATAAAATGAAATAAAGTGAAACAAAATACAAAACCCTCAACAGATATAACTGGGGAAATTTTTTTAAGAGCCAAATTGTCTCTTAATTATAATTTGAGAACAAATGGCTTTGCAAAGTATTATAATATTTGTACATTAAGACTGCTATATGAAAATAAAAATATTCTTTGGCAAACAGTGCCCTAGTAAAGTGCCCTGGCAAAATTTAAAAAAAAAAAAAAATCAGTGTTGAAAATGCTAAATTATTTTGCATAAATATCTGCTTTTCACTGTCTCCCTAAACATTTCCACTTACAGATAAGTTATAATGGTTTCATTTTCTAGTGGTAATCCAAATGTTATGTAATCATAATTTGGTTCCCTCCTCCCCAGGGTCAGTAAATCACTCAGTAATAAAAGAACAAAGAAGTAGAAAATGGTTGTTAAAATTCGAAGAGGGGGTGGGGGATGGCATGGGAGAAGAAGAGAAAATGGAAATGTTCAGTTCTAGTGGAGAAAGAAATGGAACCACATCTCATGCAGCTATGTATCTTCCAAAGCACCGAGAGTGGGAGAGAAAGAGATGAGGCAAAACCATCAGTCAGCCTGCAGCCAGGAAGGCCATCATCGGCAATCACCCCAGCTAGACGACGCAGAGTTAAATCAGCCAGGACAGCAGTCGTTAGTCATTTGTTCAAGAGATTAGTCTCTAATTATTAAGGCTCAGGTGTCTGCTGAAAATTAGTAACAGCTGTGCAGAAATTGTGGTCTACCTGCGAAGGAGAGAAGGGTAAGCCTTTGACAGGGGAGCGCTTGGGAGTTGAGCTGCTGATGTCAGCAAAGAGGAAGGAGTTAGTGTCTCCTGAGGTGGCTAAGGGGCTGGCGTGGCCCCGCTTTTGCTTTTTTCGTAGGATGACCAGTGGAACCATGCTGTGCCTCGCAGGAGGTAAGGCTTTGGCTGGGCCAGGGGAAGCCTCCTCGCTCAGCACTGGGCTGTTCACCCTCAGGCCAGGCTCTCCTGTAGGTCTAGTCCCATGGCCCTCTCTTTGCTGAAGCTGGAAGGCTTTGCCTGTGTGCTGTTGGCTACGTGAAAAAGCTGCTTCTTCTTCAGAGAATGCAAAACTGCTGAGATCACACCGTGAAGAATCCTGAAACAATGTGGGAGGCACAAAGCTTTGAGACAAACGTGTGTGTGATGGGTGTTACCATCACTTGAAACACAGCAGTGAGGGAGGGCTGCTGCATGCAAGAAAACACTTGGCCTGTCTGCTGGATGTCCATGGCCTTGCACATCTACTGTAGGGACCCCAGGCACTCTTTTTTGTATGCAATTTAAAGCAAGCAGGAAAAACAAAACAAAAAAACCTCACAACACCTTTCTAGATGATACATGATTATGGCACTAGCTAGCCCTGTCCCATGTGTAGGCAATACATGCTTTTTAAGCAACTGGGAGACCAAGAAAATGAACTGTTTGCTGAACCTTAATTTGCTTCACTGAAGATGGCTTATTTCAGTGAAGCAATGAGACTGTTAATCAGTGTTCAGTATTCTATAGAGAAAGCTATGTTCCATCCTTGAACTGAAGGAAACATAAGTCCAAATGTACTATCCAAATAAACAAACCAAAACGAACAAAAACAGCAAAGAAAATCTTCTAGAGAATCACAAGGAATTAAGCAAAATACAAGAAATTCTGTTAAAAAAAAATAGTTGAGACATAGTTCTTATCCTGAGCCCTTCTTGGTAAGTCTGAAATTCATTATTTTTTTAAAGACATTCACATTTGGAAGGCAATATATGGAAAGCTGCCTTTCGCGACGGCAGCATATGAAATGAGACCACCAGGAGAAGCGGGACAGCCAAAACTATAGTCCTTCCTCTTTATATTAATGTAGGCCAAAACAGACTTGCTATAGACAACAGCAATGATTTAGGTTATCAGTTCTCAATTCCTCTTTCAGAAACATTAACGTGCCTCAGCAATTCTACTTACAGAATCTATAAATTGGAGTGTTTCTGCAAATTCTAAGAGGTTCTTAACATCCAGAATGGTGCCCTGGTGGACGATCATGCACCTGGCTGGCGAGGCACTTTCTTCAGGTAGAGAGCCGGGATCTACAGGCAGGGAAGGAGCAGAGTGATGTTCTCCTAAACAGGAAACAGGTGCACTGTCTCCATGAGGTCTGGTCTGGTCCACAATGGAGGTGCTGTGCCACCCAGGGTAGCTGCAAGTGTGGTTCTGTGTCTGAGGAAGGGGGTGTGTAGAAATAAGGAGAGGAGAAGAAAGGAAGAAGACACTTAGAAACATCGGTGTTGCACAAGGCATCAGGTGCTGTCAGAGGCAAGATAAAAAAAGCAGTTGCTTCACCCAAACTCAGGCCCACCAGACAATTGTCTTGACAATGGTTCCTTTTTTACCTCTTTGCAATAGCTCGCTAGTTTGTACCTACAGGACTGCTGCAGTTGCTATGATTTTAGTCCAGGGTAAAACCCTGGAACTTCTAGAAAGTCTTAGGGTATTTTAGAAATCCATTTGAGTTTAATTTGCAAATTGCCTGTATTTGCTGTGACTTGACAATGAACCTCTTTGCATTCTAAGCTATTGAAAGGATTCAGTGATTACAGCTGCTTTTATCTGCACATATCCTGTTGCTTCTATTCTTTTTTTTTTAAGGCTACTACAAGTTGCACTGATGCAAGGTAGGGGCTGCAGAGTATATGTGGTTAGGAAAGCAGATCAGGTTAACAGACATCCCCTTATGACCATGCAAGAGGAAAAATTGCAAAATATTAACTAAAGTTCACAAGTGGTTGAATTATCACAAGGCATGTTATTTTATTATTTAACAACAACACCACAAAAGAAATTTCACCTGAAGACTCCCTGCTGGGTATCAATTCTCTCATACTCACTTTTTGGGTAAACTACATATGCTCCAAAGGGCAAACTGCTTTTCCAGTCTGCTTCCCAAGAATTCACAAATGACCCACAGCAGGTCTAAGGTTGTATAGCTCAGTGGAAGAGTGTTACATAGCATGTGAGGCCATAGGTTCAATCATCAGTACAAAAAGAGGAAGGGGCGTGGGTATTGGGAAGATGTCTCAGTCTGAAAGGTAACTGCCATGCAAACATAAGAATCTTACTTTGATCCCCAAGCACGCACAAGAGTTTGTGTCTGTAACCCTAGTCAGTGCTGGAGGAGGAGAGTCAAGACACCTTGAGCTTATTGGCCAGTAAGCCTAGCCAAATGGGCCAGCTCCCGGTTTCATGAGACCCTGTTTCAAAATATAAGGTGGATGGTCAGCAAGATGGCTAGGCAGTTAAAAAATAGTTTAATCCCAGAGTCCATGGTAGAAGGAAACAAATGATTCTGGAAGGTTATCCTCTTACCTCCAAAAGTGTGCACACACAGACACAAATATAATAAGAATTTTAATCTAGAGATCTATCTAGGAAGATGCTTGATGTCAGCCTCTGGCCTGGACACATGTGTGCATATACACTTGCATGTACATGTGCATACACCTATGAGAACATGTATGTGTATACAGAAACACACTATCACTAATAATAGGAATGGGCCTCACAGCTTTCATACATGCAAATAAAAGATAGCAACAAATATTTAAAGAAGTGGCTTGTATGTCTTTTTTCTACATGTATATACTAAATACGCATTGAATTGAATTTGATATTGTAAACAATGTAAATATAGGCTAAGAAAATAACAGTAAAAAAAAAAAACTCAAACGAATGGGCACGCCATGTATAGAAAGCTTTGCTAAAATGCAGATTTTTCTTAGTCATTTTATCTTTCCTAGTCTTGAAACTGATGAAACTCCTTTCGATGCTGATAGTCACAAGTAGGTCCTGTGGTCCTAATGTAAAACAAAACAAATGACTAGGCTACTTCTGATTCAGGTAACGCACATTCTGAGACCAATAGACTTTTATTGATAGCGATTTCTGGTGTTTGAGCATTGTTAGTGGAATCGCAGAACAGTGCTGAGCTAAACCTTCCCATCACGCCTAACACTCTTACTGGTAACGTCTGCTGTCCTTTGAGCTCATTCTCAGTCGACATCAGGAGCAACTCTAATTCCTTTATCCGCTTTTCTTTCTCAGGGTCTTCATCATTATAGTGTCTCTAGAGGTGTAAAGGAAGCAGAGAAAGACAAGGTCTGAGTGAGGTCCCTTATACAGCCCAGAGAGCTTCATGCTCCACCACCCTCACAAAATTCACACCACTACTTGCTTAAAATAACATGGGAACAAGGGGGAAGCAGAGGCCAGACAGAGCATATGCTCCCAGATGCATCAGAAAAATTCTAAAATTAGTAAATGGCTGTTCCAAAGGAGGTCCTCAATGTTGCTGGAACTTCTTCCTATTATAGGTTGTAAAGTAAGTGCTTATAGGGAGGAAACAAAGTATTTTTTTAAATGCAGTGTCTTGCTCAGCTAATAGGTTTGCCCATCAGACAATCTCACCTGAATGGCTGCCGCAGCTGGCTGGGGAACATTGACTATATTTACATGCAACGCAACAGGATATGGAACATGACTGGAGACCTAGACCAGAAATCAAAACAAAGGCTAAGTCATTCACACTTATGAGTGCTTCAGAGGGACTCATTTGTTCTAGGATGAAGGAAAAAAAGTACTTTGTTGGTAAAGTCACTGAATGTTATACAACCAAAAGAAAACTTCTCGAACTTGAAATTTAGCCAGGTACTTAAAATGGCTAACTAGTTCAAGAAATATAGGGAAATAAGCCCAAAGGGTTTTCCTATCCCAACAGAAACATTCCTTAATTAGACAAAGGAACAATGAAAAAAGTATTCATGGATGTATGAAAGAAGTTTTGAGAGACGTCCATACCACTAGCTGTTTGTCACTAGGGATATTTTTCTTGGAATAATGTTTAGTTTTAATAAAAAGCACAGAAGCTTTTATGATAATTCATTCACTAGAGACCTTTCTCAAAATTCTGTAGTCAAATCTAAAAAACTGACAGAGCCAAGTAAAAACTATTCATGAATATATTTTACATAATATTTGCATATGATCTTTGTAATTCTTGAGTAAATCTTGGCTCTCTCTCTCTCTGTCTTTTCTTTTCTTTTTTCTTTCTTTTTTTTTTTTTTTCTAGACAGGGTTTCTCTTCAGCCCTGGCTGTCCTGGAATTTACTCTATAGAACAGGATGGCCTTGAACTCACAGAAATCCGCCTGCCATTGCCTCCCTCCCAAGTTCTGGGATCAAAGGTGTGTACAAGTTTTGCCATTTTTTTTTAAATCATTGGCTCTATGATAAGCATTTTTTTAATATTCTACTCTTTAGCCTTCTCTCCCACATATTATAAAGAATTTTTTCCCCCAGGTGTCTAGAAATGGGGAAGGAATGATACCAGTTAAAATGAGGATAAAGGAAGACATCAACAGCACCAATGTCACAATGCCCTTGACCCAGAGTAAGAAAGTAAACATTTACTGAGTGTGTAAATGAATGCATTTCCTTTAGATCATTGCCAGAACTGAATTAATAATCTCCTTTTGTATTTCAGCGTTTAGCTATCTCCTCTTTGTGATTTCAATGCAATATAACATTCTTTTTTTTATTTTGGAAAAGAAAAATATTGGACTATAGACCTATCTGCATTCACCCATTGTTAAGAGTTAGCAATGATTTTGCTTTGTTTTAAAATTTATCTAGCTTTATTTATGTGGTATGAAGGTGTCAGATCTCTGGAACGGGAGTTACAGACAGTTGGGAGCTGCCATGTGGATGCTGGGAATTGAACCCCAGGTCCTATGGGAGAGCAGCCAGTGCTCTCAACCCATGAGCCATCTCCAGCCCCAAGACTTAGCAAGGCCTAGCTGAGGACCATCAGTGACCATGTTCATGCAGTTTCTATGAAAGCACACAACTGTATTTTGATGGCCTGGGACTGACATAACCATCTCTCTCTCTCTCCTCCCACTAAGTTCTCAGGAATGGCTTACATTTTGTGCTTCGGAAATGTGGTAATAGGGGTAGTCGCTGTTAACTGATGGCTGGCCAGCTGGAGAGAGCTGAGGTGAAGGCAGGGCGTGGCCAAAACCCATCAAATGATTATTCTTCTGGAAGCTGGTGGCTACTGGTGTCTGGCTGGCTTTTGAAGGCTCCTGCAGGTAGCCCTCCTGTTCCACCTTTCGACGCATGGTGGAATTCCAGTGGTTCTTGATGGCATTATCAGTCCTGTGCATAAATACACCACATACAAGCTTTACAAAAACTTTAGTTCAGATTACAGTTAATTCACAGAATACTGTTTCTAAAAGAAATCTTCTCTGTGGTCCCACTAACTACATGCTATTTTCTCTTTTTAACTATCTTGGTCTTTCCTGCCCTGTTACCTAATTGACAACCTGTAGAGATTTACTACGGCAATCTGGGATTTGTTGAGCTTTCTGCAAATTTTACTTTCTGTTTAGCATTTTGACTCCTTAATAAAGGCATATATGTTTAATATAATAAATAACCCTTCTCTAGGTTCTGACTAATCATGTGGCACTGGACTTGAATACAACTTCAAGTCTCAGCTGTTATAAAGCCCTTAGATTATGGTTTAGCTAGGTCAAGACATCACAGAAGGGACTTATCCAAGCTTGGGAACAGCAATGCAAAGCCTCCATGACCACTCTTGATTTCTCATAACTCTATGTATGAAGTTTAAGTGAAAAAAAAAAAAAACCTCTATTACCTTTTGCATACCACTCCCATTATTCTCATAACTAGACAAAGAGGAGATTGGATAATTTGATATTGGCATTCTCCAGCACCCTCCAAAGGATCCCAAGTGAAAGATGCTAGCTCCAGCATATTCTCTGTCTTTTGGGAGGGATAGAGGTTGTTTTCCTAGGACTGGATACTAGTCTGGGCTGGGATTACAGGGATGAACTGCCCGCCACACTTGACTGCCTAATACAGTTTCAAGCTGCAAAGCATTTACTATAAATTTTTTCCACTAGCAGGAAAAAAAAAGATGAAAGAAAAGAAAAAAGCCATTCAAGACTCCTTTTTGCTATTTCCATGGGGGTGGGGAAATGTGTCTTTAAAAAGAGGAAGTTAAGATGCTTCTTTAATTTTTAGAAAAGTCAACAGCATATCCTGAGGCCACATGGGAGGAAAGACCTTCTTTGACCAGATCCTTGACTTCCTGAAGCTCTCAAACCATGCGAGGGAGATGCTTTGGTACAACACTGGAAAATACTAAATAAGCCATCTCTGAAATGATCCTTTGTCCACTTAGGGGTTAAGAAGCTTAAAAATAAAAATCCTTTTAATATTTAATATTAATCCCTGGCTTAAATGTGCTTTTAGTATTTATTTTAAAATTTATAGTGAAAGTATTTCTCAAAAATAGATAAAAATCTATTACATAAATAATATTTAAATATAGACAATGGGTCAAAGGTGAGCTTTCACAATTTATCCTTTACAAAGGGGTCATTTTCCTGCCTTGTCCAGTGAAAAGAAGACATGGTGCTGAAATTAGTTAAAAACCTGAAATAGGCATGATAATTCGACACATATAGCCTTTATTTTTAGTCACTAGAAGAAGTAGTAACCAAATGATACAATGAGGTGTTAGAAAAATGGATATTACTATAGCAGAAAAACGACCAAAATGTTTGCTGATCACTCAACTGGCTGGCTGAACCAATCTATATGTCTTTGGTTTCCTTGTAGGGATCCAAGTCCTGCAGCTTACAAAATGCTTTGACATTCATTTTACTTGATGCTAACATTAGCTCACGAAATAGATTATGAGTTCTTTTGCAAATAGAGATGTGAAGGCTGAGGATAAAAGGCTTGCCCCTCACCTCCCCGTTCACCACCAAGGTCACACTAACTCTGTTTGACAAAATAAAGTCCAAAATCCCTTCCACTTCTAAAACTCTGTGATTCTGATTTATCCAACAAAATGCTTATAGCTGACAGAAGGCAATTCATTCACACACTTAGAATGTTCAATGATCATCCCTTGCTCTTCCCAATCAACTTATTGCTTGACAAAGTTATTACCGGCCAGGTAGTAGCTTCGCGATCTCTGCCCATCTGTTCCCCAGTCTCTTGTGTGCCTGGTAAATAATTCTGTCTTCCTCTTCTGTCCAGGAGGTTTTCTTAACTTCTGGATTCAGGTGGTTATGCCACCTCTCCCTACATTGTTTTCCAATTCTCCCTTTTAAGTGCTTGGCAATAACAGACCAACGTTTCGGACCGTATTTCTGTACAAGCTCTATCACCTTCAGACAAACACAAAAACAACCTGTGTTTTAATGTCACAGAATGAGTGGGTGTCATCAAGCGTCAATGTTACAAAATCTTTAGAGAACTAAAAAAACAAATCTGCTTTCATCTACTGGACATATGGGAGCAAGCCCTTTTCTTTCTGTTTGTACATTTGAATTGTTTCTTTGGGGTGAGAAATGTGTTTTAGAGATATTCTTGACTGCAATTCACACATCTATTGGAAATGGAACTTACTCTCTGATCCTCTTCTTTGGTCCAGGGTCCCTTGATGAGTTCAGGATTTAGCACTTTCTGCCACCGGTGTTGGCACTGCACATCTGTCCGGTTCTAATATGCACCGTTACAAAGATAAAAGGTGATGAATGCATGAAAAATTTGTTCAAAATGAATTATATGTGGACAATACATAGTGCAAACATTTAAGAACATCTAAAGGCATGTATAGAGAGCCCACTCATCCAACACTGCTTACAGACTAAAGAGCATATCTAAGTTGTAGCTAAGACTGGAGTCTGTGAGTCATGAAGATGAATAGTTGTGCCACATGAATAGAAGGAGCTTCTTATTTCACACATATATGCCAACTTAACGTTAAGTCTGTGGATTGTATGTCCCTACCTTACACATGTTAGAGATTCCATATTGCTAGACTTCAATAAAAATCCATTTGAAGGAACTAAATTGCCTCCTATTCAGGATAAGCAGAATGAAACCAATACAGAGTCCTCACTTTCTAAGAGCTTAAAATCATAGAGAAAGTAAAAGATAAACACAGAACGGATTATCACCAAAGGCTACAATTGATTTATCTGAGAGACAGAAGCAAAGTGCTGCTGGGGTTAAAAAGAGAAGGAAGGACCCCTTAAGATGAGACATTGCTTCCTTCAGACATCCAGGAGTTGATTACGGCCTTCGGAGGATGCTCAGAAGTTTTAACCAGAGAAGCAAAAAGGAACATTGTAGTGGGTAAAGTCACCAGGAAGAAAAGCCCAGAGAAGAAAAAGCAGAAATGAATACAGCCAAAGCTGCCTGTTGGGAGGAAGTAGAGGAAGAGCAGGAGGAGAGACCAGGGAGCCAGAAGCGGAGAGCAGATGGGGGAGCTTTGGGTGTCAAGTCAAGGAGGTCCACTTACTTGTGACAAGGTATGTCACCGCAGGTGCCTTGTTTAGTTGTTTGTTTATATGATGCAGGAGACCAAAGCCTCAGGGACTCAGACCCCCTAGGCAAGCCCACTGCTAGGTAGGGACTAGATGTAGTTCAGGAAGTGCAATCAGCTAGTAGTGTTCAGAACTAATGGGACAGTGAAAAGGTAGGAAGCCACTGTGACCAAGAGGGCTGGGTGGCCACCCTCTGGCCAGAGCATAGGAATGGAGAGGATGAGGACTGTAACGGAATCCTAGACTCCCAATCATTTAGATGGGGGCTGGGTAGGAGTCAAATGCACTCTAGAAGTTAAACCTATATACCAAAAAATATGGCTTTGATAAAAGTGGGGAATTTAGAAGCTTACTTGGACACCAAGTTTAAAATTCTGCCTTGTAACAACCCATCAGAATGTTAACTTATCAGGACAAGTTAAAACAAAACAAGCAATTTTTGGAAAATCAAAATCAAAATCTCTTGATAGTATTTTTAGAAACCTCAATTATATGTTGTATAGTCAGAAGTAAATCATGGATGGGTCTCCCCCCTTATTCCTACATGAACAAGTACATAGTATTTTTTTTATGTGCATTGGTGTTTTGCCTGTGCATGCATTTGTCTGTGTGAGGGTGTTGGATCCTCTGAAACTGGAGTTAGAGATTGCTACGTGGTCACTGGGAATTGAACCGGGGTCCTCTGGAAGAACAGTCAGTGCTCTTAACCACTGAACTATTTCTCCAGCCCCAGTACATAGTATTTCAATAAACTCTTCAAGAGCTTTTCTTTAAATCCAGAGGAAGCTTTTCTGTTACAAAAAGAAACAATAGTTAACTTACCGGCAGATAATTGGCAATCACTTTCCAGTCATCTGTCCCATTCTGTTCCACCAACTTCTTTAGCTTTTCATCCTAAAGCATTTAAAGGCAATTCTAGGATATCAGTTGTTTACTGAGTAGCTCTGCTCAAGTTATAATGAACAAAGGAACCAACCTCATGATCCAATCCCCCCAAAAAAGTAGCTTTCAAAAGCATCCAAATAAAGCCGATATTAATGTCATATACTGCTCTGAGCATAGATCTATTTACATGCACACTAAAGCTTTTACTTTGACACAGCTGTTGAATAGTTATATAAACAGATTCATTATTGTCATCTATAAAATAAAAATGGTAATATCAACAGGGTTATCTGGAGATTACACAATACCATTATGCAAAACAGTGAAACCTGGCATGTGTTAGTGTTTAATGGATGGTAACTGTTGACACTTTTACTGAATGGGGCAAAGTGAATTCCAATGTTAAATTTAGTTGCTACTCAACCAGGGAAAGAAATAAGGCTATGTGTGAGACGATTTCTCATTAGTTCAACATTTTTCACATATTTACATATTTAACTTGAAGGTGTATTTAATTCAGTAAAGACCCCAAGGCTTTGTATCAATATATTCAGTTTATGAATGACCAAATATATCAGAACATAGAAAATATAAGCTCAATCAGCTCATACACTGGTCACCATTCGACTAGGTCACACATGCCTTTATAAATGTAGTTTTCATAGGTTTCTGCATTAATATCATTCACCATAATGACAAGACAGACAAGAACTGAGAAACCAAGGTTAATAACAGAATTTCCATATCCCAAGGGAACAGCCAAGAGCCTGATCTTGACAGGTGGAACATGCCTTTCCTAGGTACCTCTCTGGGAGTCTTGTCCCTCTGTTCTCAGGAGCTCCCAATTTTAGAACATCATGAATCTCATAGTTCAGTAAAGAAGAAGAAATCTGTATTCATACATTAATAATTTCTTCTTGAAAGCAGTGGGCCTATCTCCACCCATTACTGGATGCCTTTAGAATAATCTTTCACATACATAGGTCTGTGAAGTAGCATATGTAAAGAATATTAGATGAATATATTATCACTTCTCAGCCTTTTGGCTAAGATCAAATGTAGATGAATATATTACAGCACAATGAATTCTCTCACTGTTCTAGTTTAGAAAGCAGCAGTGTATTAATTTATCAAGAGAACAGTTGTTACTATCCTACATTTTACCAAGTGATTTTGGGTTCAAGGGACACAAAGATGAAGAGGCACTTAATTCATGACTCTCCAGAGATTTATAGCATGTTGGGAAAGACACACATGTGGCAACATAAATAAAGCCAAGCATGAACTCAGTGGTATGGGAACACATGAGGGTGTATCTAGCCTTAAAGATGGCAGCCAGTAATAGTTTCACAGGGCATACGATGTGATAAGAGATAATGAAGAAGTACAGAAAGTAGTGGGACTCCAGAATGAGAAACTGACAGCCAAGGAGAAGCATAAAGGAGAAATCTGAGAACATTCAAAGAACAACAAATGATTTGGAAACAGCAGAAGGAGCATTACTGCCAGGGGTGAGGAGGAACATTCTATATGGCATGCCAGGATAAACTCTGCAAGAGTCTTTAGATTCTTAGCTAAAATTTTTCACCAATTATAGACTCTACATTTTTTTTCCATGTTTTGATAAAAAATGACTAGTTACCTCTTCCCTGGTCCACCTAGTTTTTCCCAAGTGACGCTTTCCAGATTTGGGGAGCAGCCCATCATAATCATGCTCACACATCTCAATGTCTTCATCATCCTCATCGCTACTGTATATGCTGCAGAAATAAGAATGGACAGACATGGGCTGAAAGCAGAGGATCTAAACTATTGGATTATGAGACTTGCACAAAAGCTCTTCAGTGAGCTTTCCAAAGTCTACAAAGACAAAAGCTCTGCAGGCTTGCGCAATGAGGTTGTTTTCTGCATTCTGTTGCTGTAGTGTTTGTTAACTGGTTCTGCTGTTAACTGGTATCCAGAGACACCAGGAGCCCTGGCACTTTCTATTGCTCTGCATGTTTGAACCTGCTGTTACTGTTAGCCCAGTGACAAGTTACACATCGGGCAACTTCCCGACACCTAACTTTAAAGCTCAATGCTAAGAACAATAAAAGGAACAAGGGCTCATGTCCTTTATATAAGTGCATACTCAAACTCTTTGGCATATGTCAAATCATTTAAATAGTTTCTGAGCACGATCAATTATATCCTTATAGAGCTGGTATTCTGTTAAAAAAAAAATGAAGACAGAATACATTCAAAAGCATACTTGTGATCATCCCTTAAAGGCCATAATACTGGGGGGGGGGGGACGACTAAGCAGGAAGGTTTTAGAACCTGGGAAAGGATCAAACAGCCATCAAACTGTTTTGTGATTAACATAAATAGCAAATTATTCAAAACTCAAGGTCTGGTAGACCCACTCGTGGCTGTGTTTACAATTCTGTTTCCAGAGTAACTAAGCATGCTACTGGGGTACTGACTAGTCAGAATCCTACTTACTCTTGTTTACTCTGTCTCTGACTGGATGGTGTCTAAAATATCTTACAATGTACCTAAGTAAAAACCAAGGGGTTCCCCCAGATGAAATCTACAGGTTAACAAAATTACTGTTTTCAAAACAGCCTTTTCTTTTACTGAGTTGAGTAACACTGTGAATTCTGATGACTGCTGAACTAACTCCAGACTTATCAATCATACACCGAATAGTGTGATTTTTGCAGTCTAGTTTTAGTTATCATCTCTATAAAACTTAAGATATAAAAATTATACATTTAAAAACTTCACTGAAATTTACCATTGTGAAACCCAAAAAACCCCATCAAATCCAGACCAAAAAATGATATAAAACAGTACTATATGAAAATTACTTTTAAAAGCAAATTTACATTTATAATAGGTTTTGTCTTCCCAAACTCACTAAAAGTATATTTTCAGCCCCCTACAAGTTAAACAAAGTGTTTACCAAACTCCTGAATAAGGATTCTCATCATCTAAAACTATTATTTTTGGGCAGTAAGCTGATGGTTCAGGCTGCATGGTTGCAGGATGTGAACCTTAAAATAACACAAACCCCCCAAAAAATCCCACTAAACTGTATTCATGATGTGCAATCATTTTTTTTCCACTTAGTGTCAATCCTTTGAACCAAGAACAGTTTTGTTTCCTATAGTAATTGGAGACAGCAAATAACTTCTAAGCAACAATAATTTAAAAATTCCCCTTCATATACAACGTAGTGTTATAAAGCCAAAAAGAAAGAAAGAAAATTATAAACCCAGAACTGTGAATCAGTATTTGAGTGATAATTCCCTTTGGCTACGGAACTCTTTGGAAAGCCTTCCAAACAGGCAACCTTCCAGGAAGTGTCAGGGATACCAAGAGGGTTCGTCTGATGGGATCTGAACGTGGACCCACAGCTTTAACTCTCATTAGATTAGCTTTTTAGGTTTGGTGAGATCTTTTAGAACTGTGGACATTTTCCCAAGCAAATAATTGGAGTTTTTCTCTGGTCAAAGCTTAAACCAACAAGCAATCAAGTCGCCCACAGGGGGCAGTAGACAGTCAGGTGTGGGAGAACTGGGCTTACAGGACCCGGGTTCTAGAAACAAAGCTTTGCTAGCTTTGTTTCTTTCAGTTTTTTCTGAACCTAGTTACTTGATTTGGACAGATCTCTCTCCCTCTCGTGGGTCCTGCCTTACACATTAGGGTGTCGATTCTATTTTATAAGGTACTTTCCAGAATGCATGTCTCCATCGTCTTCCGTGCGCCTCTTAAAAAGCAAGCACTGAGCCGATGTGCATAGCCCAAGTCTTGGGGTAAAACGTGGCAAGTGACTCTTGCAGCTCCTGAAGGGCTATTATAAGCAGTAGGGTGAGTCTAGCCTTGGCTAGAGGCTCGCCTAAGAGCTTTGCATGCGATTTTCTTGCTCTAAAATGACCTGGTCGCCTCAGTAGCATGATTAATTTCTACAAAGGACCTGAAATAACTTTTCCTTTATCTGCTCTGACAAGATCTCAGAGCCAACAGTCAAAGGACTTTCAAAGGCTGATTTCAGGCTAGATGCTCTCGACTCCACCTGCGAGAGCCTGTGTGGTTACAAGAGTACAACTATGAATATTACATTCTATCAAGGAAACAAACCGTGCAAAGAAACGAAAAAGAGTTGCTGGGGGTTGGGAAGAGGGAGGGGAACGGGAGGAAGTGCCTGTGGCCGCTACATGATTCTAGAAAAAGGGGGTTCAGACTCATTTCGCTGACCTGGTTAATAATCCCTGTCGAGTTGACGCTAGCCCTGCAAGAAACGGCTCCAAGCCCGCAGCCGGGTTTCTCTTCCCCCCTGAGTCAAGTTCAAGGCTCCCGCCCCTCCCCGCCGCCTCCCCTCCAAACTACCTGGGAGCTGCAGGGAACCTGCGCGGCCACGCCCCGTGCAGACTAAACTGTAGGGCAGCGAGCCTGAGCCGCGCCTCCCCCAGCACCTTTTCTCAATTCCCTCCTCCCGGTGCAGGTTTCAGCTTTCTACAGAACAGGTGACCTGGGTGCAGTCGGTTTAGGTCCCAAAAGCGAAAGGCGAAACGTCTTAAGGGGTGGCACTTGGATCGGCGCAGCAGGCCTGGGGCCAAGCACTAGGAGCCAAAATCCAAGGTCTCCCCAATTCACCCCCCTCTTGTTCCGACGCCCAGCAGTTGCCGCTCCCCGCCTGGCCCAGCCCGAGGGTGCGCTGCAGGGCCCACGCCCACGCACCCTGCAACTTCCCAGAGCCCGCGCCCCGCAGGGCCAGTACCTGCTGGTTCCAAAAAACCAGATTTAAGTTTAGCGAAAATCAAATCACAGGCAGGAGGGTAGACTTTGTCTCCATGGACGTTATTTTCTGATTGTTTTACTTTCGCGCGCGCGCGCGCGCGTGTGTGTATGTTTAGCAAAATCTTTTCTCTAGGGTCGTCCCCTGGCCTTGCCAGAGGCAGACTACCTAAAGCAGCTGGAATAGAGTGCCCCGAGCAGCGGCGATCTCGGCTGCGTCCACGTGTGTGCGGGGCGCCTGGACCTCTCTGTCCAGAAGAGCAGCAACGACGCAGCCCCGGGGACGCTGCAGCCGCCTTGGGTGCCGCTGACCTCCTGCACTTTGCGCCCAGTTACAACCGCCTCCGAGCCAACCCCCCCACCCCCCTGCATCCGTTGCTCGTTGGGATCCCCGGTGTGTCCTCGGGAAATCCCGAGACCCGCAGGATCTAAGCTGCTAGCAACTGACAGTTCCGACGAGTGTTCCCTTCTGTGTCTGATCTGTCCTCCCAAATGTGGAGCCAAAATGGAAAAGGACTGCACCCGTCATTCCGACTAGTACAGGGACATGTGCGACGCGGGCGCGTGCAATGTTTGCAGTAGAAATAAAAGCCTCTCCCAGAGCAAGTACTCGAATCTTCAAAAACAGGGTTTAAAACAATCTGCAAACCCATTTCATACCCCTAAAATCTTTGCAGCAGCCTGTCAGCTGACACCTTTCTTGCCTCCATAAAGAATGAATGAAATTTAAATAAACTACCTGCAGCCACTAAACAACCCGGCCTTTTCCTATATCTGCCATATGCTCTTCAACTCCAAGTGCAAAAACATCTCAATGCAATTAGGTTGCGACTCCCTTACCGACACCCGGGGCATCAAGCCAAACACCTGGTGGGCTCCCCGGGTCTGATGGAACCGTTCTGTCCTAGGCTGAAAATGTGCCGGTTTTTTTCCCTCCCCCAAACAGAAACATAACCCCATGCAACTTGCAAAAAAAAAAATTTTTTTTAAATGAGTCTCTGGACAAGCTCCCACTATACCGGTGCGCTTCTCGCAGAGTTTTCCATTCATCCATCTCCCGAGTGGCTTTTGCCACCAAGGTACCGATTGACAACCCCGCAAACGATCTGGGAAGGAATTCCCACCTGCTCCCAGGTGCCTGGATCCCCGCGCGCCCTTGTCCGAGGTCGCCCGCCCAGGCTCCCCGTTACCTGTGCCGGGGTCTCCTGGCCATGGCGAGGCGGGCCGGGGCTCCGCCAAGAGCCCCGGGGACCGCACCGGTTGCCGCCTCCCGCTGCCCTCCGCCTTGCCTGCGTCCTTTTCCGGCTGCGCAGAGGCGCTCAGCTCGGCTGGGGAGAAGTTTCTCAGGAGAAAGGGGAGGAGAAGGAGGTTACGGAGGAGGAGGAGGAGAAGGAGGAGGAGGAAACAGGTTGATATTAAAGTGTAACTCTGTAAACAGATGCCATCAAACAAAGAGCTTTGGACACTCCCCCTCCCGCCAAATCTGGCGCCCCTGCAGTGCGCACGCGCCCTGCCCGCCGCCTCCGCGGTCGCCCAAGCTGCAGCCCGCCTGGCCGCGGCTCCTATTCGCCTCTCGCGCCGCGATGCGGCTCCTGGCGCGTAGCAAGGCTGGGACGGCGGGCGGGCGATGAGCCCGAGCTGGGGAGGGGCGGCCCGGGCTCGCCACGGCGCCTTTTCGTGCTCAAACCCCGCTCGTTGACCCGGGTGGCGGCGGCCCACGCCCGGTCCCGCTGATGCGGCTTTGGGGCTGCGGCAGCCGCAACGCGGTTCAGAGCACGAACCAGCACCGCTTTGCTACTCACTGATACCCGGATGAGTGGGGGGAACTTCTGCGTTGAGGATTTGAACTGCATTCCCCAGGAGACAGGGGTTTAAATTGCACCCCCACACCCAGAAGACGGTTTTAAACCTCTCGTGCCCCCCCCCTGCCCCAACACTCAGGAACAGGGAGATTTGAAGGATGACCAGTTGAATAGAGAATGGGATTATACACCCCCCCCCAAGATGTTTGGCTAAGTCTACTTTTTTCACTTAGTTTTAAAGGGACGTCTTAAATTCACTAATAAGTGACAAAGATACTTAAATGCTAAATGCATGCCAATCTGTGGCTGCAGCCTTTGACAGATAGGGCCCCAGGCTCATCTTTCTTTCCCCTCCAGGATCCTGCAGCCCACACACCACCTTCGATTTGTCACAGGCCCTTCCTCCCTCCCTCACTTAGACAATACCCCAGCCACACCCACCCTAGGCGGTGCCCACCACTGGTACCTCTGTCTCCTGCGTGGTGTGAGCGCTGCCTCCTGCTTAGTGCGCTCAGGTTCAGCCTCACACACCTGCTGGATTCCAAACACACCACTGGATCCCAAACAACCAGCCCCTAGCAGTTCTCTGGAAACCTCACCTTTGCACTCATGATTTGAAAAGTTAAACCAGTGTTTCTCAACTAGTATGTCGCTACCCATTGGATGAGTCCAATGACTGGCTCACAGGGGTCGTATATCGCATATCCTGTATATCAAATATTTACGTTATGATTCATAACAGTAGCAAAATTACAGTTATGAAATAGCAAGGAAAACAATTTTAAGGTTGGGGTCACCACAACATGAGGAACTGTGTCGTGGTAAGTATTAGGAAGGCTGAGAACCACTAAGCTACACAGTTAGTGCCCCTCAGAATCAGTGTCGTGGTGGGTGTAATTTGAAGAGTTTTACCAGCTGTAAGTCAGCAAAGGCATTCCTGTTACCTTAACTACGGGTTCCCAAAGGAGGAAGATGTGAAGTGTTGCATTTATAAGGATTGGCAATTGGGGGATTTCAGGGGAGTTTTAGCGTTACTTCTGTTTATAAATCAGTACCCTTGGGGATTTTTTTTTTCTTTTCATTCTCAATACACACCAATTTATTTTGCCTTTAATCTTTTAGGAGTTTGAGACTTCTGCTGACTGGGTTTGTGAGTGTCCCAAGTGCCCTAGCAGCTCAAACTTAGCTCAGAAAGCATTTTTTCTTACTAAAAAAGCACGTTCTTACTGAAATGAGTCATGATTTTGTTCAATGGTGAAGCAAGCTGGGTTTCAAGACTTTATCTGGTGTCTGAAACGTTGCTTCTTAAAATTAGGTATTATAGTTTAATCTTTATGAGAACAAGTCAGAGCAGTTTAGTTGTTCCTAAGGATTTACAATCTTTTCTTCAGGAGAGAAGAAAACAGAAAGTTGTGTGAGATGAAACTCATAGTTTACCATAGCAAGTCACTTGCAAGTTAGGATGTATTTGAAGTCAATAGTTACTCATTCAATAATAAATTTCTGCTCATTAACAATAAACATTTACAAATCTATGACAAATACCTAGGAGCTACTTACCACTAAAGAAACTGTGGTCTGGCATGGCATTACCCTTTGCTTCTAACTGGAAAGGCTTCCTTTCCTGAGTCTTTGAATCTTTCTTATGGTGATTTCACAGCCTCCTTCAAAGTTCCTAGGAGGCATACGTACTCTATGATACAAAAAAGAAAAGAAAAAAAAAAAAGAAAAGAAAAAAAGAAAACCACCAAAAACTTTTAAGTAAAAAAAAAATACTTATTTCTTTATTACCTTTGTACATACATTTTTTAATGTATGTGGCTTTGGGAATTCATAATATTAAAATGTCACTATCAAAATTACTGTCTGGATGAAAAGTATTTTTAAAGATGTTGCAGAATGCTTATTGTGACTGTATTTATGTCTCTCCCTTCACTCATAAGAATGGTAAAAGCATTTTAGATAAGAACATTTATTTCATCACTCTCAATTTTTATTTATATATTTTTTATAATCTCATAAATCAGGTATTTTAGCTTTAGCAGGACAGGAATGGGCCTGAGTTCACATGCATGATGTTTAATAAGATGTTAAAAGGAAATGTTTTAATTTAATTTAATATAGACTTAATGCTATATTTCTCCCACCCACCCCCTTATTCTCCTTTCTCCTCTTTCTCTTTAAACCCTAATACTATAAAACAAAATATTATTGTTATTATTTTAACTCAAAGGTTGTTGTCCACTGGCAGGCCATGCTGATTTTCAGTCTTGAATGCACATCAGAACCATTGGTTATACCTAAGAAAAATGCATGGTCCTGATCTGACCATAGTAAGTCTGTTTTAGTAGGTTTGGGGTAGTAC
The DNA here is from genome assembly GCA_004025045.1 of Sigmodon hispidus. Taxonomy (NCBI): domain Eukaryota; kingdom Metazoa; phylum Chordata; class Mammalia; order Rodentia; family Cricetidae; genus Sigmodon; species Sigmodon hispidus. The sequence continues at coordinate 292,966 of PVIH01000447.1, read as the reverse complement.
TAGATAATCCACATTTCAACAAGTGTTCAAATGATGCTTCTGGGAGAAATCACTGGACCACTAGTGACAATCTCAGCTATTTCCAGATGCTTTTACCTCTGCTGCTTTTCTCCCATGGCCTTTCATCTCTCATGGGCCAAGTGTTCCAGCTCTCCATAGCTCATTTTCATAGGAAAGTTAGTGTCAGTGACCAAGAGGGCTTTTCCAACCTGTTTGCTTAGCTTTCTTATCTGCAACACAAAGAAAAAGGAATCGCTGGCCCATTGCAGGCCCTTGTGGTTTTTCCTCTCACTAAATCAAGCTTTGAAAACATTTTCCTTTACTCTCAATGATGGAGGTATGCTAAAGGAAGAAGTGCATACAAAAGATCTGAATTCCTGATGCTTTGCTTCTGAGCTTTAATATCAAATCAGCATCTCAAAGACGAACGTTATCAATATTAGTCACAGCCCAGTGTCCAGGGCCTCCAGGTCTCTACCACCCACCTTTCCCACCCCCTCAACCCAATTTGCTCACAGCATTAAAAGAGAAATAATTACGGTAAATACCAAATGGTTAAAGTACAGACAATTTTTGGTCCTGTCAGCTAATGAAGAACAGCTGTGGCATGTATAATTGAAATCTATAGGTTTGAGATAAACTCCATGTTGATTCCCAGCAAGCCTTTTAATCATAACAATGAAGTAAGTATTTCCTCAGAGCAGTATGCTTCATGGAGCCTCCAGAAAGAGTGGTGATCAATGCATTGTTATCTTTAATTGCTGGATTAGACAGATCTTGTTTTTTCCACTAGGTAGATTTCAATTGATTTATATGTTTTCATAACAACAACACATAAATTTTCAATAATGCTTGAACAGAGTCTTGAATCAAAGGTTTGAGCCTTTCTAGGAACAGGAAGGCCAAGAGTGATCTGGACAAAAGAACCAAATCATGAATCACAGGACATGCTCAAAGCTTAGGGAACATGGAGCCATCCAGATACCTGGCCGGAGGAGAACTCTGAAGACAAGCTGTGTGTGTGTTTGTCATCTGTTTGTATGTGTTTGTCATCTGTGTGTGTGTGTATCTGTCATCTGTGTGTGTGTGTGTGTGTATAAGTATGTGTGTTTTGAATGGACAAGATATATTATTAGAGCTGTGCACTTGGAATATTATCTTAACACAATAATTGTTAGATAGGCTGGAGTGAAAAAGAGCCTGAAAGAGAAGAGGCCAGTTAGTTGGTCTGAAGGAGGAAAATAACCCAACTGAAATGGAAAGAAGGCAGCTTAGAGAACATTACATATGTGGGTTCTTTAAGAGTCCATAGCTCATTGAATTAACTGGAGACACAGTTAATAGACATGGTGAGGTTAAGGAGGGTAGGAGGCTTGTTTGTTAGGAATTTCAAAGGGGAAAGCATTTAGATTTCAGTCTGTTAAGTGTGTGGTTTCTCATAGAAAAAGTTGGAGCAACTTACCCAGGAGGTAGAAGAGACAGAGGGAGGATGGAGAAGGTGAACCAGGACAGCATTGTGTTGGAGCAAAATTCCACCAGCCAATTAGACAGGATCATAGGAAAGGGTAAAGCACAAGGCTGGAGTGTACCTCAGTGAAAAGACGCTGGTCCTGCATGTGTAAAGCCATAGGTCAGATTCCTACCACAAAAAGAAATGAACAAGTAACTTATAAGTTAACATTGCTTAAAAGATAATATTTAAAACCCACCACTTCCAATTTTACTACATTTTCTTCTGGTAGATTTCTATGATAGAAATGCTCTTCAACAGGCTGTTTTTTCCTAATTTTGCATCTAGTGAATTAGCTTGAAATTGACTGTGGCTAGAGTGCTCATACCACAGGAAGCAGGACAGTCTACAAGCAGGGGCTGTTTTCTTGGGAAAACTCAATGTTTAGCATTTGTTAAAGAAGCACCACACACAGCAATGCTATTCTTAGGAGTTCGTTTGCATGAAGGCCACAATTACTTCCTATCACAACCTTGCTAATATGCAAATACAGAAAGATGAGCAAGGGAATCATAAAGAATATGTGAAAGGTTGATAGAGGGATTGAGACTAAGAAGTAGAGGTTAGGTGAGGATAAATATTATATATATGTGTGTATATATACACAGTATTATATAGTATATATTATAATTATTACACATATAAAATAATAGGCAGTAATATATATATATATATATATATATATATATATATATATATATATAATGTGTGGAACTGGGGATTGAACCCAGGACTTTGTACAGGGCAGGCATGTGTATTACCTTTGAGCTATACCCCCAGCCAAGATTTTTTTTCATTTAATACAGTTTGTTTACTGATTTTAGGAGACTTTCTTTTGTTTTGAGATTTTGAAAAATGTTATTGGGCAGCAGCTTTCAAACATTTTTAACTGTCTCATAAGAAACAAATCTTGGGATGGTGCAGTCGTTACTGTTCTTACACAGGACTGAAGTTTGGTTCTCAGCATCCATATCTATTGGCCTGGAATGTCAGCTCAGGGTATCTGATGCTCTCTTCTGGACTCCCTCTGCAACTGCACCCACATGCCTATACACACACAGACACACATAAATAAAAAGTTTTTTTTTTTTTTTTTTTAAAAAAAAAAAAACCTTTTCAAAAAGGAAAAAAATCTTATCTCCTTCCTTATAGGCACACACACTTAAAAATAAGTTTTAGGGCTGGGTTGTGGGTCAACTGTGGAATGTTTGCTCTGTGGTTCCCTAAGCAAAATACATGTTTTACCAAACAGGGTTTACCAAAGCTGCACAGGTGGCTCATGTAATCCCAGGAGAACAATCTTGAGCTCAAGCTGGCCTGGCCTACCTAATGAGTTGCAGGTCAATTGGAATTATCTACGGAGATTATGTCTCAAAACCAAACAGAAAGAACAAATCAAGACAAGAGAAATGCTGATTCCTACAACCACAAACTCTGCTCTGTTCTCCCCATATACATTTGTCAGGAACCCTAAACTGCTTCTGCGCTGTTACAAGTTACAAGTGGGGCTGGAGAGATGGGCTCAGAGGTTAAGAGCACTGACTGTTCTTCCAGAGGTCCTGAGTTTGATTCCCAGCAATCACATGGTATCTCACAAGTCATAAGTATAGTGGGATTATGTTACGTTGCTCCTGTTTTCTGTCAATGTAAATATTTGTCCTGCCTACTGGTTTAATAAAATGCTGATTAGCCAAAGACAGACAGGAAGTGTGGGTGGGGCTATCAGACTAAGAAAAAACATCTGGGAACATCTCAAACACAGATGCCACAGAGATGTGATGAAGACAAGACGATGAGGTGGCAGTAACCGCAGAGGAAAGAAGCTGAAATGCTGCTCTGAGAAAAGGTACCGAATCATATGACTGAACAAGATGGGTTGAGTTCAGATGAAGAAGTTAGCAAATTATATGCCTGGGCCCTAGGTCAATCAGCATAAAAATAATATAAACCTGTGTGTGATTATTTGAGGCAAAGCGAGGCTGAGAGTGGAGGAGCTAAACCTCTGGTCCAGGCAGGGAAAGTCTGGGCCAGAAACATCATACAAGGCAAACACTGTTTCAAAAGCATGGTGCAGATAATGAAAGCCATGCCCCTTTCTCTTTTGATAAATCTGCTTTGTAAAGTTACAAAGTTTTCTCCAAGCCATGTTTTCAGAGCTTCAAGGAAAGTTCTAAAATTAAGTTATTCTGTAGAAGTAATTTCTCTCCTTTCAATGGCTCTTAGCTGATTCTTCCTCTACAAGTCTCTCACATACAACACAAGTGTAAAATGGCAGCTGTCAGTTAACGAAATGCAAGCTTTTGTTCTTAGAAATACAAATAGAGGATTGGGGAAGGATTGCTCAATGGTTGCACTGGCTGTTCTTTTGTGGACCTTGGTTTGATTCTCAATACCAAGATGGCAGCTCATAGCCATCTATAACTCTGATAACATCTAGCTAAAACACTCAGACTTATTAAATTAACTTTTAAAAAGAAAGAACAACAAATGGAAGCAATGACAGAAAAAGCAAATGACACTGAAGGGCTTAGTGAACAACAAAATGTATGAGCTTCCTATGTCAAGTTCATCATCTGTAAAGGCAGAATGGAATGTCTATGGGTTGTGGGTTGTATATCCTATGCCAGCAAGCCTGGAGGAGTCCATCAGGACGGCTTAAATGAGAAAGCTCTCCCATATACTCCAGTATTTGAATACTTGGTCTCTAGTTAGTGTTCCTATTTGCAGAGGCTGAGAAGGTGTGGCCTTGCTGAAGGAGGAAGCTTGCCACTGCAGGCTGGCTCTAGTAGATTTCAGCCTTGACCCGCTTCCAGTTTGTCCTCCCTGCTTAATGCTCACAGCTGAGGATAGAATCTCTCCAGCATTTTTCTCCAGGTACCACGCCTGTTGCTTGCTGCCATGTTTCCCTACCATGATGGACTCTTGTCACTCAAGAACTGGAAGTCAAAATAGCCCTTTCTTCCATCAGTCACTTTTGGCCATGGCCTTTTATCCCAGCAACAGAAGGATGACTAACACAGCACTGAAGTGTTTCTACACTTTAACATTCTCTTGGTGAAATACATAGGTCCTTGACTAACCTTTGTGTGCCTGATGGTGTTCCCATAGCTCCTTATCACTGATAAACGTGTAGAGTGTGTACTCAGCTCTACACACTGTACCAGCATGGGCTTTTGAAAAAAGAACCATCGAGCCTTTTGTTACATAATTCCTACACACACACACACACACACACACACACACACACACACACACACACAGGACCTCCTTTCCATCCCCAAACTATCTCACAGCCTCCTAATTACTTCCCACCCTATGGCCTCTTTCTCCGCCATCTAGTCCACATCCCACTGCCTGATGGATCTCATTAGAAGCACTTTGAGTAACTTAGTCATCAGGGTAAAGACCTATAACTGGCTGCCTAATGTTGACGAGATAAGATCTGAACTCCTTAACTTGGCATTCCCTGTCTTGAGTTTGCTTGGCCTCTGTGCCTACACAACCTTACCCCCAGGGGTGATGGTATGTAATAACCGGGATGGTTCACACACCAGCCAATCTAAAGGGGCTTAACTGTGAACAGCTTGCAAAGCTCCTCTGGGGACACTGGCCGAATGCCATTTTGCCTCATAACCAACTTACCTTCTAACATTAACTCCTACCAAACGTGTCTGCAACCTCCTATCAAAACAAAATAAAACAACAACAACAAAAAATCCTTGGCATTCTGAGGCTTTTGCTTACAGCATGCCTCCAGCTGCAAATGCTAGCCTTTCTCCTTTCTGCTTATGTAAATGCTGGTCATCCATGACCAAAGCAACATATAGAAGAGTTTATTTCTGCTTATAGTTCTAGAAAGGAGTCCATAATGGCAGGGGAGTCATGGCAACAGGAGACAGGAAGCCAAGAGATCACATCTTCATGTGCAAACATGAAGAGAGAGCAAACTGAAATTGGAACAAGACTAAAGTATCAAAGGCCACCCCCTTCCTCCAGCAAGTCTATACCTCTAAAGGTTCCATGGCCTCCTCAATCAGTGCCACTAGCTGGGGACCGACTGTTCAAATACCTGGGCCTGTAGGGGACATTTTCCATTCAAACTACCACATTCCTTGAAGCTCAGTCTTCCTGAAGCCTTTCCAGACTTCTATAGCCCACAGTTGACTCTCGCATGAGTGCTGGAATAATCCTACCTAGCTTTACTGTAAGTCATTCCCTACCTTCCATCCCCCCTCACTTTTGAGACAGTGTTTATGTAGCCCAGGCTGGCTTCAAACTCTCTGTGAAGCATAAGATGACCTTGAATATTCAATCTTCTGGCCTTTAGTCTCCTAAGTGTTGGGATACAGACATGTCTTACCATGTCTGGTTTATGCTGTTCTGTGGGTTGGAATGCCTGGGTGCATGCTGGAAAAGCACTCTACCAACGAAATTGTATTTCCAGCCTTCCTGACACTTTATGAGGCTATTTGCTCACTTCTCTATTTATTTTTATAAATGTGCTTTGTCAGCCACATCAGGACTCTTAATGTAAACTGGATGAGGGGAATTATCCTATCTTTAATCTTTCTACACAGTTTCTGACCTTGAGTACAGTTTACACATAAATGTTTGTTGTGCTGTTGACAACTGATGGGCAGCTAGTGGGGAATGCTTGCGTATTTGTTTATTTTAAACATATTACTTTAAAGGATTTTTAAAAATTTTTATTTTATGTGTATGAGTGTTTTTCCTGAATGTGTATGTGTGTATCTTATCCATGCCTGGTGCCTTGAAGTTCAGAAGAGGATGTCAGATGTGCTAGAACTAAAATTATGAATTGTGACACATCATATAGGTCCTGCGAATTGAACCTGGGTCTTCTGCAAGAGCAATAAATGCTTTGTTTTATCTTTTGAGACATCTCTTCAGCTTCTTATTTTTACTATTTTCTTTACATATATGTGTATATATGCATGTGTATCTATATGGGAGTATGTGTGGTTGAGTGCAGTTGCCTGTGGAGGCCAGAAGGGGGCAGTGGATACCTTGGAGCTGGAGTTATAGGTGGTTGAGAAACAGTTGGCATAGATGGTATGTACTGAACAGGGGTCCTCTGTGAGAGGAGTGCAGGCTCTTCACGGCTAAGCCATCTGTCCCACCCTATTTACAACACAATAATGCTTTACCTTTGTGTTTTGGTCATGTATTACCTCATCTAATTCAGCAGGTTCTGTTTTTCCCATCTACTTTCCATTTCCCTCTGTTTTTGCTTTGTTTATTTGTCTGTCTGGTTCTAGTAGCTGAACCCAGACCCCTCTACATATCAGGTAAGTGCTCTGCCACTGAGCTGTAGCCTAGTCCCACCATTGTGATTATTTTTTTTTTTCATCTTAATACACGATTACTGAGACTGAGAAAGATGGAGTGGTTTCCTGGATCACTCAGATGACTACCAACAGATCTGGAGTGAGAGCCTAGGCTTTTTATTCTAAATCCTTAACTCAATCCCCTGCTCTATGAGAACCTCTAATTTTTATTTCCTTGCTTATGTGGTCTTGCAGTTTTTCCTCAAACTGGGAGCCCCACAGATGGACAGATACTCTCCTTGGGGGAAGGTTGGTAAACTTGGAGGTTGCATAACATCACAACTGATCTTAGTAACTCTGCTCTACTTCTCAGAGTGCTGTCCTTTGCAGGTGTGATGGAGAAAGGGTTTTCTTTGATGCATGCTGCTTGTCATATCATGTTTTTGAATTTTGTTTCCCCCTCCTACCCTTTTGCTGCACATTTCTCCCCATGTGTTTATTGTAACATATCTTTATGTAATGTTGGATGTTCTGTGATGTAAATTCAAGCGACCGTTCATTTGAAGCTAGTTATAAAAACTGATATGGGAATGAATGCTTGATTCTGACAGCTCAAGAAAAGGTTCTTAGTTGTAAAAACCACTTGGTAAACTTACATGTTTCTTAATTACTAGTTTGTCCTAACTGCTTGTTCCCCTCCTTCTCTTCATTCAAAGTCTTAAAAACATGATGCTTTTAAGTCAAAGAGTTCGAGAAGGAAGTGGCCCCAAGGAAGTTATTATATATACTTTGGACCCTTCACATTAAGTAAATGACATAATTTAAATGTGAGCCCTGTTGAAATAAGGTACACCATCACCCCATTCTAGATTTAAATTTATCAGTAGAAATATAAAAAAAAATTTTAGATATGTGAAAAAAATAAAGTTGTGATGTGAGTAGATACCACTTTAACTTACTTCTAAGTAACAGTAGCAATATAAATCTAATAACAAATAGCCAGCTTATGAAAAAAATGTTTTCAGTATTATCTTGTTTTCTAAGTATTTATGTTAAATGGAAGTGTTTATGTTAAGCAAGCATTTTACTTTTGTAAATAAAGTACCCCTTAGAGAGACTATAGCAAAGCACATACAATCCTTTGCATGAAAACTTAGAGAAAATCCTAAGGTACTAACTAACTCTCATGAGAAGTTGAAGAATATCACCTGGTGTTATTGTAACTCAGAGCCCAATAGACATTTTGCTGTGGGAAGGCAACATTTTGTTTGAATTTTTTTTCAGGTACAACAAAGTTCCCATAGAAAAGTTCTAATGCATTCATTTTTTTTTTCTTGGAAAGTAACTGGATGTACTTATGCTATATACTTAAGATATAACATTTCAACATATATACAAATGTCTATGTTTTAGTGATTTTTAAAAAGCCTTTGATGAGCAGAGAAGATGGCCAAGTGGCTAAGGCACTTTTTCTACAAGCACAAAGACCTGAGTTCTAATCCCCAGAATCCATGTAAAGCCAGCTGCAATAGTGCGCATCTCTAATTCCAGAACTCCTAAGGCAATCCTAAGGCAAGATTGGAGACAGGAGAGGGGAGAATTCCCAGGAGCTCCCAGGTTAGCTGGCCTGGCATATGTAGCAGTGAGCAAAAAAAAAAAAAAAAAAAAAAAAAGAAAAGGGCCAACCCCTGAGGGAGGACCAACCTCCACACATGTGCTTTGGCACACATGCACTCTCACACACCAACACACATATATGCACATCTGAGAAAAGCTTTTTTTTTAATTTTTAATTAAATTTTTTAATAAAAAATTAAAATCAAAGCCCTTTCTTTCTTTTCTTTCTTTTACAACAACAGAGATTTAATAGATATCTTCCTGAACATTAGAGAACAATATATGTGCAGATTTTTTTTTTTATTAAAGACAATGACTTTTAGCATTACATTATTTCTGACCTCAAACTCTCCATCTTGTTGCCTCAGTCTGCCCAGTGCTGAGATTACAGATCTGTACCACCATGCCAAGATACATTCTTCTTAATTAGCAAGCTGACATATTTGTGGCCATAGGAAATACAAGCTGCTAAGATTAAAAGCATGAGGAAAATCTTACTGTAATGTACCTAAAGGTACCCTTTAGTATGTAAAGAAGGGAATTTTTATGATGCCAGTGCTGGTTAAGATTTTCAAAGCAGTAAGTAGGCTTTTACCAAAAATCTAAACATTAGGCAGAGTTTATGAGAGTGAAAACCAGTGGCACCCTTGTCTAATGGTATGTGATTTTTGTGCCATGTTATTTCTTCGTTGGTCACTTTTCAAGACTTTGAACAGCTTTTGCATAGATGACTCATTGAGCAGAACATGCCAAATAAAGTTTTGAAATTACAGCAATCTGGCTTGTAGATGATACTCTCTCTGAATAAGACACATTACCACCCTTTCGGTTGTAGTCAAGCCAGAAACTTGGGGACACCCTAAACTCTCCCTGCCTCTACATTTAATCAAGGTCAAAGTCCTGTTAGACCCTCTTAAACTTTATACAGTAGGGTCCCTCTTTTTTATAGCCCCTACTACCAACTACTTCAGGCTAGACTCCTACTAATTAACTGATGCTGGCTAGTTCTCTTAGAAATCATTCTCTTAGACATTGTCACACAGAAAAGGCCTTAAGAAGTACTAGTTATAAGACTCAAGTTGCCTAGAACCTAGCTTATAGAGATGGCTCTTGACCACAACATCAAGTTTATCTGAGAACTTTTCAAACTAACAAGTCTCCCCTATTACCCCCACCAATGTCTTCTTTTCCTTACTATTTTTTTAAGATTTATTTATTATGTATACAACATTCGGCCTCCACTATTTCTGTGTGCCAGAAGAGGGCACCAGATATCATTATAGATGGTTGTGAGCTACCATATGGTTGCTGGGAATTGAACTCAGGACCTCTGGAAGAACAGTTGGTGCTCTTAACCTCTGAGCCATCTCTTCAGCCCTTCTTTACCTTAAAAATCAGTTTTTATAATACTGTAAAGATGACAGCTATTAGCTCCTTTCTTTGCATTTAAGAATCTTTAAAACTTCCAATCATACCTGCACAGGTATCAAGCCACAGCTGATAAAGACCCTCCCAAATGCTGTAAAGCTCTGTGTACTTCATTTATTGGTTTGTTGGTTTGTTTGTTTGAAACAATATCTGGCTATGCAGTCCACCCTGGTCTCCAACATTGAGCTTCCTCCCTCAGATTCCTCCGTGCTATGATTTACAGGCATGCTTTGCCACTCCCAGCTTACCTTGTTCATCTGAATCCTCTGGTCATTCTTATTTAGTGACTGATTCTTTGTTATTGTGCTAGAGTTCTGCTGCCCAAATATCTTCCATGACAAACTAAGTTCTTCAGTGACTGGAAGAATATCAGCTTTATGTTCAGTTTGTTTGATCTCTCTCTCTCTCTCTCTCTCTCTCTCTCTCTCTCTCTCTCTCTCTCTCAGTGATATATGCTCTAATGGACTAAAATTATAATCTGACATGCATACCTTGTCAATGGATAGAAGTCTTAATTCAGTAGATCTCACTGAGATCTGGGAGTATGTATTGACAATAGGATTGGGTGAGGCTGACAGAAGGGTTTATGGAGAAAGAGTTTACACTTGTACTTGACTGTAAGTATCTGAGAAAACTGGATGTAGGGTTCAATTAATCCTTGGGCAACAAATCACTTGTGCTTTGTAAACATTCCTCAAATATTGGAAGCAGTCAGTTTCAGACTGTCTATCCATCTTACCCTGCTTAAAGACTTACCGTTGACATAGTGCTATGTTCCCTATTTGCACATAAAGCAATTTATCACTTCTTTGGAGGTCAATAGCAAATCTTCACCTGGGACTTGTTATGTGGTGCACACTAGGAAAGAGATGGTGAATAAAAACTGAATGACCAAGTCCTTATCTGAAGATGCTCTGTCAGGAAGACTAGCTTGGGTGGTTCTTACACACAGACATCTGTGCATGATGAAGCTGTGTTTAATTGTAGAACATCCAGCTAAGGTGTCAACAATGACTTGTCCTTTATAACCAATGATGCACTGTGCTGGTGGGTTGTTATCAACTTGACAAAGCTAAAATCATCAGGAGGAAGGAAACCTTAACTGAAGGATTGCTACCACAAGATTGACCTAGAAGTAAGTGTGTAGGGGCATTTTTTTGAATTGACATGAGAGGGTTGTGTCCATGTGGCCCACAGACTCTGGGCAATGGTCCTGGATGGTAAAGGAAAGCAAGCTGTGGGGAGACAAGCCAGTAAACAGCACTCCTCCATGGCTTCTGCTTGAGCTTCTGCCTTTGTGTCCCTGCCTTAAGTTCCTGCCCTGATTTGCCTAGTGATGGACTGTAAGCTGTAAGACAAAATAAAACCTTCCCCACATCCCAGGTTGCTTTTCATTACAGTAACAGGAAGCAGACTATGACAAGCAGCCTAAACAAAGACACCATTTCTGTCTATCTGACAATAACCCCAAAGGAAAGTCAGAACATTCTTCCAATTATTGCTTTTGAAATTAACATATAGGCCTATTTACTGTTAATATAGTGCGTTCGATTGTTCCTTTCTCCTTTTCTTCTTGAATCAGGGACTCAGTTTTGAGCCCAGGCTGCCCTATTAGTGGTTGTTGCCTCTGATTTGCAATGGTCCTTCTGCCTCAGCCTCCCAAGAGCTGGAATGAAAAGCATGTACCACCATTCAAGGGTTTCATTCATTTTCGAGTTTGGAATTTGGTTGTGAAGAGGCCCAAATTAGACAATGTCATGAGATGTTTTATTAAGTAGTAAATAAATTCAAGCAAATGTATCTCCTTAGGAAGGCTAGGTAGGGACCAAAACTAAGCTGGTGTTTCCATTTTCACTCTGTAGAAAATACTACAGTAAGCACTGTAAATGTACATACATACATACACACACACATACACACACACACTTACACACAGGCAAATACACAAAAAACATACTCTTAAGATATCACTGATATCTAAAGTTTATATCAGATTATATTTTATTTATTTAAGTTATTTTATTTAGCATAAATAGTCAAAATAAATCTATTTGGATATTGTTTGTTTAAGTGAGATGAGTTAAATCATTGATGGCTATCAGGAACTCTGTGATACAGTCTTTGGGGATGGGCTCCATAGCTAGCCAGGCTTGTGATTCTAAAGGTCTGTTTACTCCGATGATATGGAGACTTACTTCAGTGGTGACTTGCTTAGAAGAATCCAGGTCCAGAACAGTATTCAGTAAGCGATGGTCACGCTATTCCTCCATCGCTCTAGAGGTAGAAAACAACTAAGTTCTGACAGCAGCATCAAAGAACCCAACTGAGGACTTCCAAAGGGGGTCATGGTTTGGCTATCACCAGATGAGAGTCAACCACGTTCTGTTTCCAGGGTGGACTACGCTATGGCCTTGATGATGTATCTGTTTATTGAGTTACAATATGGAGCTCTTATCAGCTGTTAGGGGTCCAAGGGAGGAAGGGAGGCCTCCTGCATTCCCCCCCTTTTTAATCTCCATAGTCCTTACTGCTTCTTCTGGGGTAGGGAGAGATTGTTTCATAAGTAACCTTTCACATTGAGAAGACAAGATTGTTTTGGAAGGGAATTTAATGCTGAATTAAAGACAGAAGTTGGTAATATGTACCTGCTAATGGGTTTCCTGAGGCTGCTTCACTCTGCTAGAGAAGCAAGGCTTTGCCAGGTCAGATAGATGAGGTATACTAAGGGAATCTGTTGGAAAATAGCATACACACACACACACACACACAGACAAGTACACACATGCACATACACACACATGCCTGCAAACACATTCACACACACACACAGGCAAATACACACATGCACACACTAACATGCACACACACATGCAGGCATGTACACACAAAGCATTCTGAATATAACAAGTGAAAAAGGAACCAGTCCACGTATTTTTGCATGCTACAATTTTGTCTATTTTTCTGCATGGCTAAAAAAATCTTCAAAATATTACCACCATTCTATATTGCATACTGCTATCAGTCATTTTTGATCATTATTTTTTGTTTGCCAGACATAATATTGGTAGCTGTATTCTGGAGGCTGAGGCAGGAGGATGGTGAGTTTCAGCAGTTCAGACTGGGCTACAGGGCAAGATCCTGTAAAAACAAACAAATAAAACAAAACAACAGACCGAACAGGACAGAAAGAGAAAAAGAAAAAAAAAAAAGTTTTTGCTTAATTTGCAATCTATTCCAGAGTTTCTGAATCAGAACACATCATCCAATAAAAATTAAAAGTGTATTTGTAGGTTAATCTGGTTCTATGAGGAGACTTTAGTGAATGCTTGAACTTATATAAAATACAATAAATATATACAAGTTTCCATTGTTTAAGAGGGATCATTTCTGCAGTGGTCATAGGTCCATGAAATCATTGGTAGAGTGAGAAGTTATGTACAATTGTTATGTGTCATTTTACATATTATTAGACAGAGAATTAAACCAGGCTTTAATTATGCTTCATGAAGTTAAAAGGCAGAAATTCTAATTCAAACCTAGTTGTTAAATAACTATGAGACTATAAATGAATCCGATGCAACCAACATTAAGGTCCAGTATTGATTACATACAAAAGTAAAACATGTAGACGTATTATACGTTGTGATTAAAAAAAATAAAATCATATTTTTTGCTTCCAAAACTTAGAAATGTTCACTTCAAAGAATTTACTTTTAAAGTGTCGATGTTGATTTCCAAAGATGAAAACTTGCAGGTGTTTTTATTAATAAGAACAGTTAACCTTTTCTACTCCGAGAAATATAGCTTCAACTGAAGAGAATCAGAATAATAGTCATAAGGCCTTCTTCTCTGCACTTGAAGAACCGAAAGATTTCTCTGTTATTTTTCTGAAGGAGGGGGTTTCCTGTGTGTCTCTCTCGTGCTCTGGGGATCCCCTCCTTTGTTCACTCCCCAGCAACCTTTCTTTACTTGGAGCATCTTTGAATGAACAAGGGCTTCTGTGTCTACATTTTTTCTTAACTGAATCAGGGCACTTTTTCTCGGTATCTGGCCGGGCGGAGCCGCAGGTACCTCATGAGGCAATGGAAGCTGACCTGATGGGATGGATGCTGGTTTTTCAGCTGCCTTTTGTCATGCTCGCCCTGTCTGGAGCTCTCTTTTGAATAATTTACCACCATCACCACCCCTGCCTCACACATACACAAAATATATTTTGTGGAGATTTTTTTTCACCTTTTTATCTTTTGAAAAGCAGTCTTTTGTGTTTATAATGTTTTGGCTTCGGGATATTGGTGTATAAACCTTAAGGGAAAAATGGCTTGCTTGGGAGGAAATGAGAATCCGCATGGAAATAGTTGTGTGCCAAGGCTGATCCATCCTCTGTGGCTTTTCCTCTGCCTCTGCCTCAGCTGAGTTCCGTCCAAGGGAAGGAAAGGGCTTCCTAAGGTCCCTTCCTGCAATGCCAGGATTGACCACTAGGGAAGAAAGCAGAGGACCATTTCCCCTAAATATGCAATAAAAGAAGCCCCCACTATATCAGTATTTCGAGCCAGTAGGAGGGAAAGATAAATGTATTTCTCTCATTTATACAGAGATCTCGAACTTTGAAAAAAAGTCACAAGTGGTGTTTTAAATGGATTATTAATGCTGAGCATTTTTATTGTAGTTCAATAAAGACCTCTGTGTCTCCATTACACAGACTAATGACACCTCCAGACATATTTACAGTAATTTTCCCAGCTGATAGAGTTTAATTAATGATATAAGGACATAATTACATGTTTCAGTGATCTCTCACATATTTACAGGAACTGCTGTAACTAGCTTAATTAGAGTAATTATGCAAATAGCTGATAATGCACAACAAATTACAGAAAAAATATCTCCTAGAGTCTGGTGTTTATCAGTGTCTAAGCCAGCGTATAAAAGGCAAACATTGACTTCTAGAGTTTTAGCATAGAGACACATGGGCTTGACCTATCATTTCTCCTAAGCCAGGAGGGATAGAACTGTTGGACGTTGGGTAGCTTTTCCTTTCTTCTTGAAGCCCTGCAGCAGATCTATCAGCAATAAAATTGCTCATCCTGTCCTACTATTGGCTAGAGTTTCATGATGAGTTTTGTGTCCTGTGGGACAGTGTCATTGCCTTAACTGAGAACCAGCGACGGTGCTTAGGGAAAAAGCTTTGGACAAACTTCATGCCTCTCTTTCATTTCCTTTCTCGCCTTTTCTTTATCTGGTACCTTCTGTTTCCATTACTGTCATGCACAAGATGCTGGACCAATCCATTCCCCTTCCCCGCCCCCATGTTCTTGCAGTCAGTACCAGTATGTAGAACTGTAATTGATGTTCCACTGTGGAGGTAACACTGGTTGCCCACCACTTGGGTTCCTCCAATGTTGTTCTTCTCTAGAAGGAAATGAGAACCTCCATTTAAAGCAAATAACTATACTCTTTATCAGCTGCTGCTGTGCCTTCATGGACTGACATGAGGCATAGTTTCCCCCTTTACTCTGGCAGATGGATCTGAGTCATCACTTTCTTCTATTTAAAAAAACAAAAAAAAGACCAAAAAAACGTAAGTGGGTCAAAAGAAATATTAATTTTGGGGAGAATATGGAGTCAAATTTTAATTACAGCTCTCTCAAAGTAATGACTCTTGGAGGCTTATAAATCCATCCTGTGCCCACCTTCCCAGTCTCCTGTAGAAATGGGTTCTAACCCATTCACACCTTCTCACGACCTCTTTAATCAGGCCAGACTCTCCGCTATTCTGTGATTATATTCTCAAACCTGTGTGTCCATATCTTTTTAAAACCTCAATGTCTACTGGATTTTATCCATTTAAGTCCTTGTTAGGGCCAGCCCCTGTACTAAGTCTTTCACTAGCTCCATTAAATTTGACCTTCCAGGATATAGTCAAGGCCAGGAGATGTCCAAGGCAGTGCAATATCATCTATAAAACATTGTCATCTACAAACGTGGTGGCCTACATTCATAGCTATCCTGAGGCACATTCAATTAGTGAGTGTTTCATATCTGGACCACATGATGTAAATTATTTATCAGGCCTCTATTGTCATGTAATTCTATCTACATCTTCTCTCAGCTTAGCTTAATGTGAAAAGACCACTGAGTTAGTCTCTCTCTCTCTCTCTCTCTGTGTGTGTGTGTGTGTGCGCGCACACACACACACACACACACACACACACACACACAGCATACATATGAATAGCACGCATACAAATGTGTGTGGAGACTATAGAACAACCTTGGGTGTCATGCTCAGGTGCCATGAAATTTTGTTCCTGAAACAAGGTCTCTCATTTGGCCTAGAACTCTCTGATTATGCTGGGCTGGCCGGCCAGATAGTCCCTGGAATCTGCCTGTATCAGTCTATCCAGTGCCATGCCCAGCTTTTCCATATGGGTTCTGGGGATCAAACTCAGGATCAAACTCAGGTCCATATGCTTGCATGCCAACAAGTTACTGCAGGTGCAGAGTCAGGAAGTTCTTCACTCTCTGTCTTATTTCTGTCATACTGTGCTGGCTAGATTTTGAATCACTTTGACACAAGCCAGAATCATCTGAAAGGAGAGAACTCTGATTGAGAGAATGCCTCCATAGGAGCCAACTGTCACTGAACCTTAGGATATTTTCTTCATTAGTGATTGATGGGTGAGGGCCAGCTCACTGTGAGTGGTACCAGTTCCGGAATGGCAGTCTTGGACAGTATAAGAAACAGGCTGAGCAAGCCAGGAGGAGTAAGCCAGTAAGCAGCACTCATCTATGGCTGCTGCATCAGCTCCTGCCTCTAGGTTCCTGAATGGTTTGAGTTCCTACCTTGGCTTCCTTCAATGGACTGTGATTCAGGATATGTAAGCCAAATACACTCTTTCATCCTCAAATGGCTTTTGGTTATGGTGTTTCATCACAGCAATAGTAACCCTAACTGAGACACTTATCCACCTTCCAGTAATTTGTTATTCATGGAATTAAGTATATTTTCTCAGAATCTCTGCATATGCATGGTCATCATCTAATAACAACTTTCCAAGGCTTTTAACTATTACAGGACATTTCATTTTTGCCCCAGCTACAGCTACTGATATGTGTATCATATCTATAGGAAGTTCTAAAAACTGCTTTTTAGGCAGTGGTCCCCAACCTGTGGGTCGTAACCCCATTGAGGTTGGAAATTCTTTCACAGGGGCCATCTAAGACCATTAGAAAACAAAGATTATGATTCATACTAAAAAAGCAGAACCAACACTATCCTGAGAACAGGCCTTCATACAGTGACCAGAGGCTGAACTCAAGCCCCCCCAAAATGTGCTGTGACAACAGAATTCAAAGCAAACATACCAGACACAGTCAAACAGGAGGCAGGGTAGTAAAATTTAACAAGAGCCAGATTTCTCTACAGACATCCCATATCTTGCCATAAATCCTGTCAGAATTCTATAACCATTAGCAATTTTGCACCTGCAGCTTAACCAATAATTTCAAAAAACTACCTCACTCTATGTCTTCTTATCTAATCCTAGAATGTCAAGACATATAGCTCCCTGCTTGTGTTTGTTCTCTATATAACCCCTTTGTAATCAGGGCTCGGGGCTTCCTTTTTCACTTGCTGATTTGGAGAGTGTGGGAAGAAGTTTTTGCCCAGGCTAAAATAAAGAAACCTTTGTTTTTGCATATGGAAATCAGCCCTGTGGTTTTGTTGGGGGTCTTGAGATGCAGGCACAACAATAACAGTAGCAAAATTACAGTTATAAAATAGCAACAAAATTAATTTTTATGTTAGGAGGCCACTACAACATGAGGAACTGTATTACAGGGTCAAAACATTAGGAAGGTTGAAAGTCACTGTTTTAGAGAGTTTACAGACTATAGAAAACACAGGCAAGTAAGTAAATAATTGCTAAATATTGTGATATGTGTAATGAGAGAAGGATGTGGAGTTACAGCAATGGTTCATAGTGAGTAATGTTTAAATTGTAGTTAAATTGTAACAATGTTAACTGCAGAAAAGGCTGAGGGGAAGTAAGACAAGAGAGCATCATGTAATTCCTAGATTATTGACTTTGAAGTTATCACCAAGACAACGCTGCTGTGTGAGGGAAAGCTCTGAAAATAAAATGTGGAAAAAATGTTTGGATAAGTGTGGTCCATGAGAGATGAGGGAAGTTAGTGAAGCACTGATGTCATGAAATGAGGAATATTAATGGATACCATGATAGTTATATGGAGTCTGAGAGAATATGCAAATGAGTAAGCAAGAGCAGTGTTCCTGGGAAGAGAAAGGAAAAGGCAGCAGAGAACACATTATAGATAGAGAAGTCCAGAGCTCCGGCTTCCTTAGGTCATGCGAATGGACCATTTAAACACTCATCATACAAACCTAGGAAAGACTCCATATGAACACAAAGGCCATTGTGAGCATGACATTTTGTTTGCACTTGAAATAGGTGGATAGAAGTATTCATTTTAGGTGCTTGAGAGATTTCTCAGTGGCTGCAAACGTGTTGCTGTGTCCTTCCCTACTGTTTTAGGTGTTTATCTCATTGTAGCTTTTAGAGTTTCTTTCACATGCAGTATGGGCTTCTGTGTGTATATGGTCCTGAAACTTCATCTTCTGTCTGAGTTTGCCTTTCTTTGACTTCCAGAATCATGTAGTCACCTGTTAGATGTGCAATGTATCTTTCAGTGTGGCTTTCTATGTCTTTCCCTACTTGGCAATGGTAACTGAATTCTCCCAGTTAGAAAACTTTGTGGTTATCCTTTGGTTTACTTCTTCATTATTCATCAAGGAAACATGTTGGCTCCACCTTTAAAAGTTACTCAGAATATCATCAACTTCTCCCCCCATTGCTGTCTCTGTCTAGCCTCAACATCGCTGCCTGTAATGATGCACTGTTTTCTAATGGACTGACTTCCATCTATTCTTCCATGAGCAGTTTTTTACCCTGTGACTATTATTTTTTCCCAGGCCATTTGACCTCTGGATTAGGCTTGGGGCATGCTAAGCTTGCTCACCTAAGATCTATTTATTCTTGTTTGTTTTTCTGTTTGCACATTTCTCCTTCTTCTCATGTGATTTTCTCCTCTACTTCCTGTAGTCTACATTTTCAGTGACGTCAACTCCCCCTCGCCACATTCCAATGCCCCTTCCTTGCTTCCTTTTTCTTTTCAGGACTTAGCCACTTTCAAATGTGCAATATAGTCACACTTCTTTATTTCCACAATTCTTTCTTTGTCCACTAAAATACAAGCTCTATAGTTTCTATATATCCATGAGACCCACTTTCAAATAGTTTGAACCCAAACAATTGACAAACAATGTCCAAGTACTGAATGAAGCCTCAATAATAAATTTAAGCATCCTGTTCAAAACAAGCTAAGGGATGTAAGTTGAACTGTGGTAGACACTGTTGTATTTAGGAGTGGTTCATATTAGTGGAAGATGATGGGCAAGAGTCTGTGCAGGCTAATTTATTGAAAAGGTGATAATGAACTTGATATTCTCAAGGGTTATAGAACAAGGGGCTGGAGAGATTGCTCATTTGGTAAAGAGTTCTCCTGGCAAGCAAAAGGAATTGAGTTTAGTTCCAAACCTCTGTACAAATATTAGGCATAGTGGCATGCTCTTGTAATTCTAGTGCTTGCTCCAACTTGGTGAGTTCCAGGCCAGAAAGACTCTGTCAAATAAAAACGGTGAATAGTACCTAAGGAAGGTCACCTGAGTTTGGCCTTTGATTATCGAAAGCGCAGACATCTACATGAACATGCACTCAAGCAAACATAAATGCACACTTTAAAGCTTAGTAGATGCATAGTGAGACATGCCTTAATGCCAACAGTTGAGAGGTAAAGTCAGAAAGGTAAAGAATTTGAGGTTTCCTAAGCTATATAGAGAAATAGAGGCTACTCTGGGTCTCATGAGACATGTTCTCAAACAAAACAAAACAGAGAGTCAAAGGTTGTGTCAAAGAACAGAAACAGAAGACAAGAAGCTTGCAATCCATGTTACGTTGCCTTAACTTTCTTGGTGCAATTTTAGCCAATTTTCTCAGAAAAAACAAATACAAAACCAAAAACAAGCAAACAAAAAAACTTAGCTCCTTAAGATCCAAAACAGTTCAAGGAGATGTCTATGTATGTATATACACATATGTGTGTACATGCAAAACACACACACACCCACACAAAATGAGAGAGGGAGGCTGTGAGATTTCTATACATTTCTGGCTCATTTAAGTAAAATAAGGCATTTAGCTTTAAAAGCTGGTGACAGGAGGATTTTGACTATGGTCACTGATGTTTCAGAATCATAACATAGAGGCATACTTTCTTCCTCCCAAAAGATATTTCCCTCTTCCTCTTCACATTACTACCCTTTATTTGCTTAAAAAGGTCTGGGGCCTGGGACTGAGGAGGGTGAGCTGATGCAGGGGCCTTCTAACGGAACTAACTGAAGCCAGAGATATTGAACACAAGGCTTGAAGGAGCCTCTTACTTCATCATTGGTTTTGTAACTCTGTAGAACATACTTGAGGAAATTAGTATCTTATACAAAGATGAGTATGTTTTATTTCTTCAGCATGGATTTTGTAAGAGGGAAATACGTTTTATTAAAAAAAAAAAGTTAGGAGCATGCCATTAACTTAATACTGTGCAAGACCAACAGGAGACTCCCTAGAATCATTCAAAATACCCTCCCACATAAAGTTGTCACCTTTCAGCCCCATGCTTCCTTTTAAGATTCTTTGTCTTTCTAGGTCAATTTCTAAATGTTTTTTTTCATTTCTCTTTTTCCTCTCTAAGCAGATAATGGAAAAGAAGTGGGAGGGGGTTGACAGTGGGCAGTGTAAAGATAAATTTGAATGTAAGTATGCTTTTGTCACAGGACAAAAATGGTTGCTCAGGAGAGTGTGCACATCTTAGAGCAATAAAATTAACAACAAACCCTCCTGTTCACAAGGCAGACTCTCATTCACAAGCATAGGCATTGGTTTTGTTGCTACAGTTTTATAAATACTTTTTACTTTTCTTATGCCTCATTGAGTCAGCAACTGCTTGCACATTTTTCCATATTTTTGTTGCTTACTAGAATTAACTCACAACACCAACTTAAGAGACTTCAAGGTCATATAATGGTAACTATTTCTTTGAAGAAGTACTGTTGACCTCTTGTTTACTTATGAGTCAAACATTTTAAATGGTAATAAGCTTGATATTTTCTTTCTCTAATCTAGTCTTTGGTGTGGGGGTGGGGTTTTCTCCATACTCACATCTGATAGTTTGAAACTCTTAGGGTACAGATGAGGAAGTTTACCCGCAATTCTCAAAAATTTCTTTGATTGGAAGAGCAACATGGCTGCGTGTGGATGTATTTCTAGCTGGAGAATGTAAACACTGTCACTCTTTAGGTTTCCTCCACAATTTCCCCTCTTTTCCTTTTTCCTTCCTCTTCTTCCTTCTTCCTCCTCTGGTGCCTTCTTCACACATCTGTACTTGAGAGGACATACAAATTTGTGTCCTGATTTCTAAATTTGTTCTTAAGCAATGATTCTACATGTCTTCTTTCATGACTAGCCTACATTTTTTCCTGCCCTACTTTTAGCCACTCAATGAAACTGATGCCTGATTCAGAGAAAAAGAAAAAAAAAAGGATTCCCCCGTCCTTGTTATGGGAATCGGCTCATTTTCTTTATCTCATGTGATAACTCTCTAGAGTATGTATCCATTCATCAGCATGTGCCAAATATTGGCAGGATCAAGATAAGTGCCCCAGAGTCTTTAGCTCAAGGATCTGAGAGCTAGGAATTAGGAGGTTGAAGCCTGGATCAGTGTCAACAGTATCTGTATGTAAGAGAACACTGGTGACAGAGACAGAAAGGAGAGAAAAAGTTGGCACTGGAAGGAACTATCTGAATGAAACTCAGAAGATCCTTTGCCAGTGAGAAGCTACCCTGAGGTAACAATGTGGATGTGTAAGTGTCCCTAGGGGACAAGACAGACAGAGACTATGAATGGCCAGACAGGAAGTAATACACATGAAAGGGTTGGGTACTCTGGAGAACTAGATGTGGTGATATGTTATGTATTTAATAAACCAGTTTGGAATATCAGAGGACAAAGCCATCTCTCCAGCCTTTTTATTTGTTTTTTCAAGACAGGGTTTTCTGTGTAACAGTCCTGGCTGTCCTGGAACTAACTCGCTTTGTAGACCACTCTGGCAGAATAAATAACATTCTGTAAAGCAGGATCTGTCACTGGAAGATGCTGTGCACAAATATTAGCCAGTGTTGGCACATCTTTTCTTTTTTTTTTTTTTTTTTTAAACTTTTATTTATTTTATTTATTTATTTATTTGCCTTGGTGTTTGCCTGGAACTGGAACTACAGACAGTTGTTAGCTGCCATGTGGGTGCTGGGAATCGAACCCGGGTCCTCTGGAAGAGCAGACAGTGCTCTTAACCGCTGAGCCATCTCTCCAGCCCCGGCACATCTTTTCTTTTGGACAAAAATATAGAAGTCCTATAAAATGCCCTAACATTTTCACTCAGAGGCCCAAATAAAGTATGCCCATGGGCTGGATGGATCCATTGACTTCCAACTAGCCTTCTAGGTTGGTATTACTCTTAGGTGGTTAGTTCTGGGTAGTAGATAAGCATGTCCCAAGGGAGGTAGAACCAGCAGGAAGTGATAGAAGACCAAGTTGGAGAGGTAATCTTGGAGACACTTTATAAAAGTCCTACTATCTCAATATTGACTGTTCAGGTTTCATCCTAAAAGTGATAGGGAATAATAATTAAAAATACATGATAATTGAATTTACCATAATGTCTGAAAAACATTTATGGTAATTATATATTCATTAAAAAATCAAAATATATTTCTATCCCCAGAGGCAGTGGACACAGGAGTAGCTCTGCTATTTGTTTGTAGCTATAATTTTTATGGAGTTTTCAAGAACTCACTGAGCCATAGGATGGCTTTACCATCATATGGGCTTACACATACTGTTGCTTAAATAAGGCAATCATCCAAAACTATCTGACTAATAAAAGGCTTTCTTGCGGGGCTGGAGAGATGGCTCAGCGGTTAAGAGCACCGTCTGCTCTTCCGGAGGACCCGGGTTCGATTCCCAGCACCCACATGGCAGCTAACAACTGTCTGTAGTTCCAGTTCCAGGCAAACACCAAGGCAAATAAATAAATAAATAAAGT
Organism: Sigmodon hispidus; assembly: GCA_004025045.1. Classification (NCBI taxonomy): domain Eukaryota; kingdom Metazoa; phylum Chordata; class Mammalia; order Rodentia; family Cricetidae; genus Sigmodon; species Sigmodon hispidus. The sequence continues at coordinate 269,889 of PVIH01000447.1, read as the reverse complement.
TTTTTTTTTTTTTTTAAAAAAAAAAGGCTTTCTTGCAGCCCCCAGTTCTGATTTTTTAAAAAAATAGAATCAGCCTTCACAAAGTAGGAAGGAAGGGAAAATGGAAGAGAGGAGGGAAGGAAGGAGGGAGAGAGGGAAGGAGGAAGGAAGGAAGGAAAGAAAAAGGTAGGCAACTAAATGTTAGAGGGGTTAGGGTGAATTTAGTGGTGTAGTGCATGCCTTTTGTGCACAAGGCCCTGGGTACCATCGCTCTGCACAACCATAACAGAACAAACATTGAGATTTACAGGTAAGCTAAATGCACCAGGACGCAGCTTTACCTTTACCTATGTATATACAGACGGGGTCAGAGTTGGGGTGACTCCATATCATAGGGATGTGTTTAAGCTGTAGCCTGCACCTACCCGTGATCGTAGCTACTGATTTGGTTTTGGTCACAGTTGTCTACCTTAGATCACCCCTTCCACTCCCTTCTCTCTCCTCAGTGAGGTCTGGTAATGAGGGGGCGTGAAGGAAAAACATCATTATTTTCCACCACAGCTCTAGGCAGGCGCAATGTACTGCCACAGCTGTATATACCAAGTCTGGGCCAAAGGGCAAACTCAGCATGCTTTTAAGATATGAATACTAAACATGGACTTTGGTGATTTACATCCTTGTGAATGGAGGAACATGATTTATCCTGATGTCTAATTGAATATAGGCAGGACACAAACTCTGAAATAGTGATATGTTCTCCTCTGTCCCCATACAGACCAACACAGCCTCCATGTAAAAGCCTGTCAAGGGGGCCTATAGCAAACACACAAGCATGCACATATACACACATACACACAAACACACACATACACACACACAAACACATACCAACACACACACACACAAACACACACATATACACACACATACACACAAACACACATACATACACAAACACATACAAACACACACACACACAAACACACATACACACACAAACACATACAAACACACACACAAACACACACATATACACACATACAAACACACAAACACACACATACACACACAAACACATACAAACACACACACAAACACACACATACACACACACAAACATACACAAACACACACATACACACACAAACACATACAAACACACACACACAAACACACACACACACACACACACACACACCTTGGAGCTTTAAGCAGGATCTCTGGCTTTATAGAGATCCAGACTAACTTTGGGGTAATATGTTGAAATTAACACCTAAATGTGAACCCTGAAATTTTAATTGCTATAGGTCTTAACACTAGGGTACAACCTATCCTAGCAATAAAAATGTCACCTCATAGAACTTTGAAAGAACAAGTAGAAAAAATTACTTTAAAGCAGAAGCCTGGATTTTGAATGTTGAGACATATTTCCTAGGATGATCTTGGTCACATCATCTTCCTCCTTATCCATCCTTCATCTAGTCTTTTTTCCGAATTGAAGTTTTATGGAGACTTTATGAAAACAAGGGTTAAGGGCTGGGTTCTGTTTTTGTTTTTTACTTCTGGGGGTGGTGAGGATACCTTCAAAGCACTCAGAGACAGAGGCAGCCAGATGTCTGCAAGTTTGAAGCCAGCCAAAACTAAGCAAGTGAGATGTGTAACAGAACTGAGAGGGCTGTGACCTTTTCCATAACAAGATTTTTATGAGAAATTATTGATAACGCTTATTTTATTGGTTAAAAGTTACATTTTTAAAATAATAAGATGACTTCCTTATGCTCTTTTTCAACAATAACAAATTATTTAGATCAAGAGACAGACTTGGAAGGTCTATATATATTATAGGCTATGGAAGGTAGCCTATAATTGGACTTTTACTTTCATTAATTTCTAAGTGGGATATGCTCACTTGAGACCTTTAACGTGCGCTACAGATAGCCAAAGTGAAAATGTTAGCCATCTTATGATTCCTGATGCAATGGAAAATCCCTGCCTCTTGGGCCCTCTACATGGTGCGCACTGGTGGAGTGGCCAGAGAAGGACCTAAGCTAACCTCCTCACAGATACCGTCCACATCAACCCAAATCTTCCATTTCCACTTTCACCCAAAAAGTGGGGTGCGGGAAAGATCCATAATTAGGATGAACTTTAGCACCCAGCTTTTTATGGTTTGCCAACTTCCTGGTTTTAACTTTCACCATCGTTATCAAAGGCTCTATCCTGGGATCATATGCACACAGTCCATTCCTGCTGGTGTTTTTGTTTTGTTTTGTTTTTTAAGTGATTGTTTCTTCCTCTCTTCGCTTGGCCCTTGATACTCCGGGTTTTAATGTCTTAGCAACTCATTTTGTTTGCTTCTCATTGAGCACTCCCTAACTCCTTCAGAAGGGACCGACCCTTCTCAAACACAAGGCTGGGCTCTCCCTTTCTCGCTGAGAGAGGTGAGCCACCTACTGTTACCTTTTGGTATGACTCGAGAGTAGAAAATTCTAGCTGCAGGACATGACCAAGTTTCCAAAAATGATCCTCATTCGCTGCTGTACACGTTTACAAATTAAACCTAGGAAGGGCAAACGTTTTTAAATACTGATTTTTTTGGCCATTGTTTTCACTGTACAAACAGCATTGTGTTTACCAGGCATGTTCAAGGTGGAGGAGGCAGAGCGGGCTCCTGAGAGATCTGTGCTGTTCAGAGCTCAGAGCAGAGAGAGACGGCAACAGGGCTCCATGTTCTAGGACACACTAGATCATAGGAGCTTTTAAGAATCATGAAAGTGCAGCCCCTGGCCCTAAGAAATCCAATTAAAAGGTCTGGAATGAAGCCCAAGTATTAGTACTCTTTTAGAAATTACCAGAAGATTCGAATGTGTTAGAGTTGAAAACGGCAATGCGTTTTTGAGGCATCTTAGACCTCAGATCTTTAATTTTCCCACTTGTATCATTGGGTTTCTTACAAAGAAAAAGCTTGTGGGATATGATTAAATAAGATAAGAGGTTCTTTGTGTATGTGAAAGAAATTTCGACGGACTGACATGGCCACCGCAATCAAATCCCATCGGTAGCCAATTGGAACTGGAAATTTCCCTTTTAACTTTGTGTATTCATCAATAAAATTGTAGTATGAAATAGATAGACATAATTTCATTTAGAATTCTGCTTTCTCTTTTTCTCTTTCTCTCTGTGTGTGTGTGAACCTTAGCTATCGTGTTTGCTCCTAAAATGAGCTAGCAGTAACTGGCAGACATCTCCCAGGAGTTGAGAATCAAGTGCCTGATAGCTTAACAGCCCCATCCCTGGTTCCAGCAGCAGCTGAGCAGTTCTCAGAGAAGGCAGAACTATTTATTACTGAGGAAGAGCTGTGACTCTACTGAATAGCATCGGACTCTCTCCAAAGGTGTCTTTTAAGCTTTGGTGAAGTCTGCTGTGTTGTTAATGGCCTCTTTCATAAAACCATTAAACTCCACATAGTCCATCTTGACTCGTGATGCATAGCTAAGCAGTTTAACCAAATTTAACTGCAATTTTACTGCCAAACTACGCTTCTGTGACTATGAGTAGGCCAAGGCACAACCCACATGACCAGAGAAGAATACACCAAAGTCTCCTTTTCCCTCTTAGTTGCCTGAGCTACATGCTAATGATGCTATATGGGCATGCTCTCCATATATCAAGAGATGCATAGTGCTGTATTTAAAAAACAGTTACTAACAATCCTTAAAGACAAATTTAAAGGGCTAAAAACAAACCTTCAGAGAGAATCTTCTAGTTTTCTTTTGCTTTCTTCCAATTCTATTTGCATGATTTTATCCACCCTAGGTTTCCCGGACTGGATGGACCCTGTATTTTACATTGAGCTTTCCCCCTTCAGCTCCAGATCTTAATCGTTAGAAGCATGGGTAACACTGTCCAGGCCAGGTCTTCCAAACCTCTGCTAATTCTGCCATTTAATCCCGAGCTTCATAGAGGCCTGAGGAATTAATATATGAGTATTCCATGAAAGTACTTATTTAACAGATTTTTCTGTTTGCTTATTTATAAGACCTTTTAATTTTCTAAATATCGCATTGTTTAAAGGTTGATACACTTTTTCATTGGTGACATGTTAGTATTTGAGGACTGTAAATTGCATGTGTAGTATTAGAAGTTCCTCTTTTTCTTCTGTTTTAGACTAAATTGATTTTAATGGGATACATCCAGTTTATGTATTCATATTCACATACCCAGATTATGCAGGTACAATATGTACAAAGAATGGAATTAGAGAGATGATTCAGCGGATAAAAGGACTTGCCGTTAAAAACTGACAATCTGACTTTGGTTCCTAGAACCCCATGGAGTAGACCATTTGCAGTAGCATCCCACATTCTCATTTTAAGACACAGAGGCGTAAGAATTTGCTGGAAACTTACATAGGGCAATGGCAGAAACAAGAGACAAGGTGGGAACAAAACCAAAAACTAAGTGGAAGTAGTGGTTCGCAGAAGGCATCCTCTGACCCCTTCCCAACATGTGCATAGTATCATGGATGTGTGTACATCCATCTCTCTCTCATACATATGCACATGTAAATAAATAAATATCCACAAATAAATAAAAAAGCTATGGTAATTTAATGAAGATGCTACCAGTGCCCACAGAAGGCATTGGTATGTATCTTAAGATGCCTAAAACCTCTTCAGGCATATTGTACCCGTGGTTCTTTATATATGATGTGTTTGTGGCAGATTCACGGTTAGATCAGTCTGATCAAGAGAATGGGTCTTAAAGACTGAGTGAGGCTCAGTGGTAGGATGCTTGCTTAGCAGGCAGGTCTTGGGTTCCAGCCCTAAGAAAACATAGGAAAAGAGGATATCTCTTGCTCAGAGAATTCCTGGAGATAGTAGTACTGGAGAAGAGAAGCAGTTTCTGCCTTCTAGCTCAGGTTTGGGGAATGATATGTGTTCAGCCAGTTGTCTCCACATATAGGTAGGTTATTTGTGAGACTCAAGTGCTGGGAACATAGGATGAGCAAAAGCAGACTTAGGCTGGCCTGCTGGAGCTTGCCATCCAGGAAGGGAGACAGACAGTCATCCTATGATCAATGGAACAAGTGTAAAATTATACCTGTGACATTCTACAAAGGAAAGGGGCATGGCCCCATGAGAGTCTAGAATTAGACACTTGGCCTGACTCAGGGTGTGTGTGTGGGGGGGTCAGGAAAGGCTTGTCTATAAATGTCACAGTTGTGTTGAGCACAGATGGACAAGCAGCCATTGACTAGGTGAGAAGGAAGGAATAAGCAAAAGGAACAGAAAGTACAGCAGGACTGTTGTACGAGGAAGCAGATCCAGTAAAGGGAATTGAAAGAGAGCCAGGTGGCCAGGCTTGTGAACAAATGGAATAAATGGATTAAGCCACTGGTAGACTGGAGCTGGCTCATATTTACGGCTGAAAGCTAGTCTACACTCATGCCTTCCCAGCTCCACATTTTGTGATATTAAGTTTGTAGCTTGAAGCTAGCTGAGTATGGTGGGCCTATTTACATCATCAAAATTGTCCAGCCCCCTCCCTTTGGGGTCAGCTATTTTATTTTGGACAATGTGGAACTATTTTTAAAATCAGAATCTGATATGGTCTAAGATTTGCAACAGGGAAGAGCTATATACTTTAGGATAAAGAAATCCTGACTTCCGGTAATTATCAGACAGCTAATTAAGTTTAAAGGATAGTATTTGGGCTTTCTCATCTGTTCTTCTAACTTTCCTGTCCTCTTCCTAGGGATTATTATAAGAACTGGGATGGAAAAGGCTTGCCGAACCCTAGGAGGAGAGATCAGCAAGTGGGGAGCTTGGAGCACTGAGGGCAAGCCTGAAGTTCCAGGTAGGTGTGTGTGCTTAGTGCTCATGCTCCTCTGAGAAGAGAGGGAGATGGGTTAGGGCCTGGTGATGACTCATGACCTACTGAAGGTGACACAGAATGGCTAGATGACAGAAAGCAGAGCTTCGGGATGCAGAGAGCATGCAAAACACTGACTCAGAGGCAAACTTCCCATGGGAGCAGAGGCCCAGGAGTACACTCAGAGAACCAACTCAGAGGCCCCAGCAAAGGGTCAAGCATGCAGCTGACAAAGAACTAGGGAGAAGTCCTGGATCTGGAGGGTGAGGAGGGTTGGGGTGGAGTGGGGGGTACTCTGCTTCCCGTGTATTTGATTTTGGTGTTTGAATGACTTTATTTACAGAAAGAGAAAGACAAAGAAAGGCAAGACCCTCAGCAGTAGGTGGATTCAAAATCTTCGAAATTATAATTTAGCTTCCCTTTTAGGCCATATGCTAAAGCACATTTCACTCCAACAACCAAATATCTTGGGTTTTCCCTCTGTGTCGTCATTTTACAGAGACATGATTTTCCTTCTGCTGCTGCTGCTGAGAACGAGAGACACAAAGCTCTCCCACTGCCCCTGCAAAGCCCAGTTCAATTTACAACCTTGTGTTGCTGGGATTTCATTCTTCCAGGGAAGACTCCTTGGCATAATTAAAATGAGAAGCTCTTATCCCTTCCCTGCCCAGGTCTGGAACTCTGGACACAGACGTGTTGCTTCCTGCCCATCTGCCTGCTGTTCACAGCTTGCCTTCCTGAGCAAGAAGAGTCTGAATCTCAAGATCAGTTCCCTATTCCCTCCCCCTTTCTTTTCTTCCTTTTCTCTCTACTTTTTCCTGTTCCTCTTCCCCTTCTAGCTAAATGTCCCCATGTTTGCACAGACCCTGAAGACAAGAATTCTTTCTATGCCATTAAAGGCATAAAAGAAGCTGCCCTGGAGAACAGAATGAAGACTGTGTTGCTCTTAAGAAAATATATGGCCAAGAAGATTTTAACAACATTTTCCCTTAGCACCTAGAGATGCTGAGGCTTTCAGTCCACTCTCAAACTCCACAGACCTGCTGAAGAGATAAGATTTAACCTGTTATCCTTCCAAGAGCTGTTTGTGTCACCAAAGGAAAAGGACTCAGTCTGGAGATATCACACTGTTAAAGAAACAGAAAAGAAAGGGGGGCCTCCCTGGCCCTTTCGAGATCACATGGCTTGCCTGAAGGGTTCCTCCTGGAGGCTGGGTTGGAGTAGAATCAGACTCTTCGTTGGGGTGGGGAGGTCCCTTTCTAATTAACTCAGCTCTGTCAAAAGCACCCCCCATTACAGGGTCACTATAGTGTATCTCCAGACAGAGAGGTACAGGTATGGTTGTAGCTTTTTTAAAGCATGAAGAAAAAGGAGTTAGCTTTCCCCATTTAAGATGAGACTGACAATGTCAAACCTTTTGGAGGGGTCGAGAGAGTAAAGCTTGTTACTGGCTCCCATTCAACTTCTCTTACATATGTGCTGCTCACCAACAGTGAACTCAGTGTTCATCTCTTAGAGCTCCAGAATAAATCTAAAACCACAAAACAAGACACACAGGCCATGCCTATCTTTCCTGAATAATGGGGCCCTGAGACTTTTAAACCTTTGTTTTTCAATGTATCTAATTCAAAAAAAAAAAAGAAAGAAAGAAAAAGAAAAAGAAAGAAATGAAGAAAAAAAAAAGAAAAAGAAGAAGGAAATGCCTAAGTGCATCATTGGAATGGCAAGCACTTGGTCATGCTGGTAGCTTAGATCTTAAGGCTTGGACAGAATTTTGAGACAGTTACATGGACGTCATAAGGTCATGACTGGGGCCAGGCTTGGAAATTTGATCTACTAATTGCAGAAATGGAGACCAGAGATCTGTGCAAATGCAAAGGCAGGCCAATTAGACATGATTAACATGTCGATTCGAAAATAAGATAGCACGGCATTCTACTCTGAGACTCTGCCAGTAGAGTTTAACAAATTAAAACGAAAGACAGTCAAGTTGAGACATCAGAAATGCAGGTTATGCAACATCCTGCAAACGCCTCAAGACCTGCTTAATGGATCTTCATGCTTAGGGAAGACAGATTCCCTTAAACAGTGGTTTCTCTCTGGCTTGATGACCTCAATGGCTTTCTGGGAGAAAGGACATGCATTTTAGTTTATTCTGAGAGCAAACATAGGCATGGGTAGAAAGTTTTAGAGGTACCCAAAGCTTTCACATCTTGTTTGCATTTAAGAATATTTGTGCAAAGAATCCTATGAGATCAACTTTAAAGGGGCCACTTAGCTATGAATTAAAATATAAATCCTATTTGATGACTCTAAGAGGAGAGAATTAGAAAATAGAAGTAAAGACCATAATTCCTGAGTTGTTTTTAGGTATCCACTGTGCTGTTCCCAAGGTTTCATTTATATGAAGCTTTAGGCTGTTAGGGTGCAAATTACACCTTGCTTGAGGGCAGCAAGATTTAGTTAATGACTATCTGCAAATCACCTTAGGATCTTGAGGGAGGAGGAATGTTATTAGAGTGCAGAGCAGTAAATGCCCCTGTGCAGGAGAAAGCTGCCTGTGCCCTAGCTGCTGGCTTTGATCTCATCAGCCCTCATAAAGTCTGCTCAATTTCTGCCTCGTGTTTTATAGGGACTTTCTTCTAAAGAGAGCAAAACTCACTGTAGACATTATCTAATTCCTCCTCCTCCTCCTCCTCGTAACACTCAAGAAAGGTTGGGTGGGGCCAGAGCTGTTATTCCTCAACCCATTTTACATGTGAGGAAATAAAATAGAATGTTAAGTGACTTTCCCAAGGTCAAAAGGAAGCTAACCAGAGCAAAGAGGATTCCTCCTAGGCTTTCCCATAGTTAGGCAAGGAGCCCCAGTTTTGTGCCAGAACACTAGATTCACTCTCTTCTCTTGTTGACACTTTAGATGATATTGGATGAGAGGCTGGACCTTCAGAAGTGAATTCCTTTCTTGAATACAGAACAAGAGAACTAGTATGGTGGCTCAGGCCTACGATTCCAGTGCTTTGGAAGCTGAGGCAGGAGGATCAACCTTTGAAGGCTAGTTAGACTGAGCCACATAGGGAGATTCTGTCTAAATAGGAACAAACAAGAATAGTACTGTATAGAAGTGTGTGCCACAGAATACTTCCCAGTTAGTGTAGACAGTGCATTTTTAAAGATTTATTTATTCATTATGTATACAGTATACAGAAGAGGGCACCAGATGTCATCATAAATGGTTGTGAGCCACCATGTGGTTGCTGGGAATTGAACTCAGGACTTCTGGAAGAACAGTCAGTGCTCTTAACCTCTGAGCCATCTCTCCATCCCCCTAGACAGTTCATTTTTAAGTAATGACATCTGAAAAGAAAGACCACATCACCTTAATGTCCCAGAGGCTAAAGTTTATGACGATTATGTTGAAATTTATACATGAAAATAGATTACCAATTGACCTTTTGATTTAAATTTGTTTCAGTTTGTTTTTCTGTAGAAGTCTAGGATTTCAGACCAATAAAGATATATGTAACTGCACATGCCTTCGATTCCTTCTGTCACCCTTTATTTTCTGATCCTAACTTAGACACAGTCTTAATTTCTGGGCCACTCATGAAATCTCACCTGTGATCCTGAACTAGTGTCTCACTGTCACAAGGCCACCACTTCCTTCCTGTCTTGAGCTCTAGCCCCACCTCTTTTATCTCCTGCACTGCCTGTACTGTCCATGATAAGTCACCACCACCAGACAGAGTTGTTGTTACCAGGCATGAATACCGCTGAGACCGGGTTCTCGTGCAGCACTCAGGAACTGTGTTCTCTGGAGCTTTCCAAGTTCAAGCTGGTACTTTTTGTCTCCGTGGATGATATCTTCCCAAGAAGCAATTCTTACATGTGTGTCAGTTGTTACTGTGACACCACAACACCAACGCAGCCCCAATAGGCTGGGTTAGGGGAGACTATTGAGGAACAATTACAAATCCCTCTTTCCTGATCACCCTTTAGAGCAGAAGCCACAATGGCAAAAGCCCAACTCCCAAACAATAGCATGAATGTCCTGATCTTTGTTGTTGTTGCTGGTTTTAAGAAAGAAATTCTTCTAGGAGGCACTTCGACTTTCAACAAGAGCAACTCCACTTGCTGCTCTTTTTTTTTTTTTTTTAAAGATTTATTTATTTATTATGTATGCAGTATATAGAAGAGGGTACCAGATGTCATTATAGATGGTTGTGAGCCACCGCGTGGTTGCTGGGAACTGAACTCAGGACTTGGAGAAGAATAGTCAATGCTCTTAACCCCTGAGACATCTCTCCAGCCGGCACTTTGACTTTAATGCATGTGATTTTTTTAGGCTGACTATGAACATCACTCCATCACTTCACTGAGGCATTAACTGCCAAACTGTTTTTAAGGTTAAAATCTTACTCAACATTTTCTACAAGGTGCGTGAACTTCTGAACTTAGTTTATTCAGTGAGTGGGTGGTCTTGTACAACTGAACAACTATAACAGGGTTCCTCTTACCCGTCAAATAAAGGAGAATGAAAAGAGAAATAAAATGTTGATTGATCCGAAACTGTATAACATTTCTGAGGCTGTTCAAGGTCTCTTTTCTATATGTCTGAATTCCATGAATTAAATGGTCACTTTTTGTGCTGGGGTACATTATTAACTTACTGTTTTCCTTCTTCTTATCTGTTACATCTGTTGCATATCCAATTCACATCTGGAGACATGAAATTTGTAGATTATAAATGGATATTAATTGGAAACTTGTTGCTGTTGAAACATTAGAAACAATCTATTTTGAGAAGAAGATAGTTAAGGACAGTGTTCAAAGCTGAATTGTTTAATTTCTGTCTGGTGGATATATAAAATAGTTATCTTACTTTCTCATCGAGTTTTTTTTTTAAAGCACAACATTGAGAGAAAACTAGAGTTTCCATCCACCCTCTGACTCCACATGTGTGTGGTCCTGTCTCTGTCCACAGCATCAGGGAGAGACATTTGTTACAGCTGACACGCCATTACCAACCAGCCCCGAGTTCACATCAGGGCACACACGCTTGGTGTCATGGATCTATGAGTGTGTCAGATGCAGACTGACATCGCCTATAAGTCCTCTGTGGTGGCATCATCATCCACCCTCTTATCTCTGCTTCCTGGCAACCTCTGGTCCCTCTATAGGCTCCATGGCTTTACCTTTTCCAGATTGTCATAGAGTTGCAACCAGGCACTCTATGCCCGTTATCATTGCCTCCTCCACTTAACGATGTGTGCTGTAGCTCAGGATCTCTTTGCTGGCACTGAATATTGTTCCATTATCAGGATGCACTACCCTCTATTTGTCCATTAGCCTACAGAAGGGCATCTTGGTCCCTCCTGAATTTGGGCAGTTAGGAATAAAGGTGTCATAAACATTAATGTGCACATTTTTGTGTGGACACGTTATCTTTTCTCGCTTGAAATATGTAAAAGATGACTTACTGTACGACTGTTCAACTTTTGAAGCTTTGATAAATTATGCTTGAGATTTTTCACAGAGCAAAATATTTATAGTGCTTGAGCATATAATTAACCAAACCTCATCATAAATGGGGGCTTGACTGAACATATAAACTCCTGAAGGACTTTTGTGTTCAATCAAAGCCACAAAAATATGAGATTTTGCTAGATTTGTGGATTATTATTGTTAAAGTGGAAAGATTGATTATGGTATGTCAATTCTTTTAGTGGCTAAAAAAAAAAAGAAAAAAATGCCATTTTTTTAGGGCACTGAAAGAATCCAAGCAAATGTATTAAAATTTTACTTCCCTAAAGTTTTTTTGAAGACTGGATGTAGGGAGATCAAAATGTTCAAAATGAAATTCATGCTCATAAACTTTCCAGAATCTTCTTCTAGACAAGAACTGTTAGGAAAATTTTGGAGATAAATTTAAATTGAGATTTGAAGGTTTTCTTGACTCCCTCCCAAAGGATATGTATGGAGAAGAGTAGGAATGGAGAATACAATATATGTGGACAATTGCCCACTGGCTGTTACCTAAAAAAATAGTCACACTGGCCAGCCTCTTAATTGAAGGTATAAGAGTTAAACCTTATTATTTTTTTCTTTCCTCCAAGCTTTTGACTAGTAAACATTTCTAATGTGTACATCAGAACCCAGTCACAGGAACTGTATCTCTTGGTTAATTCTGACATTCCATTAGAAAGTTTATTCCCTGGCCTGGGGAGATGGCTCAGCACTTAAGAGCATGTGCCGGACAGTAGTATACACCTCTAATCCCACTACTCGGGAGTCAGAGGTCAGCCTGGGAGTCAGAGGTCAGCCTGGTGTGCAGAGCTAGGTCCAGGAGTCAAGGTTACACAAAGAACCCAAACCAAAACAACAACAAAATGATGCATTGTTCTTTCAGAGGACCAGATCCTGGCACCACATCCAGGTGGCTCACAACTCCGGGGCCATCTGACACCCTTGCCTAGGGTCAGCATCTGCACTCGTGCACACACTCACACAGATGCATATGTATAGTTTAAATAAAATGAAAAGTAAATAAACAATTTAAAAAGAAAGAAAGAAGTTCATCCCCTAACCGTTACTCAGAACCAGGAAAGGAGTTAATTTTTTTGGTACACTCCAAGACTCTTGTCAGTACATGGCGTCTAAAGGGGTTAAGGAAACGCAAGGAACTTCGAATGGGGTGAAGAAAGATATTCTCTCTCTCTCTCTCTCTCTCTCTCTCTCTCTCTCTCTCTCTCTCTCTCTCTCTCTCTCTCTCTCTCTCCCACCCAGTACAAGAGCGTTAAAATCAAGTTCCTGCCTGAGTTCCTGGGAAAGTACAGTTTAGCAGTCTCACAATTATCCCTGTTGTTTCTCTGCGGGAGGAAGAAGAAAAAGCTCTTCTGTTGCTGTGTTTTATTTTGACCTTAAGGACTGTCTCAGCAAGTTCAGGAAGAGGAAGTCATCTATGCCAAGTTATAGCCGGTTCTTGTGGGTGTTCCCTCTCGCTCCCCTCCAGAGGTAGGAATTTCCCTACCTTTCTCCTGCCTGCCCCCAAGAACTCCAGGAACAGTTTGCACACAAGCCTTTGTGGAACTCTGACTTCCTTTGGTGGGATTCACCTTAAGCAGTGCGTTTTTGAGGTCACTGAATACAGTACAAGAGCTCAGGCAGAACCTCTTATTTCGAAGACTCTTTCCCCCGTATCTCTGAGGACTGTTCTTCATAGGCTCAAAAGATTTTCTCATCTGTTTATCTCAAAGTCTGAGTATATAGAGATAGGGAATTTTATTTTGTTTTGTTTTATTTTATCAGAGTGGTATCTTTTTTTTTTTTTAAAACTTTATTTATTTACTTGCCTTGGTGTTTGCCTGGAACTGGAACTACAGACAGTTGTTAGCTGCCATGTGGGTGCTGGGAATCGAACCCGGGTCCTCTAGAAGAGCAGACGGTGCTCTTAACCGCTGAGCCATCTCTCCAGCCCTCAGAGTGGTATCTTGAGTAGAGTCCAAGTCTTTCTGTATACCAGGTACGCATGCTATTGCTGTGCTATTAGCCTCAGACCAATTTTGTAATCTTAAATAAAAAAAACTATAGTCTTATAAATTTAGTTTTGAAATATCAGAGCTGAAATTATTAGGTATTTTATTCTTTATTCTAATGAAACAGAAAATAAAATATAAGGATATTTAAAACATCCTATTTTCAGGCTCCTCATTTACTGACCATTGCTAGACATTACTAAGTGCTGGCATTTTCTGTCACCTGTGATTATATTTCCTTTCTGGCTCTACAATTTCAAAAACTCATTATTAAAAAAACCATGGGGATTCCCCCATCCCCTGTTTTTCAAAGATAGCTGCAATTAAATATAATTTTAATTCTGAGTAGTATAACCTTATGTTCACAGGATGCCTGTAGGGGAATGGACTGCTAAGCACATTCTCTCAGTTGTCCATTCTGCATTAGTTGGGAATAGAGTATGCAACTGTGTAAGAGAATATTGGCTCTTCTCTGAGCTATAGTGTAACCCTACGGTCAAAGAAATGGGCATACACATCTTTATTTATTCATTTGATAAGGCTAGATAAGGAGTTGGTTGGTGTTACTACTACTACAGATAATGCACCCCTACACACATATGCGTAGAAGGTCTTGTAGGACACTGGAACTGACTTTGTTTATGAATAAAATTTGGGTACTTGTTTATCATGAAATAACACATACTTAAAATTTTTGATAGTTCTTTTATTTTATTTGTATGTATATTAGTATTTTCCCTGCATGTTGTATATATATTATGTGTATGCTTGGTGCTCTTGGAGATCGGAAGAGCATGTCAGATACTCTGCTACCAGAGATATTGGTGGTTGTTAGCCAACACATGGTTGCTTTAAAACTGGTCCAGGGTGGGGCTGGAGAGATGGCTCAGTGGTTAAGAGCACCGTCTGCTCTTCCAGAGGACCCGGGTTCGATTCCCAGCACCCACATGGCAGCTAACAACTGTCTGTAGTTCCAGTTCCAGGCAAACACCAAGGCAAATAAATAATAAATAAATAAAGTTTAAAAAAAAACAAACAAAAAACTGGTCCAGGGTTCTCTGCAAGAGTACCAAGGGCTCTCAATCATGGAGCCATCTCTTCTGTCCCACAATTTTACATGTGTTCATACATGTGTGTGTGCTGATGTGTATATAGGTCAGATGGAACCTCTCCAGTGGCATGCCTCAAGTGTCATTGGCTTTTTTTTTTTTTTTTTTTTGAGACAAGGTCTCTCATTGGCTTGAGACTTACCAGTTACATTATACTGGTCTCTCGTCTGAGATTACAATCGCATGCCATGACACCTGGGTTTTTGTTTGGATTCTAAGGAGTGAACTTGATTCTCATGTTTGCAGAATAAGCACTTACTGACTAAGCTATCATCTAATCACTTTATATTTATTTATTTATAGGCAAGGTCTTACATAGGGTAGGCTATTCTCAACTGACATTGACCTGGAAATTCAGATCCTCCTGTTACCACTCCCTAGTGCTGGCATTGCAGCTGTATGCTACCATTCCTAACCAAGACATTTTCTACATTGATTCAGATATTTAAAATGACTTTTGTATTGATAATTTCTTAAGATTGCTAAGTCTAGGGCATCTCTCTTCATCTTGTACCTAAGGCAAGTACATCCTGGTCCCGGCTCCCTATATTGCTTGCTGTGTTTTTATCATTCCATATCTGATCGATTGGCCTGCTGACTCAGTGTGGAACAGATGTTGAGTCGGTGAAGAATCCTGTTTCTGATGACTAGGGGACTTTTGGCCTGATGTCTTTCAACAGATAAGTCTGACACCGTTGACTAAGAGACCATAAAAATTTGCTTCATGACTTCTGAGAGATGGGAAGAAAAGACTACTCTACTCTGTGAATAACTGGCTCATCATTTCTGTAAAAAGCATCCACAGAGCCATCTTCCTTTCTCTGTTTAGTTTTGTCACTGGTAAATTGCATTCTTTTGCAAATGTATACTCATACATGCTGTATTCCCATGACCCCACCCCCACTCTCTTCAGTTTCTCACCCACACCTACCTGTCACCTCCCATATCTCTTTCCTTGAATGTGAAGTTTTGATTTTATTTAGCACCCTACAAGAATTTAAGTAGGGCTGTCTGTGTAACCTTGAATTGGAAACTAACCCTCAGAATCTAGTAGCCTTGGCTGGTCTTCTCATTACTTTTAGGACTTTATAAATCAGCTGCATAATTTATATGCTCATTACTCTGGTACTTACATTTGGAGAAACTATTTTCTTTTTCTTTTTGCAGATAATGTGAGTTATTTCACAAACCTTGATGAAGTTTTGCTAGTAAACTGCCCCAGGCAATGAAACTTAAAATTTGAAAGCTAAATATCCAACTCAGAAAATCTGGGGTTCACAGTCAAACCCTCGTAGATTAGAAGTGAAGAGAACCGTAGGAGAATGTGGATTGTCTTTGCACCGCCTTGCTTCCTTGATCATGTGGTGTGTTAACTACAAAGGGAAAAGATTTGCTTTGGCCCATGGTTTCAGAATGTTTGCAGCACCACCATAGCAAGAGCACGGCAGAGAACAGTTCACATGTACCCAGAAAGCAAGGTCAAGGGGATGCTGGTGTTCAGCTGGCATCCTCTTCCCCCTGCTTTTTAATACCACTCCTCCAGTCCACGGGATGGTGCCACCCACACTCAGAGTGGGTATTTACCCTTCAGTTATTCCTCTCTAGCACCCCCGTGAGTGACTTACCAGTTAGTCCCCTTCGTGATTCTAAATCTAGACATGATAACAATGAGAGTTAACTGTCACACCCCGTTTCACAAGGTCTCTCTAAGAGGCTGCCTGGAAGTATCTAGATATAGACTGAGTGGAGTGATTAATCTGCTAGCCCTTTCTTTTTCTTTCTTTCTCATTGGTCAAAGTTAACCCAAGGCAGTATAACCTGACCACAGTCTCAGCCAGAGTATACAAGGTGTGTGTGTCTAGCCAATGCTCGGGTCCAGTGATGTCTCCTGCTCAGACATTCTCTAGCAGAAGGACACTAAAGATACACTTTCTAGCCTTGGAAATATTGTGAGCCATACTGTTACAATATGGATTCTTCTGAACACACACAACTCTACAAACCAGTTTCATTGGGAGCATAACCTTTTGTGTCTGAGGCATGAATTCATCTTCACCTTGCCTGATCTCTGCTGGTCATATTTGACTTTGAGATTTTCTTTTGGTTACTTGAAGCTCAATTTGAATGTCAACTCTTAGGAAGTCCTGATAATTAAGTCAGCTTTCCTCCCTCATGCTCAGATGAACACACACACACATACACACACACACACACACACACACACATACACACACACACACACACACACACACACACACAAACACACACAGACCCTTGAACTTTATCCCTGCTTTTCAAATGTGTGTGTTATGCCCTACAGATGGAGACAGTTTGTGTTAGGAAAGAAAATGACGTGAATTGGGGCCCACACTTTGTTCTCACACTCTTCAGCCTGGCAGTTCGTATAGCCAAACCACAAGTGAAACTAATGTCTCAGTATTGACTTCCCATCACAACTGACCTATTCTGAATTAGCTTGTTCCCTGTCAAAGTTACAATTGGCTTACCTAGGATATGAAAAGGTGTTATCTCTCTCCCTGTTTCTTCTTCACAATTTAAGTTTGACTTTGAACACTTGCTTAAAGTAAAGGCAATGTTGGCTGCTGAATTTGGATTAACAGAAAGCAGAGGCACACTTCTGAAGGGACGCTTTTGAATGTCAATTCTTGTATCATCATTTCTTAGCATCCCTCTCCTGGGAACTTGTGTGGTGGCCCCAGCCCCTCCCTTGGGCTACCACAATCTCACCTCTTTATTGCAGATCTTTGTGTTATTTATGGTTTCTTATCCTCTTTGGTCAACACATGTCAAGTTACTGACACATTTGAGAACTAGCAAGATAGCAAAAGAACACATAATTAAAAAGTATTGGATTGTTTCCCTTATGATTACAGTAAGGTAATATAGGGATTTTTCTGCGAAAAAGTAATTGACTTGCCACTTTCCTAATCTTTCCTAATTAAAGAAGTCTTTAATCCTTCTGCTTCCCTTTCTGTTGCACTTACCAAATAACTTCTTTGTAAGGGACAATGATCAGAGCTGATGTCTTTAGCAACACTGCAGAAATAAATAATACCCACAGTTTGGAAGTAGTAACACATGTCTGTTATCCCAGTTCCTAGCACACAGGAGGCTCAGAAGAGAGGGTTCAAAGGTCAAGGCCAGACCCAACTACTAGATAGAGAATTTCAGACAAGCCTGAGATATACAGCAGGACACTGTCTCAAACGTCTTATACATCCAAACAGGAAGTAAACCACTCATTGGTCAAAGTCAACCCAAGGCAGTATAACCTGACCACAGTCTCAGCTAGGAGCAGCCTCGGCTATTGAATAGCCATGTCGATGGCATCTCAGTTGTGGTCACCCAGGGTCTGGCTGGACCTCAGCAAGATGCAGCCACATGAGATAGATCTTCCTACCTCAGGCTCATTAGAAAAGTCCTCTTTTGTATATCAAGCTGAAGTCTACCTCCTGTCAGTACTGAGACTCTGGATCTTATTTATGCCAGGAAGCAGAGTTCACAAGTGTGTTCTGTACCTGCAACCATAGTTCCTGTAAGAACGCAGGTTTCTCTACCTTCCTCATCACAGGGCCTTTTGACTGATGATGTGTGTGCATGAAGCCTAGATCCCTACTTTGACATCTCTGAAGCCAAGTGACAAGGTCAATGTCCTTTACACACATCTTTGTCTTTCAGCTAGATGAGAGAAGTTTAATTCTTCCTTTGTCTTCATAATTTGTTCTCTAGATCCAATTGCCCAGACTTTCCAACTGTCCCCCATATGAAAATGGCTTCAAGCTTTATTTATTTATTTTTTTGGAAATAGGATTTTATTTAATTATAATTTCTTCTAAAAATGATGTTCAGAAGTGATGATAGAACTTTAGATGTGTTCTGACAAGGAGGGGAGGAGGGGTGGAATAAAGGCATCAGATTCGTCTTTGGGGGAAGATATCATGTTTACTATAAGATAAATCATTCATAAAAATCAAACACACTTCGTTAAAAGACTCATCAGTCATAGAACAGTTGACTTTTCTATGGATGATGGAGAAGTAGTTCACTTACCCTATTGAACTGTCAATAGTTGACTATAGCTAAGACAACCCGAGCTCTGGGTGTGGTAGAACTTCAGTACCATGGTTGGCCAATGATGCGATTTTGGGAGCTGAAAAGAAGTTAAGGTACATTCATTAGGTCAACAGAATCCAGAGGCTGTTGATGGCAATGTTTCTTAGATTTCCTTGCTGCCTTAGGTTCAGACAAGGCTGCGATAAAAACTGTCTTTGGAAAGTTCCTGCACTGTGAACCCAGTAGGCAGTAATTGTAATAAAAGACAGCAGGCTGATGAGACATATTTCAGTTAACAGTGTGATTATCACCTAGTTCTAGATTATCACCTAGTCCAGTCTGCATATTAATAAAATACTTCTTGGTATTTTTGGAAGCATCTTCAGGAAGGACTAGCTTGCTAACTGATACTCCTTTTGGCCTAATAGGATGGCATTAGATAAATACTAAACAA
Organism: Sigmodon hispidus; assembly: GCA_004025045.1. Lineage (NCBI taxonomy): Eukaryota > Metazoa > Chordata > Mammalia > Rodentia > Cricetidae > Sigmodon > Sigmodon hispidus. Next base: position 250,867 of record PVIH01000447.1, on the reverse strand, counting down.
ACCAAACTCTATTAAAATATTCTTCAGAGAACTCACAGATTTCCTTTGTTCAGCCTGGCTTTTCTTTTATTTTATCTGAGTTGAGTCAACATCTGCAGACGAGATGTTCCAAGTACATTCCTTGTTGCCGGGATCAGACACCTGACCCCTCATACAACCAAATAAACTCAACAAGAGCAATGTAAGAAAAGAAAGAAGGGGGGAGGTACTGAGGGAGAGAGACAGGGGTGGAGGGAGGGTTTATTTTGACTGATGGTATATGAAGCAATACAGACCATCATGGCAGAGAGGACATGACTGCAGGGCCCTGATGTGGCAGGTCACTAGTCACAATTCATTCACAGTCAGAAAGCAAAGAGCATGCAGGAAGTGGGAACAGGCTGTAAAACCTCAAGGCCTGCTCCCAGTGACCCACTTCCTCCAGTGAAGCTCTGTGCTCTGAAGGTTCCACAATCTCCAAACACAAAGCCACACTTGAGACCTAAAGATTCATACACATGAGGCTATGGGGGACATTTCACATTCAAACCACATCACAAGACTTGGTAGACCAGCTATGGGTAAATTATCTCTCCGAGTAATTTATGACATTTACATCTTTGTCCTTCACATTAAAATCTATGTGTGAGGGTGTACTTCCAAAAATAAAACACAAGACAACTTATAAATCTTTCCCACAAAGTCATTTGGTGCTGTGTACAGGACTATTGAGGAAGCCAGCTATTAAGGAATGGAAACATAAACTTTTCTGACTGTAAAATTACAGTAGTGACCCTTTGCTCTGTTGTTTCTCTGACACATTCTGTCTTCTTTTTTTTTATTTAGAATTTTATTGCATTTTATTTGGGGTATTCTTTTTTTTTACATGTCAATACACATCTTAATTTTATTTGAAGAAAGTTAGGGCTCAAAGCTAAGCTGAAAACAACTGTGAGACAAAGTTCAAGCATTTCTGGATCTATCCTAGAACAGTCAAAAGCCAGACTTTATACTCTGAACTCAGCATTGTGTGAAGTAAACAACAACAACAACAAAATTGATCCTCTGAAGGAAGATACTTTTAGCTAAAGACAATAGTTGAGTTGTTCACAATTTCTGCCTCAAGGTGCAAAGCCAACCCAATAGGAAGGGCAGAGAAAGACAATGGCAACAGAACCAAGCTTAAATTTTACAGCTGTTAATGTTTGCTAGTATTTAAGATTGAGATTAATTTGCTCAATTGAACATTTTTTTTTTTTTTTTACATTCTGTCTTCTTCATGGCTTCTCTTTCTCTTTTTTCATCACTAGTACAAGCCCCGCCCACTTTCCTCTGCCTAACTCTCCTTTGTAGGGTTTATCCATTCCCACATTGTGAGTTCCTCTTACCCCTTACCAATGACTTTCCAAACTCTAGCTATGATCTCTGTGCCCCTGTTGATGCATAATGGTAACCTTATGCGATCCTTCTAACAACCTTGTGAAATATCTTACATCGTTCAATTATGTGCAAACTGAGGCTGTATTCAGTTTATATTTAGAATTATCCAAAGTCAGTATTGATTATGAGAATAATTTGAGTGTCATACCATGTCTCAATGGTGTTTACAGACTACACTTTTATTCAACAATGCTTGAACTCTACCTCATAGAGAATAACCTCTAAATAAACACTTGTGGATGAAAGGTCAAGATATGAACTTCAAGGGATATAGTGGGCAATTAGTTTTATTTGATTATAAACCTCTGATGCGCTAATAACATATCACATGATTTTTTTGTTATTGCAGCTACTATATAAACAGTGTTTAACACAATGTAGGTGAATAGCAATGTGCAACATTGATTTGTTTAGAATATATAATGATGCCTTTGAAACTCTTGATTATGAGTGTGGAGTAACTTAGAAATTCAGCAATAGAATTTGTTTTCATCTGAATTTATACTACAACTCATAACAATAGTGAATACTGATTTTTAGTAAAATTAATATGTTGGATATTAATTCTAAGTCCTTTATGTTCATATTAACTCATTTAACCATCTCAACAACCCTGTCTGATGGATATTTGTATCATTTTCATCTTTCAGATATGAATACTGAGAGATTAATGTGGCTATTAAGTATAGATGTTGAATTTAAACACAGACAAATGTGGTTTAAAGTTCACTTCACTTCCTACCTCAATGTACACAATATTTTAGTGATAACTCAGGACTCAATGGTTATCACAGTTAAAAGACAGATGAATATCTCATTTATCAAGGATAAACAGGTGAGTAAGTGCTAAAATTGGAAGTCAAAACTTACCTTACCCTCAAGCATTTCATTTTCCCACCATCTGCTGTGCTTACACTAAGAGTTCTTGAAAATAATTATTCATAAAGAATCTTACATTTTAAGTCATGAATTTTCACAAAAAGTTGCAGGTGCAAGGAAATAGTTTGTGTACCACTTTTATGAGTAAAGTAACATCACTGGTGTCAAAACAGAGTCCACTCAAGTATCTAGTGCAGGTTTGGTGGCATTAGGGAGCATATACCTTAGAATCTAAGGTATAGACCCCAATGTCAACATGATTATGAACTGCTCCCCAAAGGCTCCGACATTGAAGGCTTGGCTGCTAGTCCATTTTGGGGAAGCAACTGAGGCAAAGGTTTATAATGTCACCTGCAGACTCATCAATGGATAGATTTGTGCTTTGGTGACATGTTTGGAAACAGGTGAAGAACATAGGTCACTAGGGGCATGCTCCTGAAAGGCCTATCTTGTCTCTGATTCATTCTGCCACCCCTCTGTATGCTTCATACTACCATTAGGTGATCAGCTCAGTCTCCAGTACATGCCTTGCTGTAGCTTAGGAACCAGAGCCAAGTGGCCATGGACTGAAGTCCTCTAAACAGTGAGGATGGGACATAATACACTTTTTCTCCCTTCAATGTTCCCCAAAGCCATTTTATCAAAGCAACAGGAAACAGAAGAACCTAACTAACATACAGTGGTAGTGAGACAGAGATCCAATTAAAACCCATCAAATGATTAGGAGACTACATGCTCAAATGTATTGACAATACTCTAATGAAGTATTTTGAACTTTTAATTATTTTTTGCTTGCTGAAATTTTTTAACATATCCTTTTTCTATCAGAGTGAAACTGTATATTTTAATTAGTATATGTTGATCATATGACATAACAGGTATCATTGTGGCATTTTCATAAGCATATATAATTTATTTTTATTGCATTCATGTTGTTTTACTACTTCTGCTATGGCTGGTCATCTGCCTCTTGCCTCCTAGTCTGTCTTCTGCTTTTCTGTCTGTCCCTCATTTATTTATTTTTGTTATTTGTTTATGCTATAAACCTTAGAAGCTACCTTTATTTAACAGGAAAAGATTTCATAATACAATAGTCATTCCATTTTACTACTATGCCAGGTAAATAATAGCAACCATTATTGTTAGTTGTTGCAATTTGTTAACTTATATTTGATTTTTTTAAAAGACAGGCCTTCTCTGTGTAACATTCCTGGCTGTCCTAAAACTTGCTCTGTAGACCAGGCTGGTTTTGAACTCACAGAGATTTGCCTGCCTCTGCCTCTGAAGTGCAGGGGTTAAAGGTGTATGCCACCATGTCCAGCCTATATTTGAATATTTAATTCTCATGGCTAACCAATACTTTATATGAGGATTGATTATTATTATCACTTAGGGTTGTTCTCAAGATTGACTGTCATTTGCAAAGATCTTTGAATAGCTTGTAGAGGCAGCAAATGCTTAGTAATTGCAAAGTCCTGCTTTGATTAGCATCATCATTATTAATAGAAACACTCATGGCCTATAGCAATTACACTTTCAGCATAGCATTTTAAAAAAATATTTATTTATTTATTATGTATAGAGTATACAGAAGAGAGTACCAGATGTCATCATAGATGGTTGTGAGCCACCATGTGGTTGCTGGGAATTGAACTTAGGACCTCTGGAAGACCAGTCAGTGCTCTTAACCTCTGAGCCATCTCTTCAGTCTCTCAGCATAGCATTTTAGACAGAAGTACCAAGAATTGTGTTATGGAAGACTTATGTTCCTGTTGATCTTGAACTTGGCCACAAATGATTTTTTTTTTATTATTTTCCTGCTGAGCCCATTTGTATTATCCCAGGCCCCTGTTAGATCTGATAGTACCTCTACATTCACTATGTGTTATAGAAATAAAATACATTTCCTATCAAGTAATGTTCCAGGTGATATCAGGAAATGTAATGAGAACTGAGTTTACGCCTGCAGCCAAATTAAGATTCAGTAATGGTATAAAAGCATTTATTGCACTTGACTTTCATTAGTAATGTCTTGACAATGAAGATGAAAATTTTAATGATGTCCATCAAATAAATATCCCTAAAGGGTTGAAAGCCCTACACTTAACCTTATTTTGTGGTAATGACATCAACTTGGTTTCCATTGGTTATGTCACCTGATGTTAATAATTTTTTAACAAACCAAGAAATAAAATGTTCAAAACAAAGAAATCCACAAGAAAAATATTTTGACTCATGAGAGGGGTACCCCTAACTTTCCTTGCTGGGTAAAATGAATCATGACTTGGTAATGACCTCAGGATAAACTTTTTAAAACAAAACACACTATTTTCATTTTCCTTTTTCTTTGAATTTCACTCTTACGGATTTGTGGTTGTAATGAAACACCCTTCATATTTATTTCTGGGCTATCTTGTGAGACTGAGCCACTCCTGTGCCAAAGTCATAAAACTCCAAAGATGGGCTCTGCAGCCCCTGGGAAAGTACTTCCTTGCCAATCTCATGTTCTTGTCCCCTTTTCCTTGTCTACTTTCCAGTACCTCTTCCCTTTCCCACAAACTATCTTCCTCTACTTCCATTATCTCTCCATTCCACTTTGACCTCAGCCCTTCATCGTTTCCTGTTAGGTAATTTTATGGGACCTTGTAACTTCAAAATACAGACAACACTCACTTTATGATGACCGATTCATGAGTTTTAGATTGTGGAAGCCATATGCCTTCAGTTGGAACCATATGTCAGGTTTTGAATTTTGATTTTTTTTTTATTGGTGACCTGGAATTGTTAGTGAATTAAATGTGATTTTGACTTATGAGATTTTTCAGCTTAAGATGAGTTGATTTAGATATGACTGTACCTGAAGTCAGGGAGTCCTGTGCAAACCATTACTTGTAAAAACCAAGGGCTTGAGGCTGAAACACTGCCCAGGAAACCTTTCTGCCCTTGGTGTTTTTACCTATCTCTGGAATTTAGTTCCAGCATAGCTCTGAATTTACTTTCAATTTTCAATTCTGTTCCCTTACCTACCCACTTAGACTCTGCATCTGTTTGCAGCTTTTGATTCTCTTAAATCATCCTAGTGGACTCCAACTTAGGATTGGATCTCTTGTGAACCCTACATTGTGCCTGTCCAATATGCTTAAGAAGGCACAGCCATTTTACAAGGTCACCCCTTCCCTGCTGTTGCTAAGCTAGCCTTATCTCCTTGGATGAGTAATTCAGCTATTAATCAGGTTAATCAATTCAACAAAAATGTATCAAGCTTTGTATTTGACAGTAGAAGGAACGGTAACAACTTTTGAAATTCATTAACTTTTCTTTTGGCAACTTGTAAGTTCTGTGGAATCTAACAAAGCAAACAGCGTTAAACATCTATCTAGTTCCCTTCAGATTATACTCGATAATGATTTTTCATACAAATTTAAAACTAATAGGCCTTTTACTTCCAGGTAGAATCCAAATGCTTTCACACATTCGGTCTTTTCAGCTTCATTGCTTCTTAACATTACATCCTTTGGACTGAAGATACAGTGCCAGCATCTCACATGCTTAGCATGTGAGAGACCTGAGATTTGGTCCCTAGAACTAAAAATAAATAAATATAATTCCCTTAGGAAATTAAACAAACTCAAACTAGATGATTGACAAAATCCTTTGTTTTTGACTTGGTCTTTCCTAGGTCTTTAATATTTAATAGGAATCTAAAACTAATAAAAATTTAGTAATATGTACATTTTCTAAGTTATTATTTGGCCAAAATATTTGTTTACCAAAAAGACATATGAAAGATAATGTAAGTTTCAGGACTAATCTGCCTTATCTCAAAATGCACACATTCACAACAATAACCTTTAAACCTATATATACCAAAGTGAATGGGAAAGAATATAAGCTCCTTGATAATTAGAGAGAATGATTCTTCAACTAAGTCACTGCAACACAATGTACAATGTTGTTTGTTTGTGACTTCAGCCCTAAACTGAGTTAGGTATTTTAATTTTAATATTTACAAGTTGTTTGCAACAAAATTAAATGTTTGCTATTATATACATTATTTAGTTTTAACTTATTTTTTCTTTTGATACCAGTTAACAATATGTATATTTGTAAATAAGTATATAAGTAGTATCTAGATGTAGATAGTGGGTATATGATTGGTAGTAACAGTCATTTACTTCATAAGTGTTTACATTTTTTTAACTAGCTTGCATAGATTACTTTGGCTCAGGAACAATGAATATTTTAGACCATTCATCCTAAAGGAAACAATGAGGTCCCTTTGAGTCTGATGTCCTTTGTACTTTGATGTAAAGACAATACTTAGTCATACTATGCAACCTAATAGGCTAAACATGAACAGTGGATGAAATTCCCACTCAGCTTTCTTGCTTTAAGCTTACAATATGAGATGCAGGACATTAATGAGTTTTTTTTTGCAACATGAAAAAAAATAACCACTTTATTTATGGAGTTTCATATAAGTTACAGTTTTTTATTAATTATCTTTTAAAAAAATTTTATTTTATTATTATGAACAAAGAAGTCACACTTTCTATCCTTGTATATCCTTATTCAAGGTCCCTTCCCCCTCCCACCACATCAGGTCATTCTTCTCCACAACTCTCCATTTCCCCCCACCACCCCAGGCAGGCGGCAGGCGGTCCCAAGGTCTCACTGTCCCAATATTGCTTAGTTCAGCCTCCACTCCTGGCAGATCCAGTTTTCTCCTCCCAACCTCAAGACAGAGTCAGGTGTTCCTCTAGGGGGAGTGGGATCCAAGGAGTCAGTCCAAGGTGTTTCTGATCCCAAGCTGTTCAGTGGTTGTGGTTTGCAGCTTGGGATTACTGAGTTTTTGTACAAAGAATCAACACAAATTTACCCTTCTGATGATCATTGTTTCATTTATTGCTTTAACATTTCGACAGATGTGGCTGTCTACCACTGATGAGAGAGCCAAATTCCAAGAGGTTGTTAGAACAACTATTCGATCCAAAGTCATACTGTTAGGCATGCTATTCAAATGTTCTGTTGACTCCCAATCCATATTTCCATCCCACCATTTTATATTAGACACACACACTCACACACATTGTTTGCATATGAACTGATGGAATAGAATAGCTCTATCTGTCATCCACAATTATTGCAGTGTTTTCTCTAAGAACTTGAAGACAGCATTACGACTGTCTCTCTGTCTCATGAAAAGGACTGAGAACACCATCTTGGAAAGCAAATGGCACAAGATTGAGAAAGTATAGCTTGACCTAGGCGTAAGTGTAGGAGAATAGCATCTGAGACTCATTCTATCATTCCTTTAAAAATAAAAACTAAGAATTTTTAATTTATTTTACCTACCAACCACAGATCTCTCTCTCTCTCATCTCTCCACCACTCTCCCCCAGATTTCTCCCCATCCCCAACCCTGGCTCACACCACCCATCCTCTCCTTGGAAAAGGTAAGACCTCCCATGGAGAGTCAGCAAAGCCTGATCCATTCAGCTGAGGCAGGTCCAGGCCTCTCTCTCCTGCACCAAGGCTGTGCAAGGCATCCCACCATAGGTAATGGGTTCCAAAAAGCCAGATCACACACCAGGAACAGATCCTGATCCCTCTGTTAGGGGCCCCTCGAACAGGCCAAGCTACACAACTGTCTCCCATATGCAGAGGGCGTAGTTGGGTCCCATGCAGGCTCCATTGCTGTCAGTCTGCAGTTTGTAAGTTTCCACTAGCTTGGTTCAGTAGATTTTCCCCTTGTGATCTTGACACCCTTCCTCCCCTTCCACCCATGAGTGTGCTCATATAATCCCTCTTCCCTCTCTTCAGCTGGACTCCAAGAGCTTGACCTGGTGCTTAGCTGTTGATCTCTGCATTGTATCATTTTTAGAGAGGGGGAGCAGTAGGAAGGTATTAGAAAAGTCGGAGTGGGGGAGCTGCTGCATGGAGTCCAGCACAGAAAGGCAGAAGGTAAAGATGATGGGTGGTTAGAGACCAGAGCGTGGATGTGGATTATCAGAAAACACAGTAGGTTTTGTGGTGAGAAGAGAGGGTGGACAGAAAAGATGGAGAAGAGAACGACAGAAACTGCCTGAAGCTGAAGTAAAGAATACATACAGTTTTATCTTCATTAGAAAAAGTGGAAGTTTGTCTCATGTGACAGATTGTTCCTACCCATTGTGTTGGGCAAAGATACTGGATTATCTCAACTGTTTACCATGAGAAATGTATAGTTTCCCAGGGTCACTCTCTAGCAAATGTCCAACAAGGATTCTGAATTTGTAGAGTTCATTTTATGTAACATTGAGGCTAAAAGAGCAGGTAATAAGAGTCCCCCAACCCCTTAGTCTTTCCTCTCTAGTGGATATGGAGAGATGAAAAAAATAACAATTATACAGAGCAGTTCTGGATGTAGTTCACAGTTTTAATAGGGCACTCGGCTGCTGGAGGCAGGTGGATGGGTGGATCTCTCTGTGTTGGAGGCAAGCCTGGTCTATATAGTGAGTTCAAAATCAGCAGAGTTACATGGTGAACCCCTGTCTTGGTGGGATTGTATCTTCAGCATATGGCCAGGAAGCTGCACTCATAAAATCTCAACAAGATGGTTGCCAAAGCAAGACTTGAACAATGGCACTACCAGTTGACATGTAAACAACATGGAGGAAATCTCAATAGCCCTTCCTCCAGATAAAGAGCTACAGGCAGTTAATAACTGCTGAGAAAGCAGAATTAGTCTTCCCTTGGGATGAACCCCAAATTGATTAGCCAATAGTAAGTGTTGAGCCCCAAAATATTTACATACAAGTAACTCTAAGTGAACTCTTTATTTATCTATATCTCTACATATCTATATACATCAATAAATAGAGATGTAACAATGATAACTAAAGAAAAAGAGGTCATGAGTTTGAGAAGGGGGTGGTGGAACATGGTGGGAATTGGATGATTTAGTTTTTTAAAAATTAAAAAGAACCATAAAAAGCAGAGATAACTATTCAATTTTCTGCAATTGTAGGTTTTCAGGTGGTAACATATACCTTTCAAGAACAATGTAGGTTCTCCAGCAGGTCCTGTTAGTCCTGTTTAAGCCTATTGGACATTTTGGAAGTCATCTTTAGATAACTAAAGACCAAAAAAAGGTTCATGGCTCCTTTCTTGGGGTTGGTAACCAATCAGCACCTATGAACTGGATTTGGGTTGAATTGCATGTGAAACTGGGCAATGTTTCAAGAGAACACTGGGGTAGTTCTTTCAGGTAGAAGCTAGGTGAAACTCAGATGGTCCCAAGCAGGCTTTGCTTTGAGTTTCTTTTTGGTTCTGTTTGAACTTGACACTCAAAGTGAAACTCAGGAGATATGAACCTCTTGCAAACTCAGGCTCAAAGGGAGGTTTTTGGAAGCAAGCCTTGCATGCTGAAAGTGCTGAGCTGACATGTGCTTGGTGGCACTTCAGCTCACTCTGCCCAAGCCTCTGAAGAGAATCACATCTGCAAAGGATTCTTTTCACACTTCAATAAAACTTTGCAGACCTTGGACTTACTTGTGGCATACCTCCACCTAGCAGAGTGCACAAATTCCTATAATGTCAGACTGCCAGGCAGAGTAAACCAAGTCCTGTACCATGCTCCTGAATTAGGTGAAAAGGCATCTTGACTAACAGGGTAGTTCAAAGTAAAGTTGCATATGTTGCCTGTAGCCTGGGCAGTTGATCATAGTGGCATAAAACATGAGGTCGCCCATAGCAAACTCTTATTTGTGAGAATGAATAAATGGAAAGAATATCCTGTCTCTCCCATTAAACTCAACTATTAAGGCCAACATATGACTCTCCTTAAAAGCAAAAGGCACAATGCACATAGGTGAGCCATTGTCAAGAAGTTTATAAAATATGCTTCTGACCTGAATAGAGGTTGGTTCTGGGGCACAGGGAATTTAATTTACTCTTGGCAAACTGGGCTGAATACTAAATTAAACTGAACAGAAACAAGGGTTTTTTTTTCCTTTGAGAAAGGAAACAGGTTGGCAGAATTTTGGCATATCAACAAAAAGAAATCACACAAAGAGAAAAGGATTAGTCAAAATAAAGATCAAATGAAGATCAAAAATAAATTGGCTTCAACCCAGGAAACATTTGCTACATTTCATAAGCAGGTCTTTCCTTCCCAGGTGTGAAGAACAGAGGAACCACCTGATCCTCCCTTAAAGGTCATTGAGCACCCTGTGAGCTCGTGACATAATGCCCCCAGAGCCCCGAGAGCCCAGCCCAGGTGCAACACTGAAAGACATGTAACCCTTCTAGTCCAAAAGACATTAGGAAGGCAGTGAGTTCTAGTGAGCAGATCATAAGGGAGTGTGATACACTAAGTATAGTCCAGATATGCTCTCCCAGTGGCTGCTTTAACAAAGTGAATAAAGTGTCTGTCTGTCCATCTATCTCCATCCATTTATTCACCATGTATCTATCTACCTACCTATCTACCTATCTATCCATCCATCTTCTTATCTATCATCTATTTATCTCTATCACCTATGTATCTGTCTATCTTCATCATCACCATCTATTAATAAATCACTAAACCTATGTATCTTATTTCTATCCATTTGGCATTCAGATAGATATTGAACCTTTTAGGTATCCAAGGATGCTATTGTATCATTATTTAAAATGTGACATGATTCATGAGGCCCAGTTCCTTGTTCAAGAAGCAGGCAAAGAAAATGCTACAAAAGGTACTAGATGTAAGGCCTTTTCTTTTGGGGGCCTTTTAAATTTCCTACTGAATGTTATATTAAGTAAAGAAATAATTCAAGTTTGCAATCACAGGCACAGATACTGCCACTTGCTGTTCTTTTGTGGGCAGCCAGCATTATAGGTAAATGTAAAAATGCTGACTCCAGAGGCATAATTATCAAGACTACATACTTCATGCTTCATAGTTCACAAACATTTGTCCATCTTATTCTTTACAGAACAGTAGAAATACTTTACAACACCCATGCAACTGCTTGTATTTCATTTTTTGATATGCACACAGTATATCAACATTCTCCACGGTCAGCATACTGATCTGTAATGAAGGGCCCTGAAGGAAAAAAAAAGCAAGGATGTGTTGCCCTATCTGTCTCTGATACAGAAGGAAGGCAGGGAGGCATGCTGGGGAAGGTGATCTGCGAAGATAGCAAGAATGAACTACATATATGAACATCAAGAGGTCATAGCTTAATAAAGAGATGGAATTATTATATTAATCATTTTTTTCTTATTTCTTGACAAAAACCCTGACAGATAAATTTAGGGGAGGAATGACTTGCTTTGGCTGACAGTTTTGATCCAGCATTGTAGGAGAATGGAGTAATTCACAATAGAAGAGTTACATAATGAAGGCTTATCTGGCAACATGAGAGGTGGACTGAAACCAAAGACAGATACAACCCCCAAGGGCCCCTACACCAGGGCCTATACCTTCCAGTTAATTCCCACATCCTAGAGCAAAAATTCTAAAATAGTGCAGCCAACTGGAGACCTCATATTTGAAAGAGAAGCCTGTGGAGGACATCCCAGGCTGAACTATTACAGGGATTTAACAAACATTGATAAGGTTGATGGGTTGGGGTCATAAATCAACAAGCCAGTGTAAAAATATTGCTTTTTTTTAATTAATGATGTAAACACACTGGATGCTTTAAACACACACAGCTGTTTGTATGATTATAGTTAAACAAATGATCTTGAGACATAAATTACAAAAGGAAAAGCAGTTCTGGGGAGATAGTTCAGCTGGAAAAATGTTTGCCAGGCAAGCCCAGGGACCTGAAATTGATTCCCAGAACCCATGTTTCAGAAATCCAGACATGGGGCAGGTGCGTGTAATAACAGTGCTGGAAAGAAGGAGATGCGCTGATCATTCACAGCCAGCTTAACCTATTTGACAAGTTCTGGGCTGTTAAGAGATCCTGCCTCCCCCCCAAAAAAAATTCAGTGTGATGCCTCAGACTGGCCTCTGGCCTGTACACATATGTAAGCAAACATGCATTCAGGCAGGCACACACACACACACACACACACACAAGCACGCATGCACGAAAGTGTGCATTGCTTCCTCCAAACATACTCATGCATTTACACACATACACTCCCTGTCCCTGACTATAAAAAAAGTAAAGGTAGAGTCAAGTATGGTGGCAGATGCTTATAACCCTAACACTCAGGAGGCAGAGGTGGGAGGATTGCCATCAGATTTAGGGCTAGCCTGTGAAACACAAATTCTAGTTGGTATTTACAAAAAACTCAGAGCCAGATATTGGGGAAAAGCTGGAATATCAGAGAGAGGAGACAGACCACAGTCAAATCTACCCAGCCAAGTTCTCAGGGTTAAAAACTACCTTCAAGAGTCCTTAGCCTGGCTCATCGCTTCTACAGAATACCACAATGTCTGCCTACACCTGCCTTAAATATCTTCTTCATACAATTGTTTCACTTTCGGGTTCAACTCTGCATCATAATCCTAAAGTTAGGATTAAAAGTGTGAGCTACTACTGTTTGGTTGTTAGGCCTTGAACTCACAGAAGCACACAAAGATCTGTGTCTCCTGAGTTATGGGATTAAAGGTGTAGGTCACCACTCAGTCATTCCCATGCAGGGATTAAAGACGTTACCTTCATCTCTGTGCTTGACTGTGGGTGATTCTGTCCCCTGATATTCCAGGCTGATTTTATTTAATATAAAAGATATCACCATAATCCTGGTCTATTTAGTAAGTCTCCATGTAGGCAACCCTACATAGCAGGACCTTGTCTCAAAACACCACCACCCCAAAAAGGGAAGGAAGAAAGGAGTAGAGTAAGCTGGTTAGCAGTTACACAAAAGTACATTTATACAAATGGCAGGGAATGTATCCAGTCAGCACCATACTCTCTAAGGCCACAGGTATTCCCCTAAATCATAACCTCAGAGTTATGCTTCACTAGTCATATGGAGAATCTCAGATGAAAATGTGGTTAGTTTGTACAAATAAAACAGGACTTTAGGAAAAAACAGCTCAGTGTGTGTGTGTGTGCCTGGGAGACCATGGTTCAGAAATATCTACTTAAGTAAAAAACATTTTATAAGCAACAAATGTCATGTGTTTTTATATTGTCCTAAGTGTCATTTTTCCTCATTTAGTTTCCTTTGTGATCGAACATCTGTTGCCCTCCACATATAACAATGACTACAAACCTGTGTTCCTTGGTCTGTATTTATTTGCTAGACAGAAATAAAATGCTCACTTCATTCTTTAGTGGTATTTAGTCTTACAATTATTAGCTGTCATACTCTTAACTCTGAATGGGGGAAGCAAAGCTTAATTTTGAGTTTTGGGAACCAGACTTTTGACTCTCTTTTTATTTTTCATAAATTTCTTCCTGGAAAGAGGCCTTAGAAGACTAATACTGTAGTCTGTGTCTTCACACTGTTTTTTTAAAGTACACAATGATCCTGAAGGTCTTTCTATGCTAACACAAAGAAAGATTTTGGCTTCTTTTCATAATAGCCTGCTATTCCATTTTCTGGACTTACTACATTTTAACAGTTCTCTTTGGTTGACATCTGAATTGTCTCTAGCCCACTTTAAGAAATAATTAACAGTAACATAATAATCTCAGAAGCGTGGTCTTTTATATAGAAGCAGATGCATTTATAGGGGAAAACTTCAGAAGTGAGATGCACATTGCTATTTCCTCTGACCTCCTCCCTGCCAGTGCCCTTCATGGAGTCCTCTCCACTTGCCCTCTGGTCCTAGCCAGGCTGTGGAGACTCTTCTAAACTGTCAACACAGTGTGCATTCTTTCTGCTAAGACTGAAGGTGCCCTCATTACAAAGGGCAGGACCTTTGTTCCCTCTCCTGGGTCATATTAGTGCTGCTAATTCCCATCCATTTCTCAGAGCCTTTGTGGTGTTATACCAGGGGCCTTTAGAGTGCTGATTCTGCTGTGAGTTGCAGATGTGTTAGTTCAGTTTCTCATTTGCTTTAAATGTTGTTTATAGAGTCTCCTCTTCCAGTTGTATGTCACTTCTCTTTTTTAAACATAATATTACTGGATTCTGGATTTGGGACTTGGTTTTCAGGAAGGCTTTTCTCCCCCTTCTCCAAATCATAAAGAATGAACAGATGTTTTGTTCTTGTACCTTTCCCTTCTTACATCATAGTCAACCTTTAATCACTAGTGTATTTGTAGATTAAAAAGTAAAAGATATGTCCAATGCTTAATTTTTAAATATCCTATTGAAGAGATCAATCTTCATAGTTACCTCCCAGCTGAAAGTAAACTGCAGTATGTTATTTCTAAATACATTTAGTTCCATTGTCAGCATGAAAAATTAAAATAACATAACCTATAGATATATTCCAGCAATGAAAGAATCATTTGATATTTAAGAGAAAGTATTTTACCAGTCATTAGATTAAAAGATCTCACACCCACCATGTTGATAAATGTCATTAATAAGATCCAAATGACTGAGAGACTAGACAAAGACACTTGATAAATCAAGAAATTTTTCTTATCTTGACACTACAGAAGGAAGTTGGCACAATCAGGATGCACCGTGAAGAGGCCGGCAGCCTTCTCCAACAACAGACAGTGGCTGCAGCAGATGTGCAGCCAGAGATAGTGTGTCTAAAGGGCTGAAGTCACATGAGAACCCTGAAAAATTCAACTGACCCTATGCAGAACCTTAAAGTCACACAGCTGGGGGCTTTGCCCACTAGGTACAGGGTCAGGGTGCAAGGGCCCATACCACAATTAGTGGTTTCTTCAGTCTCAGTGGAGTCAAAGGATACCAGACTATCTGTCATGGTGTTGAACAATGTGACATATTCAGTATATGTATCCCTTCCCCCAGTGCCTTCAACATAGCAGGGTTTCAATTGCTTTTTAAATTAGAGCTGTGGAAACTGGTAAAAAGTCAGCATAGACTTCTCTGGAAATAATGATTGTGACTTCTTAGATCATCAGTAAGACTAAACTTGAAAATAGAACAAAAATATACTGTAATTATACCAACGAATACAAAAAATGCACTTGCTGCTAAATAAATAGAAATTTGCATTATGTTGCATATATGTGTATAATATATGCATATATATAGTGTTTACCAAGAACCTGTAACCAACATTTTTACAGGGAAAATACCAGAAAAATCCCACAAAATTAAGAATTTCTGCTCACTAGCATTCACCATATACTGAAGGTCCTAAAAATACTCTGAGAAAAATAAATTAGAAATACAAATTTTAGTATCTACAGACCCCTGTAGATAATTTACACAGATTACTAAAAGGCTCAATAGGTGAACTATATCACTGAGATATAGGTCTGCTAAAATGACAAAATACAAATTAGCATACACAAATGAAGCTGGAGATAAACCTCAGTGGTAGGGCATTTGCCTAGCATATTCAAGGCCTGGATCTTATGGGGTTCAGTCCTCAGCACCAACACACATATGTACACACACACACACACATATGTACATACACTCAACCAAAAATGGTGTTCTCTATGACATGTATAAGAAAATATAAAAGGAAAAATCTTCCATTTAAGTAGCAACAACGAAAGATTATAAAATAATACTATAAACAACAAATATTAATATTAACATCCATATAAAGATGTTGACAAAGAAAATGAGAAGACTCAAATTGTAATTAAAAAACCCTACTTTTTATTTTGTAATTATATGACCTTACATCAACCTAACTAAAATGCTACTAGATTTTTTTAAATAAAAATAATTCTAAAATTAAAAGAGAAAATATGTGAGAGAATTTAGTAAACAATCATAGGAAATCACAATCAGAATATGTCTTACTATGCTTGTAGTAAGTAATATATATAATATCTATATAGTAAGTAATACATACTTACTATTTGATGTGAAATCATATCAAAAAGCTTTAGTATTGGGATTAATTTCAGGTTGTTATTGAAGAGGGCATACAGATCAATCAACCAGAATATGTGGTCTAGAAACCAATCCTCTTAAGACATGACTATGGTGAATAAGGTGATTTAAATCTAAAAGTAGAGGTCCATAAATTGTCTCTGTGGGTGCAAGGCACTGGCTGCTGAGCCTAACAACCTGAGTTAAATCCCTGAAACCCATGTGGTGTAAAGAAAGAACAGACTGCAGACCCCTTCAAATTGTCTTCTGAATTTCGCATATGCACAGCCACCCACGAGCCACCCCTGCACTAAATAAATATCTAACTGTTAAAAAATTAAAGAAAGGTAATACATTTTATCAGAAAATTTATTAAATATTTGGAAAAGAAAAATGAGACACTCTACCTCAATTGTACACATGGAGACGCCCAAATTTCAGATGGACTATAAGCTGTAAGACATAAGTCAGGCTACACAAAACCATAGTCTCTTCAGATGAATTTTGTCTTGCCTAGTTATCTAATTAAAATGGGCTATTTAAGAATGTGGCACAATAATCCCTTAACAAATTGGAACCTTTAGTGCTTGGGAGATAGCTCAGTGAGTGAAGGGTTTGCTATGCAAACCTGGGTTTGAATCCCCAGAACCTACATAAAAGCTGTCTGTAACTCCGGCACTTGGGGAGGCGGGTTTCCAGATCCCAGGGACTCCCTCCCTGAAAGCCTAGCTGAAATAGCAAGCTTTAGACTCAGCAAAGACCCCATCTCAAACAATAAGGCAGAATGACTGGACTGAGGAATACATCCTCATGGCAACCTGTGGCCTCCACGCACACCCATACAGGCAAGTGCGCAGATATGAGACATGTTGCTTGAATTCTGGTTGTGTTGAAAGAGACTCAGAGCCAGATATCAAGGAAAGGCTAAAATGTCAGAGAGAGGAAAGACCACAGTCAAATCTCACCCAGCTATTTTCCAGCTTCCTCAGCCTCGCCCCTGGTCACTTCTAATTGCTGCTGTTTTCCTAAGCCTGCCTTAACTGCCTTCTTCACCCAGCTGTATCCCATCCAGGTTAGGATTAAAGGCATGAGCTACTCTATTTGATAGTCAGGCTTGAACTCACAGAAACATAGGAAGATCTCTATCTCTAGAGTTATGTTGTTAAAGGAGTAGGTCACCACTCCTGGCTTTCCCCATGCTGGGGGTTAAAGGTGTGTGCCATTGAAGCCCACCTGTTTGACCTTGTACTCAGAGAACCCGAACTCCTGGAGCTATGTGAGTTACCACTGCTTTGTTATCCCTGGAACTCCCAGATCTACCTCTGCCTAGATTTGACTGTGGATTGATCTCTTGATATTCTAGGTTTTATTAAATATGTAACATATCCCCCCACACACATGCACATGCATACACCATGCATACATAGACAAATAAGGACCCTTAATATTCTCATTGTAATGGTCAACAAAGTGGCGTATTGTTTATAGAAATATGTTTAGGGAAGTTGATACTCCTTCCTTATTATTCATATTTTCTTTTTGCCATGCTCTAGATCTTGAAATATTTCCTCAGGGTAGGTCTCTAGTTTGTTTAGGTTGCAAACAATGCCTGATCACTTACAATTCAGCCCATCATGCTCTACTAGGATGAATGTTTTAGGATTTAACTTAGTTCCCTCTGGGGGCTTTATATAGCTTGAGTGCCATGGCTAACACATAAATGGTTGGAGTCATTTCCAAATAGTTCTAGTGCTTTCTGGGTAAAAGTCAATGTTATGATTAAGTAAAATTCCTTAATTTTTACCAAGGTGCTAACAGTATTACCTTCTTCAGAGTGAAGAGAAAATGGACTTCCTATTAACTGAAAGAGATATAACAAAAACTAAGCATTCATTTGGGTAAAAGCTTCCAGTTAGAGACTAAAGTAACAGTCTATATAAAACAGAGGGAGTCACCTCTCTTTCCACAGCTCACGTGACAACTGATGTGTTTCACATCTACATTTGTCTATGGTGAATTAATCAAAAAAAAAAAAAAAGGGCACCTTGAAAAGTTAAGCTCTTGAGTACTTTTTTTAATTTTTAATTTTAAAATTACATCTTATTTATTTTACTTTGGGTGGGTACATGTTGAGGACAGAGGATAACTTGTGTCACACAGTTCTCTCCTCCCAACCCATGGGTACCCAGGGTCAAACTCGGGTCACAGGCTTGCACGCCAGGTAGCTTTACTCTCCAAGTCATCTTGAATAATGTTAGTGACTGTTATTAATCTCTCTCAACATTATTTGAACTAGGCAAAGATAGATGTTTTACATCTTTTTAGGGTGCATAATAAATACTTCAACTGTGTAAAGTTGGGTTGCACTTGTTTATGCCTCCTTTGTATAATGATGTAAGATGTATGATTAATTATGTAAAGACGTGATGCATTTGTTTCACTCTGTGAAGCCATGTTACTTTGCCTGCCTAAGGCACCTGATTGGTCTAATAAAAAGCTGAGTAGCCAATAGCTAGGCAGAGAAAGGATAGGAAGAGAGAATAAATAGGAGGAGAAAACAAAAGAAAAACAAACCAGAGCATAGAATGAGGAAGACTTCCGGGGCCAGCCAGGCAGCCACCAACTAAAAAAAAAAAATCTCAAGGGAAAAGGTAGATAAATAGAAACAGGCTAATTTAAGTTAAAAGAGCTAGCCTGAAATGGGCCTAGGCTAGGCGGAGCATTCAAAACTAATGATATGCCTCTGTGATTTGGGAGCTGGTTGGTGTCTCAAATGAAAAAAAAAAAAAACTCTCTCTCTCTCTCTCTCTCTCTCTCTCTCTCTCTCTCTCTCTCTCCCTCCCTCCCTCTCTCCCTCCATCTTCCTTCTCTCCCTCCCTCCCATTTCCTCCCCTGCCCCTCTCTGCCACAGTGCTCTCCTCCCTCACTTCTGTCCCAAAGCAATGAGCCAGATGCCTCAAAATGAAGCCTGTGAAACCCTGAGTCACAAACCAGCCTTTCTCCCTTCAGTTTGATTCTTCTGTGTTTTGTCACAGCCCCGGGAAACCAGCTAAGAGGAGCCAAAGTGATTTCGTCACCATAATGTCCCTTTCCAGCCCCACCTGTCACCTTGTCAGTGAGGACAGAGGCAGCAGCTATGTACAGAAGACTGTCATCATCGACGTGTGTTCTAACCATAATCTCTGAAGATGTCCTTGATAACTCACCCAAAGAGCACCCTTCAATGTGACCCTCAGGATCTCAGTGTAACAACTGGGCATACTCAAACTGTGTCGTTTGCTGCAATTAGCCCAAAATCAGAGTCCAGTCTGGTTCTGAACAAGATAAAGTTGCAGGGAGGATTCTCTTGACGAAACCCTTTTCAGTGGTAAGAAAAGATCGTAAGGCAGAAAACGCCACTGTTCAAGAGTTACCATGATGGCGGCCAGGGTCCCAGGCTCAGAGCCCTGCTCCAAATCAAGCAATGCTTGCTTTTCACTGCACAGTAGTTCTTCAGTTACTCTAAGCAGAGGGCAATCTTTTCTTGCCCACACACCATCAGGTTGTCTTTGTCTGTCTTTCTCATTACGTCTTATTCCCCTTCAATGGCACTGACTCCCCAGATGCCACGAGGCCACAGCACTTGTCCCAGATGACAACGTGGGATGGCCAGCCAGAATTACCCACCCCCGGAGGGCTTTCTTGATATATGGGTGAATGGATGGGTGACCATGTGTTTACTTGACTATTTTGGTATTTTACTTTTGAAGTTAGATTTTAGAAGCATTGAAGAAGAGGAAAGAGAAGGAGGAGGAGGAGGAGGAAGAGGAGGAGGAGGAAGAGAATCCGCCTTTGGCCTACAGACAGCCTGTTTCATATCCCTGTTAGTAGACAAAGAGCACAATCAACATGGCAATAACACTTTTGACTGGATATCATAGATCTAGTCATGTTATCAAGAGTAGATATTTGAGGAGCCTGGCTTGGGCCCATATGTGACCTCTCCTCTTAGTGCTTGCAATAAAGTAGGTGTTCAAACAGCACTCACTGTTCATGTTCTTGTTCTTAGGATTGTAACCATGTAAGTGTATGCTGGTTAGCTCAAACAATATTTGCATCTCCAAACTTGATGCTTTCCAGGAACTGCAGAGGGCCAGTTTACCCATCAGTATTAATCAGTTTTCTGTTACTATAACAAAATACCTGATGCTTACAACTTATAAAGAAAAGAAATTAATTTAGCTCACAACTTAGAAAGTTAAAAAGTCTAAATAATACAGTAAAGGAGCTGGTGAGTGGACTCCGTATTACTTCATGAAGTAGGCATCAACATGAGAGAGACATGTGTGAAAAGGAACCTGGGGACACTCTGGGGGTGCTGCCCACATTTGTTCATGGGTAGGTCCCCAGTGACAGGGCTTTCCACCACCAGAGTTCTTTTCTCTCTCTCTCTCTCTCTCTCTCTCTCTCTCTCTCTCTCTCTCTCTCTCTCTCTCTCTCTCTCTCTCTGTGTGTGTGTGTGTGTGTAAATGCAATGTGTGTGAGCGTGCCCACACAGGCCAGAAGAGGTTTGCCCCAGAACTAGAGTTACAGGTGGCTGTGAACAGCTGGACTTGGATGGTAGAAACTGAACTTGGGTTCTCCAGAAGATCAGAAAGTGCTTTAAAATGATGAAACATCACTCCAGACCTAGAGTTCATTTCTTAAAGTTCTCCTACAAATACCATTACCCTGAGAACCAAGTCTGCAACACATGAGCCCTTAGAAGATTAACCATTTATGAACCATGCTCACCCTTCACACTGGGCTGGACGCCACAAAGGGACTGTCAATACTTGATTCTGTCTCCATCCCACCCCTCCCTTTCTATCTTCCTCCATTTAAATTTAGCAAAGGAGCTCACTATTAAAAATCGAGAATGAGAGATGTGGATCTTATAGAACAGGCACTAAAGAATTTTCAATGGTCTTTCCAGAGTATATTCAGAACACTTATTTCCTATTTCAAATCACTGCAGCCATACTGGTAGAAGTATCAGGTTTTTTAGTAATATTTCATGATATTCATTAATAGTTTAAGTTGGGAAAACATTTCTGGATGCATATGGTATTCTCACTTTATAGTTTGTTTAATTTAGAAAACAAATATAATTGTTACTGAGTAGAGAGGTTATGATGAAGTACTACCAAAGAAGCCAGATTGATCATCTTAATTGACTTGTAATATTCTATTTTTGTGCATTGCCATCAGATGGTGGCTTTTTAATTGAACATTCATCAGGTTGTCCAGTTGGAATGCTGGCAAGAATTTTGACTAGCAACTGGCATGCAAGATGTTGTTTTCAAATATGCCACGGTGTTTATCTCTATTTAGAACTGTGAAGATTTACAGCAATGCATTTAAATATTAGAAAGAAAAAAATTATTGGAGAGAAGCCAAATTATCCCCTGTGAGAAACTGTGAAGTTGTGGATTTTCTGACAGAGAGGCAAATAAGTGAAGTATTACAGCATTTTCCACTAACTAAAAACAGATGTCATGTGATGAGGGTGTCTCATCTGCAGCTGACACCACTTCAAAGGACAGGTGCCTGAAGTTGTTTAAGAAAAAGCATGTCATGTACCAGTCTAGGCAACCTTCAGGAAGTGACGATGTGTCAGTGGGAAGACCAGCTCCTCAGCAGCCTGGGTCACTGTGTCACAAAGGTACACTCAGAGAGACACCTAGGTTCCCTTGCTCATTCCTGGCTAAGCCTCCAGTGTAAGAATGGATTAGGCAAAGATTTGAGATATGATACCATGGGATACAAAAGAGCAATTGCTCAATTTATCCAAAGGAGAACTTTTGTGACTCAAAGAACATGATCAACACAGTGAAAAGACAACCCACAGGATGGAGAAAATAACTTTCAAATTGGCACCATGGGGGATTAGCATCTGGACTATATAGAGAACTAAACTGAACAGCAATGAAAACTCAATTAAAACATAGGCAAAGGAAAGCCATCTTTAATGAAAACAAGAAGCAGGAAGCAGAATCCAAAATATACCACAAAGATATAGGAATCAAACCAGCATGATACATGCATTAAAACAAGCATGAAAAAGCTAGGCTTGGTGGTGTAGACATAGGAGGCTGATGTAGGAAGATCATGAGTTCAAGGCCAGCCTCTACTACATACTGTGTTTGAGATCAGACAAGCATACGTGGGACCTTGTCTCAAAACAAAGTAAAATAACCAGTGACAACATTCTCTCTCACTCTCTCTCTCTCTTGCTCTCTCTCTCTCTCTCTCTCTCTCTCTCTCTCTCTCTCTCTCTCACACACACACACACACACACACACACACACACACTATATGCTGCAGTTTGGATCTGGAATGTGTAGGAAAGGCCACCTAGTTAAATAGCTTGGTTGCTGCAGTGCCCTACTGGAGGTGCTAAATCATTAAGAGATAGGCCTGGTGGGAGGTTGCCAACTCCCTGTGGAAAGTGTTGGAGACGAGTATTGGAAATCTCGTGCCTTCCTTTCTCCCTCCCTTTGCTTTCTGGCCACCATGATGTGAGCAACTTCTTCCACTGTCCCACCACAGAGTCTATCAGAGAGCTAAAACATTAGGATCAAGAAACCATGGCCAGAAACTCCAAAACGAGCCGAAGAAACCTTTCTTCTTCATAATTTGTTTCAGGTGTTTTGTCACAGTATGGGAAAGCTAACACAAGATGGAATGGGTAAGGAGATAATATTTAATATATATTATCAATGAAGCTCAATTAAGAAATAAGTAATAAATCTAGGACATTTCTAAGAAGAGAAAATAGAATTGGCCAATGAGGATATAACTGCTTGCCATCACTACTCATTAAATAAAAACTACAGTGAGATAATATATCACTCCAGTTAGAATGGCTGTTCCCAATAAGACAGAAGATTAGAAAGTGTAGGCAGTGAGGTGGCAGGAAGAAGGGAAGCCTTGCATACTGTTAGTAAGGCTATAAGTTAATACAGATGTGTAGACAGCTGTGTGGAAGTTCCAGTCATCCTCCTCCAGGACATATACATGTGCACTCTCCGATTGTAGCATTACTCACACTGCCCAAGAAAGCAAATGCCTATGTGTTTGCTGGCTGAGGAATGAAGAAAACATAGTGTAAATCCACAATGAGGGTCTTTTCTGCCACCCAAAATAGTGAAATATCGCAACTCGCAAAATCATACACAGAACTGAAGGACACTATCTTATTTCTTTTTACTTATTTGTTGCATATTTCACATTGTATATCTGGATCCCATTCATTCCCCATCCCTGCACTCCCCCCAAACAAAACAAAATTCAAGAAAAAAGGAAGAAAATAAAATGAAAAAAATAAGGAAAAAATTTTTTAAAAATGTCATGGAAGCTACAGTGTGACCCAACAAGTCACACTGTAGACCCCTTTGTCCTTACAACTCAGCTTGCAAGTGTTCATTGCAGAGTCATTGGTCTGGTTCTGAGGCCCCTGGTCTCCACTATATGATTGATGCTGAATCTCACTAGGACTCATCCTGGACACCCTGATGCTGCCCTGTGTTGTGGAGACCCTGCAACTTTAGGTCTGCCAGTCAGGTCCCTTCATGAGCTCCAGCAGATCATAGATGGAGCAGGAAAAGTTAAACCCTGGGTCTGAGCCTGAGCAGCTGTAGGGTTGGTCTACCAAATGGGAAATAGGGATACCTCTCCCACAGTCATTGTTTCAAGGCTGCGTCAGCCACACCGGCACTAATAGTATTGGCTTTATTGTGCTGGCCTGGTAAGGTGCAGGGCCTGCTCTCCCAAGTTTTGCCCCTGGTAGGTGTCAGGGATGGCTCTCCCACTTTTATGACCAGCTCTCTCACTTTCCCCAGGTGTTGGTGGTGGGGGAGAACATTTATTCATTAAAATAAACATTAAAATAAGCCGCACAGAGAAATACAAATAAATACATGTATAAGAAACCCAAGTTAATTGATCTAGTGGGAGCTGAAAATGGTGGCTAGCAAAGGCTTGAGAGGTGTGGTAGAGGAAGGGAAGGAGAAGGCCGAAAAGCATGTGCTGAATTATAGTTCATTAGGATTAAAAATTTCTAGTGTTCTATTGTGTAGTCTAGTGACCATAAATAAATATAATGTGGCATATATTACAAAAAAACTAGAAGGACTTTCCATGAGTTTACTACAAGGACATGCTAAAGTTTGAGGAGCTATATAAACTGATACTCTGTAATTTCAAAATTACACAATGTATGCAGGGACCACAACATCACATGGTACCCAATGAATGCATATAACTTCATATAAATTCATATGTATGTCTGATGCCTTTGCTATTTGAAGAAATACATATAGAGGACATGAACAGTTTTCTAACGATGAAATGCAAGTGACCAAACAGCACTAAAAAGATGTTAAATAGTTCTAGTCACCAAGGAAACAGCAAAACCAGGAGATGCTGTTGCATGACCATTAGAAATTACAGGCAAGGAAATAAATGGGCAAAGCATCAGCAAGAAACTAGGATGGAAATACAAGTTAGCATAGCCCCTTTAGAAAACAGCATGGCAGTTTCTAAATCAATTAAGCAAACTTACCATAGGACAACAATTTCACCCTGGAGTTGTGCTATCCATACATAATTGAAGCTGAGACTCAGTTACAATGTTTATTGGCTGCAGTACTCAGAATAACCAAATGATAGAAAAACTCTAAACAAATGTCTATCAAGAGATAAATGGGCAAGCACACATTTCCCCCACCTCACTTCCTCATGGTGTATGTGTGTGTGCTAATAGTCTTTAGTCTTCAAATAGGGTGAAAATGATAGTTGTTGAATGAACTCTGACAATGTTATGCATGGTGAAGTAAAGCCAAATGCAGTAGGATAAACAGTGTACGCTTCCATTCATGTGAGGGATCTGGAATAGTCAAATTCATATTGACAAAAAGGTCCATGGTTGCCCAGGAGTCAAGAAGAGTGGGCTAGAAAATTGAATGAAAAAGTTGTGCCTCACGGATTGCATTCTTTACTGGAAAAACTTGTTTCTCGTTGTGGTGTGGGTCAGTCCTAGCTCACACCTTCAGTCCAAGAACTTTCTGCTTGAATACTGTAGACAGGATTAAATAAATTCAATCGTAGGTTAAGAGGCAGAGCACACAACCAGTTAAGGGGGAGTGAACAAGGAAAAAAACCATAGAAAGTAAGAGAGAATCAGGAGGATGGAGAGAGAGACCCACAGGAAGTAGAAGGGAGGAACATTCAGTTTGAGGCTTTTGTTTGAGATGGCATAAGAGTTTTTTGGGGAACATCAGCAGAGGAGGAAGATCAGGTGGGTAATTTCTCTGCTTCTATGAGCTAGCAGGCATTCATCACAGGAAAAAAAGAAAAAAGAAAAAAGAAAAAGAAAAGGTTGTGCAAATGGAAAGTACTGAGATGACTGTGTGACACTACAAGTGCATACAGTGTCACAGAATCCTAATCCTATACTTAAAAATGGCTACAGTGCTGAGTTTAGCTCTTCCCTGTTGCCTATGTTTGACTTAGTACATAAGTCTATGTACTTCTGTAAGGCAGGGCAGTTGTAGTCTAGGTTTCTTCCAGAGACCTAGCCATTATTTCCTTCTAAGCTAATGCTTCATGGTAGTTTAATTCCTTTAATCCACCTTTCCCACCCCTGCAACAGGCTGGCAAGCTGAATGGTGAAAAATAATATATTTAATGGGAGCAGTGCAGTCCACATGGGGAAATATCTTTCAGTGTCTTTTGAGGGTACAAATGGCCTAACCTATGGTTCACTTCACTTATTAAGACTACCCTGTGTATGGGCTTCATCATAAGCTCAAAGCAGCTCAGCACTGTGGTTTGGGCTGCCTTGGGCATAAAATGGGAAAAATGATGGAAACAGCAGCTTTCTATTTCATGTAATGGTCTATGTCAATTTCTGCTGTTTCTGCTGTTGAATTTTCCTTGACTGTTCCCATAGCTATCAATAGACATCAGACAATAACCTACAAAATCTCTAGGTCATACAAAATACAGCTTGTATCTCTTTACTAGTTATTCAGGAAAGAACTGGAAGCTCCAGTAATGCTGTTATGGTCTTATCATCATCAAAATTGGTTTTTGAAATTTTTTAAAAAATATTTTATTTTTATTTTATGTGAATTGGTGTTTTGCCTGCACATATAACTGTGTAATGGTGTCAGATCTTGGAATTACAGATAGTTGTTAGCTGCCAGGTGGATTCTGGGAATCGAACTCAGGTCTTCTGAAAGAGCACTCAGCCAGTGCTCTTAACCTCGGAGCCATCTCTCCAGCCCTGTTTTTGAAATTTTATATTCCAAATGCAATCATTTGTTTTAGTTTGTGTAAAACTTTGTCCTGCAATCTGCCTTATTTTTCTTTTATTACTATTATATTTATATAAAAGTTTTTTTTAACATATCCATCACTTTTCCCCTCCTTCCTTCTTCCCATTCATCCTCCTCTTCACCCACCCCATCCTCCCATCCATTTTCCACAGAGGGTAAAGATTCCTAGGGTGAGGCAAAAACAGTCTGGTTGGTATATCCAGTTGAGGTACCACCAAGCACCTTCTCCCAGTATCAAAGCTGAGCAAGGTGTTCCTCTGTAGGGAATGGCCTATGAGAAGCCAGCTCATGCACTAGAAGAAATCTTTAAAAACAGAAATTTCTACATGACCTATACCACCACTATGAGGCATTGGTCAATTATGAATACTATAATATTTTAAATCAAATGAGTGTCACAATAAATAAAGATCAATACTACTCTGCCACAAAATGATGGCTAATTAAATAGGAAATGTATTGGGGAAAACAAAAGAAAATCATGGGATTGCGAGACTGAAGACATCTCTAGGGTGAGTGCTGAGAGCACACTGTCCCTTGAGGTCACTGAACTGGGAATGTGTCTGGAGTCTGCCCCAGGGTGTGAGAAAGTGCCCTTGGAGCTATATATGCCAAGAAATAGTCTGATCCCCCTGCTCAATGAAAGACAGGAAAGTAAGCTGTAGAGAGAACAGAGCCTTCTATAAGTAACAGGATGTTATCTAAATCATGAGTTATTTAGATGTAGCTTATATGACTTGGAGTTTAAAAACTATCCATACTTTACAAACTGCATTATTTTAAGTGCAGCTTGATTAGTGTGCTGACTCTCATAAGTTTCTTTCAAAATTATTATGGAAAATATCTATATCTAAGAATCTGTAAGCAAGCTGTGGAACAACGACATCTTTTTGCACCCCAAAGATACAAATTGTGGATTCTTCGCTCTAAAAGTCAGTCAAATAATATTTTAAATTTACGTAGAAGAAAAAAAATATTAAAAATTGCTAGAAAATTTTAGAAAATAAAAACCAAGAGATTTTTGCCCAGTGAATGTTTCTAGGGAAATATAAGCCTGTAATAATTAATATAGTGTGAAACTGATGTAGATATGAGTCGAGCAGTAACACAAAAAGTCCTTAAACAGTTACAAACAGATAGCAGGATGGAGCGATGCATGTGACAATCACTGGGACAAGAAGAGAAATTCAATGGTCATTAGAGGAACAGAATCTAAAACCCATGTCCCATGGCCCTTAGATGCCATTGTCTCCCTATGTGTGTAGACCTCCTTCAAGCTATACCAACAAGCAGACATCATGCTCTTTGATGGTAAAACTAAAACTTCTGTGCAAAATTACTTAATACTTTTTACAGTCTTTGGATAGAATAATGATTCCTAAGTTTGATGTTAAAGGTAACAGAGTGACATATAAATCAAAACCTTGAAGGTATTTTCTGGTGGTGGGAGAGTATATAAAATTAAAAACCTTGAGCTTGAGAGATGGCTCAGAGGTTAAGAGCATTGACTGTTTTTCCAGAGGTCCTAAGTTCAATTCCCAGCAACACATCTATCTATAGTTGAGCCATCACAACTATCTATAATGACATCTGGTACCCTCTTCTGTATACTATATACATAATAAATGAATAAATCTTTAAAAAATAAAAAACAATAACAAAAGACTAATTGAATCCAGTAGTGTACATCTGTAATCCCAATAACCCAGAGGCAGAGGTATGAGAATCACCAGTTGGAGTCAGCTTGGGCTATATAGTAAATTCAAGACCAGTCTGGGCTACATGCTGAGACCCTGTCTCAAATAAAGCCAAGGACTGTAGGTGTAGTTTAGTGGTAGAGTGCTTGCCTGGCATGCGCTCAGCCTTAGGTTTGATCCCCAGGACTTGGGAGAGGAGGGAAAATAATGAAAACATGACCTTATGTACAATGATCACCACATAAGGAGTTCAGAAAAATAATAAATGTCCAGTATGAGAGTGATAAAGTTCATAAACAGGCATGGCAAAAGAAGAAGGCAAAATGAAAGATAAAAATGTTTCTAAAATAGTTTCAAAAACAACCAAGGATATATGGAAGGTTTTTTCATATTTATTTTTATTTTATGTGAATTGGTGTTTTGTCCTGCACGCATAACTGTGTAAGGGTGTCAGATCTTGGAATTACAGACAGTTGTTAGCTGCCATGTTCATCCTCTGGAAGAACAGTCAGTGCTCTTAACCACTGAGCCATCTCTCCAGCCCGATATGAGTTCTTTTTTTAAACCTGTTATTTGTTGTAAGACCATTTCTTGACCATCTCTTCTTATATTATGGATTTTTAAAAATTTATTTTTATTCTATGTGTTTTAGTGTTTTGTCTGCATGTATGTCTGTGTGAGGGTGTCAGTTCTTGGAGTTACAGACAGTTGTGAGCTGCCATGTGGGTTCTGGGAATTGAACCCAGGTCCTTTGGAAGAACAGCCAGTGTTCCTAACCACTGAGCCATCTCTCTAGTCTCTACTTTATGAATTTAAAAGCTATTAAAGAAAACAACAGGGAAGGGATTGCTTTTTAACAAGAATATTTGCTGTTGCAAGACAATTCATGACAACAAACAGCTTGGGAAAGCATAAGAAAAAAAGTCTAACCATGTGATTCTACCTGCAGAATTTATCCCAAGATTCTTAATTATATTTTTACATGGGAATCTTGATAGCAGTATTGTTAATAATAGTGAAAAAGTCACCAACATTTGCATGTTCAGTGAAGTAAATTCATATATATATATGTAATTCTGCATAGCTTTTAGGCTCATAGGTATAAGAATATCTGCTGGTGCCTTTGATTCCAGCACTTGAGAGGCAGAGACAAGCAGATTGCTGTGAGTCTGGATCCAACTTGGTCTACAATGTAGACTCTACGCAGTAAGGTCTTGGCCAGGAAGGGCTACACAATGAGAGCCCATTTCTGGAGCCTTTTATTTCATTCTTTTTATCCTTTGTGTTTTCTCCTGTAAGCTCGCCTAAATGAGAAAAAAAAATGTTGAATGTATGATAGTACATGTCAGAAGCTTTTGCCAGTAAGTGTCTTCAGAGGGAACGGCCCTGATAACATTCTGTGGTTTTGATACAGTAACATCTGCTTTCCAGGGTGAATATAATCCTGATGCCCTGTCAGGGGTACCCTTAATCAGAAAGACCAAATTGCTTTGTTCTCCTGCAACATTGCAAAAATGAGTTTCACAACCACCTTCCAAACAGAAGTTTAAAAACGGTGTGCACTGGCAGTGTGCTGCTGCTGTTGAAGGGCATAGAGTTACTTAATTTGCTCCAATTATGCCAGAGAACAACAGTGAATGTCTGCATGGGCTGGCTTAGAGATCTGAAGACTGGGGTTCCGGCTCCGTGTGTTCCCTCAGCGACAGGTGTGCTTTGGAGCTAATGAGAATCATAATCATAATTACCAGCGTTATTATTAACCACGTGATGGCTATATATTGCTTTCTGTGGTGCTTTATTACCTGCAGTCCTCCTTTTCTCAGGCTATTAAATATCCTCATTTCATTGATGAAGAAACTGAGGTTCAGGGAGCTTGCTGAGCTCCCTAACCTAACCTAGCTTCTAAGCTGTAGCGTGAGGTATAATGATATTTTTGGTTTGTTTAGTTTATTGAAAACTCTGACTGTCCCAGCAAACAAAATAATCTTGTGTGTATTTTGGAGGCAGTGAGGATTACCAAAAAGAAAAAGAAAACAAAAATTTCTGGCTGCCATAAACCTGTTCAACAAACCTATAGTTTACTGAGTAATGCAGTGTGCTACACTTACTATAGCAAGCATATGTAATGGTTGGAAATAACCTTGATAATTTAGAAACTTAAAATCCAAAATGCTGGGTCCAGATCCTAGCTCCAGCTTGTGCTAACTGTGCAGACATTGGCTTTAACTTTTCTGGGTTCTAGCCTCCTTATCTGTATAATGGGACAATAACAATGCCTTCTTCAAAAAAAAAAAAAAAAGATATCAAGGGCGATTGAAAAGGACTGTGTGTAATGTGTTTGCAATGGTTCTTGGTACTTCAAAGGTATTTATTTATTATGTATATGAGTTTGTGCTTGCCTGTGTTCATGTTCCCCATAGGTGTCTTCAGAGGCTAGAGGACATTAGGTCTTTCGGAACTGGAGTTGTAGGAGGCTGTAAGCTTCCTGCTGTGGGTTTTGGGAACTGAGCCTGGGTTCTCTGCGAGAGCACTCAGCATGCTTCACCAGTGGGCTGTCTCACCAGTACATCTAGTACTTCTTAAGTGCCAGTGCCAAATGTGCTCACAAACAGCATACATGGCTAATTAACACTGATAGCAGTAATGGATATCACTGTGGTTCTATCTCTTCACAGTTAGTTCATGAACAGATCCTTTTGGCCATGGCTACACCTCTAAAAAATGCCTCTGTGGACATACTGAGCTAGTTAGGACTTTTTATCACCCAGTGTTTTGCTTAACTTATATTAATCTGAAAATGGGACCATCATTTAACTCATCAGTCATTGGCTGAGTTAAATGATGGAAAATGTTTCAAAACTTCTTACATTAAAATACTATTTTTTATTATTCCACCCCTTGTCTCATTAGCATTTGATAGTAGAGATTAGAGATAAAGGGATCACATAATAATTAGGGTCAGATCTAGAAAAAAACTCTGAAAATTTAATGATCTAAGTATCTTAACTTTATTTCTTTACAATACATTACTCGTCTAGCAAATACTGAACTCTAGACAGCACTAAATCTGTTCACCAGTGCCAAAAAAAAAAGAAAGAAGGAAAAAAGAGAGAGAGGAAGAGAAAGATGCTGTTACACAAGACAACAGAAGTTTTCTAGCATTGTTATTCTATCACTTTCATGGGCTCCAACATTCTCTACCAACACTTTAATCACTTTGTAACATCACAGGAAGTTCTGATTATCAATCCCTGCCCAGATTGACAGGGATAAAGAATGCCTTGGATGTCTATACAGTCAGAAAACACAATCCCATTTCATAAGAAAACACTAAGCATGCACACATATGCATAACCGGAATGAGTAAGCACATGCTAACTAATTAAATAATGAAATATCTACTGCTGGGTTGTGAAATGCTGACTAATTAAATAATGAAGTTCTTGGCAAAGTAAAAAGTTCTGTCAACTAAGTCAGATGAGAGTATTGAATATGCATGCATATATACTTCTCCCGATTTGTTCATTATTATATTTCTTCATTGTTATTCAAAAAGAGTAATGGACCACCTGCCAAGTGTCATGATAGTGGGGTAGAATTTTAAAAGACATTAAGGGCCATGCTCTGCCGCTAGTCATCATATGTGGAGGATATGCTTCTACTACTCTTAGAATATGTTAGCTGGGCTGGAGAGATGGCTTAAGAGCACTGACTGTTCTTCTGGAGGACCTGCGTTTGATTCCCAGCATCCACATGGCAGCTAACAACTGTCTGTAATTCCAAAACCTGACACCCTTACACAGTTATACATGCAAACAAAACACCAATTCACATAAAATAAAAATAAGTATTTAAAAGAAAAAATAGCTTATTAGCTTATTTCTGTAGTGAGAAATTAGATATTAAAACATAGACTCAATTATTTAAAGTTCACTTGCATCCAATCCATCTAGCCAATGAATTAATTTATTAAAGATCTAATACAGAGAATAGTTGAAGTGGTTAGTGTTTTAAAAGATTCTCAGCCCCAGGCCAGGGCATTTTCCCCTGAAAATATAACCATAATCATGCACATGTCAAAACCCATTTACTATGAAATTGATAGTGGTTTTGAAATTGGTTAGTACTTGTTTAAGAAAAGGCATTAAAATTCTCAACAGCCCCCCTACCTCTGCTTACCTGTAAGTGCCCAGTATCTGAAGTGCTTTGAAATTACATTGCTACATTCTATCTTGAAACAGTCTACCTTACAGTTAATGTAAACTTAGGAAAAAAAAAGGGGGGGGTTGTTCTTCCAAGACTGACCTAGAGTGGAAACTTAAAGACATCCCACATTACAAAAGCATAACCAGGTCTCATGTTAGACTTGAAAGGATCAGGATATTTAATCTTGTTTACATTAAACAATGGAAAAAAAAATCCAACAAAGCCTCGAGCATTTTAAAGATTGTTTTTGGAAATAAGAAAAGCTTAATTTAAGCAGTAAAGATAATTATCACGCTTCAAGAAAAGTAAGTAGCACTGAATCACCAAGGGCCATTTTACTATGAGTCATAATGGTATGTGGTCAGAGGTATACTTAAAAAAAAAAAAAAAAAAAAAAAAGAATATCCTTTGGTGGTTTTCTTCTGCCTCCAGATTGTTCATAAATTGGCATTACCTTCTGGGGCTGGAGCTTTCATCTCTAGAAGATTCACTACACTACAAATATAGCCCTTGTGGTCTACATGCTATCCAGGGTCGATCATACATTTGGATCCCCTGCCCTGTCACCTACTCAGCTTCTTCCCCCACTCCATCCTGTGTGATGAGAAGACACATAAAATGCTAGGTGCACAAACAGGATGGCAGAGTGTGAAAAGCAAGATGAGAAAGACAATCTCAACTGTGGTGAGGGCAGGTTATTACACCTTTGCATTCTCCCTTTGACTATAATAAGAAGTTGGTACCAATTTTCCCATTGAGAGAATAGATGATTGACCTTTGGGAATGTTTTCCAGTCTCTTACTCATTGCATTTGAGAAAGCAATGAATTAAATTAAGCAAGGTTGTGAATGGGGACTTTTGAATAATTGTAACATTTCCAAAATACTTTACAATACATATAAAAAGTATTGACAAGGCTTATTTCATTGGCACCTCACAAAGTCCTTGTTAAAGAGGTAGGAGCTATTATGTATGGCAAATAAAGGTCAGGAATGAGATGACAATGCTGTTCTCCAATATCTCAGTAACAAAGCCCCAGCCTATGGGAGTGTCTGTCAGATGGATAGCATATCATTAGCTGTGGTCATTGTGGTGAGGAACAACCCAGTCCAAAGATTAGAATGACACCAGGTTAGGAATGAAATAATTAATGTAACAAGCAGCCTTTATGACATATGGACAGAGTGGCGGGGACTGGATGGGATCAAAGCTTATAAATGATTATTATGTAAATAATAAACATTTAATAAGAACTTACTTCTTGTCAGGCACTTCAGATGTTGGCACCCCACAAAGTCCTTGTTAAAGAGATAGGTGTTATTATGTGTGGCGGATAAAGGTTGGGGATGAGATGATATCCCCTCTCTCACATTTTTTATTCTACCTTTTACAAATGAGGAAATGGAAGGTCTGGGTTACTGAATGACTTCTTCAAGGTCCCACAGCAACAGAGGCATAGAACTCCAATACTCAAAGTCTATGATGAAAATTCTTATCTCAATGAACTTGAAATGTGAAGACAAAAGTCCCATGAATTACACAGATCAAGTAGTCGGAGGTAAAGCTCAGAAGAAACTGTGCAGATTAAAAATTTGAAGAGTATATGCAGCATGGGGAGAGTTCTTTTTTTTTTAAATATTTCTTTCTTTATTTTTATGTGAATTGGTGTTTTGCCTACATGTATAACTGTGTAAGGGTGTCAGATCTTGGAATTACAGACAGTTGTGAGCTGCCATGTGGATGCTGGGAATTGAACTCAGGTCCTCCAGAAGAACAGTCAGTGCTCTCAACCGCTGAGCCATCTCTCCAGCCTGGCAAGAGTTCTTAAGAGAGTAGAGAGCTTGAGATGACCTTGAAAGGCTAGAAGTACAAGGGTGAGTGAGTATAACACCATCACAGAATAATGAGCCAGGGAAGATTTTCATAGCCACTAAGAATGGCAGTCTGCTATAGCTTAGGGAATGAAGCTCTCTATATATGTCAGAAAATTTGAAGAGACATTTACCATGAGACTCAGTGGGTTGGCGGTGCCCATCAAGGATTGGATTTGCTGAAATATGAGAAGCATAATCTTATAGTCACTTCTAACGGACTATTAGAACTTAGGTATGTAGAGAGGAAAGAAGCAGCCAGGGTGAAAACATTGCGAGTTAATGTTAACTTTTTTTTTTTTTCTTTTAGGCAGTCGACAGCATTGATATGGGGCTTGTAGACCAGCCTAAAAGGTTTGAGTATTTTAGTAAAATTTGCTAATGATTAAAAGTTGAGGGAAATGGGCCAGTGAGATGGCTTAATGGTAAAGGCATCTGGCATCAAGACTTAACACCAGAGTTTGATGCCCAGGACCCACAGTGTGAAAGAAAGGATCTCTTTGACTACTTGGGAAGTGGTGGTTCAATAGCATACATGCAGAGACTTTATAAAAGTGAACAATCTGGGTAGTGGTGCACAAGCCTTTAATCCCAGCACTTAGGAGGCAGAGGCAGACATAGTTCTATGAGTTCGAGGCCAGCCTGGTCTACAGAATGAATTCCAGGACAGCCAGATCTTACACAGAGAAACCATGTCTCCAGAAACAACACAAAACAAAAGAGCCAACCACACGCTGTTTACAAGACCAAAGGAAGAAGAGAAGCAAGAACTAGGGCTGTAATAAACAGGAGGATATTAAAATAGTCTAGCCTTAACATGTAGATTTGGCACAAGAGGCAAAACGGATCCCCAGAGAGCTTTGGACCTACAGAACAAAGGTAAAGGCGGAGAGGACAAGACACAGGAGATACCAAGACACCAGTGATGAAATGTAGTGCAAGGCTGGTATTACCCAAAGAAGCACTAGTGACCTCGGTGAATCCTAGTGACCTCAGAAGATCCAGTCCCCATAGGGTGTGACCAGGATTGACGGAGACCCAGGAACATGGACTCGTTAGGCCTGTTTGGTTCCTGCTTTCTCTGGAAGTAGGCTGAACGTCCAGTGCAGAAGTTCTATACCTTCTAGAATTGCATTGTACCTATGAGTTCTTGCTTAGCCCTATAATAAATATTAATCTTTGTATGATATATTGTATTTGGATAATTCTGGCCATAATGAAGTCATGGGAGGATGTTGTTTTTCTGTCTACAAAAGAAGAAGCTCACTGGTTAAGCCACTGAACACAGGAAGTAGAAAGGAGTGCATAGGAAATGGAAGGGAGTGCCTAATGGAAGAGGCTATGGAAAGCCGAATGTCTATCATCCATTCACCATAGATTCTGTTTGTTCACCTCTTAAGGTTTCTAAAGCTGGAGTGCATTGTATAATCCCACATGAGGTAACAATTATTTTTTTAAGATTTATTTATTTATTATGTATACAGTATACAGAAGAGGGTACCAGATGTCATTGGAGATGGCTGTGAGCCACCATGTGGTTGCTGGGAATTGAACTCAGGATCTCTGGAAGAGCCAGTGCTCTTAACCTCTGAGCCATCTCTCCAGTTCATGAGGTAACAATGATAATGCTCTTGTCACTGTTTGAGCAAACATTAACTGGTCATAGCTGTTTAGATTGTGGCCAATTCAATCTAATTTACTTGAGCTGCTGATGGTAATATGTTGGGCTTAATTGCAGTAGAAGGTGATATTTTTAAAATGTATGCTATTATTTAGTATTGAAAATAAAGGAAAGTGTGTATAAAGAAAAGAATGTAAACAAAATAGCAGAGAATATATCCAATATCGATTATATTTTATAACAGATTTATACAAATTTTATGGATTAAGATAACACATGTTTATTATCATGCATTTTTATAGGTCAGAAGTCTAAGAAGGCTAAAACTTAAGATGTTGGTATGGCTGTGTACAACTTTTTGAAGCCCCAGGAGAGAGTCAGCTTCTTGTTCTTTATTGCTTCTAGGATCTGTCCACATTCCTTGGTCATGGTTTCTTCCTCCTTCTTTAAACCCCACAGAAGCTGACTGACTCCTCCAGCCACATCTTTCTAACCCTTCTGCTGTCTGTTGCTTAAACATCTTCCTCTCATCTTGACATTAGCATGGGAAGGTTCTCTGCTGTTAATAATCCATGTGATGAGGTTAAGAACCTATGAAATCAGGGGCTGGAGAGATGGCTCAGCGGTTGGGGGCACTGACTGTTCTTTCACAGGACCTGAGTTCAATTCCCAGCAATCCACGTGGCAACTAACAACTGTCTGTGGTTCCAGAATCTGACACCCTTGCACAGTTATATATGCAGGCAAAGCACCAATTCACATAATATATATATCCCATGAAATCACCTAACAAAAACTAAAGCCAAAGAACAAAGCCAAAAATCAACCAACTAACCAACCAACCAACTGACCAACTAACCAAAACCAGGATAATCTCAAAGTTCTTAATCTTAACCACATAAGCAAAGTTCCCTTCTCCACATAAATAAATATCTTCTTATGTTCAGAAGTCAGACACTGAACATCCAAAGAAGCTGGTACTCTGTTCAACATGTTGTAAAGCATCATTCTTCTGAGGATGAGCAATCCCATGATTTCTTCCAGAGCAGTGACCAACACTTTATGCAACCTCAAATATAGTTTATCACAAAGTCTATGCACATAAATTACACTTTATTAGAGATGTATACAAAAGACTTTATTGCAGACCAAGCAGATCAACAAGGCGAAGCAGCCATGGCATCATCCTTGAGAAAGAGGGTGAGCCATTTTAAATTGAAGAAACTCTTCTGTTCTGGGGGAGTAGCCCATCAAAAAGCTGACAATTTTTGAAGCTGTGTACCTTGGCATTTGGGGTCTGAATTAGTTCATTTGTGGCCACTTCAGTATTAACACATTTCAATTTTTCTTTCATAAAACTCTTTTTTGCTTCTTGACCTCTTTCTATTATAAGACCTAAACAACAAGACAAACATTACAAGTCTGGGTATGTTATTCCTGGGCCAGAGTACGTTAGTGACAATTTCCAGTGTGGGTGGATCAGAGCTTCTGAAGGATGAATGAATCTTTCCAGTTTGCCTTTCTATCAACATCAAAGACCCTCTTGTCACATCTGGTCTACTTGCTGCAGTCTCCTGCCTGTTATATAAGAAGTTCTCAACCCTAAGATCTTTTACAGAGGTCTTCTTTCATACATTTATGTCTGCAGTTAATTAAAGGAAAGCTTTTCTACTAACTACCCATGTCAGATCTGTACAAGAAGCTTCAATGTGTGTTGACACTTTGCATTTAATTCTCAGAGTGCATCCTGGGGCCACAAATGCCACCCCTAGGAGTTAAGCCTCATTTGTCCCAGCCATACCCTCCAGGGAATCACTCACCCACACCACAGATGAAACTTAGTTCTCAAATTGAGAGCTATTGAGAGTGTAATACTGACCATATTTAGTAATATCAAACCCTCCTCAATTGTCAATGTTTATATGAAGGTGCCTAGGCTGGGGTAGATTAAGCAACATTACAATGTTTGTAAAGCCCCCTAAGGTCACCACAGTAAGTAAATGATAGTCATTTACACTAGTCTTTTTATTTTTACTAATAAAAAGCAATAAATTTATTTTTCACTCAGAATAGAAAGTGTAGCTATAACAACGATTCTTTTTATCTAATTGTCTAGCCTTCTTTCACTTCCTCAATAAACCCAAGGGCTACATAAAGGTTAATATATGTACATGACTAAAAATAAAATATTAGGCATGGGAAAATTATAAATTAGCTACTTAGACTGGACATAGACAAATGAAAAATATATAATAGATAACTTGTTTATACAGATTTATACTCCTGCTCCCATCTCTTGTTGTTCTGTTTGTACTAAGCCCTTTCATTACATACAAGGGAGGTATTGACTGATAATAAATTCAAATACCTGGTGTTGGAATGTCAGTTTTTATAGAGGATTTAAAATCCAACTGAGGGTTTAAAATGGATCAAAGAACTGAGTTTATCCTGGTGGAATATCAGGAATAGAACCCAGAGCAGACATTTCCTGCTTGGTTGAACATTTAACTCACACATGTGAAGCCCTGGGTTCCATCAGAGCACATCACGCAACCAATAGAAAAGAAAAAGAAGGGGCTGGAGAGATGGCTCAGTGGTTAAGAGCACTGGCTATTCTTCTGGAGGACCTGAGTTCGATTCCCAGCATCCACACGGCAG
The DNA here is from genome assembly GCA_004025045.1 of Sigmodon hispidus. NCBI lineage: Eukaryota > Metazoa > Chordata > Mammalia > Rodentia > Cricetidae > Sigmodon > Sigmodon hispidus. The sequence continues at coordinate 212,235 of PVIH01000447.1, read as the reverse complement.
CCAACAGCTGTCTGTAATTCCAAGATCTGACACACTTACACAGTTATACATGCAGGCAAAACACCAATTCACATAAAATAAAAATAAATATTTTAAAAAGAAAAACAAATTCCTAATTAAAGTTCTTTAAGCCTTCATTTTGGAACTATGTCTCCAACCAACTTTTAGCTATATATTGGCTTAGGTAATAGTGGACTTCACATTTTTAAAATTTATTTTTATCTTATATGCATGGGTTCTCTGTGTTTGTGTGCTCTTCTGCAAGAGCAACAAGTGCCCTTGACAGCTGACCCTTCATGCTGCAGCTCCCGGAGTAATCTGTATTCATCCATTGATTGTAAAACAGGAACCCATCTTCATAGACTCCTTTGATTTCCTCAAAAGTTCTAATGAGACTCTGAATTTTCATAAACAGGATTCTATTACTAACCTTAAGTAGGGTTTTTTAAAAAATATTTTATTTTATGTGAATTGGTAATTTGCCTGCATGTATAACTGTGTAAGGGTGTTAGATCTTGGAATTACAGACAGTTGTGAGCTGCCATGTAGTTGCTGGGAATTGAACTTAGGTCCTCCAGAAGAACAGTCAGTGCTCTTACCTGCTGAGCCACCTCTCCAGCCCCTCAAGTAGGTTTTTAATAATGAACATCCCAGTCCAGAGAGTGAAAGTCCTTGGGACACTCAGTACTAAACTGACGTATCTCCATCAAGGCCATCCCCTCAGGGTCAGGAATATACAGAAGAGAGGCAGAAAGAGTGCAAGAGCCAGAGGGAGTAGAAGACACCAAGTACCTTCCAGACAGCAGTGCTGACGCTGCACAGGTCCAAGCCAGATGGAGCCACAACACTGATAGGGTAAGTGGGCACAGGCCCCTTATCCCTAGCCCAGAAGCCATCTCCAATTGACAACTCTTCATGGAGGAAAAAGTAGTTTTCTCCAATTGATTGAACTTTCACTGGGTATTCAAACCACACTTAGGGGAAGCCCCATGGCCAGCAGCAGATGGAGAACACAAAGCAACCTTGATGGTGTTTTGGACATGTTTGGTCTCACAATGCTTTGTTTGGACTGTTTTAAAAACCTTACTCATCTTTTGCTTATACATTATGGTTCTGATTTTTTTTTTTGCTTATTATGGTTCTGATTTGGTGATTTAATGGTGTGTGTGCATTTCTTGTGCCTTTTCTTTTTTCTTTCTTTTTCTGTTTGTTTTATTTTAATCTAAGTGTTTGTTTTTTATTAGCTTGTTTGTTCTCTAAAGAAATAAGAGGAAAAAAGGCATGGAATTGGATAGATAGGGAGGCAGGGAGTATCTGGGAAAAGGTGAGTGAGAGGAAACAGCCATTAGAATATATTGGATAAAAATTATTTTGCTGAGTGATGGTGTCACATGCCTTTAATCCCAGCACTTAGGAGGCAGAGACAGGTGGATCTCTGTGAGTTCAAAGCCAGTCTGCTCTATGGATTGAACTTCAGGTCAGGTTCCAAAGCTACAAAGAGAAACCCTGTCTCAAAAACAACAACCAAAAAAACCCCCAAAAATATATTTTAATTAAAAAAAGAACTAACATTTCATTATCAGTGATGTCACCTTCTCCTGGACAACCATTTGTGTGAGACTTTATTCAATGGGGTCTCTGATGACATGCAACCTTCAGCTTAGAGGTGCTTCTCTGTGTCTGCTGTAATGATGGGCAGGAGTAAAGATGCATTATGTAAGGAAATCTATGGGTGTGGAGCCATAGTATACTAGTGCCTACCAGCCCAGACTAGCTGAGATTCGATGAGAGCTCTTTCTGCCAATGCAGGATCAGAGACTTGATGCTGGTAGCATAAACTTGCTATTGTGATACGGTGGGAGTATTTACTCCATGGAATTTGGAAAATGGGAGAAATCAGGATGGATTATGTACTTAATTTTTATCTTCCAAAGGAATAAATACTTTATTACTCAATTAACAGTTAGTTGTTATCTCAGTAGGCTCTAAGCTAGATCACCTACTTTAAACCTCTAGAACATGTTAAGATTGTGCACAAAATAATGATCTGAACAAATATCTGAGTCCATTCCAGGAAGAAGGGAAATACTTTTCTAAGAAAGTGATCATTGTCTGAGGTTTAAAAAGGGACAGCAAAATTTTCAACAGGGAAGGGTGTGAGGGCTTCACTGGCATGGTACACAGTAGGTGGTCATAGAAAATAAAGGGGAGGGGATTGTGTTCTGCTTCTGTACTGGAATCCCCATCAACCTTTGATAGCAGTATCCTGGGTAACCTGGGTTCTTAGATTTCAAAAGCAGGTTCATCTGGGATGACAGCTGTCTTTTTTTATTCCTCTAAGTTCTCTTTAAAAGCTGGTTTTCAGGAACCGTTGGCACCTGCTCACTGGAAGAACTCCAGCTCTATGTGAAATCCCATGACATGAGAGCCTCATCCTGTAGCTACACATCAACCACACAAGTAGCTGTGGTTTGCCTAGTTAAGGGGGAAGGAGGGGGTGGTTCCACTTTAACAGTCCAGAAACTGGCAGACCATAGAGCTGTGACACTGTCTATTTCATGTCTGGATGTTGTGCTTGTGTGTTCTTGTGACTCATGTTCCACCTTGTCCCTTGGCTATATAGTTGTCAAAGGTATGTTTTTCTCAGTGAATAAAGAACAATACACATATGATTGTGTTTAATGTAGTAGAACTTGGGATGGCTCAGTGGTCACAAGCACTGGCTGCTCTTCCAGAAGACCTAGATTCTATTCCCAGCACCCATGTGCTCATAACCATCTTTAACTCCATTCCCTAGGGATCTAATGCCCTCCTATGGCTTCTTGGAGCAGCAGGCATGCAAGAGGCGCACAAACATATATGGAAGCAAAACACCTGTGCTCATAAAATAAAATAATAAAATTATAGAAATAATATACTTAAAATAATAATATCTAAAGTTATATATAGAACTTGGTCTTTGAATGCATGTCAGCACATTTTGCTTTGAGCAGTACAGACTAACTCTAACACCTATTAAAGGTGCTTCTTAGAGTTGCTGATGGGGAAGAGACAAGGCAAAGGAGTCAGGACACAAGTGTACTTCTATAAAAACCAGCTGGCACCTGTGGTTGGAAATCCTAATGGCCCCAACCAAAAGGCATGAAGCCCACACTAGAGAACACAAGGGAGTCTTGATCTCTCATTTGGAAAATGATAGAGGGAAGCTATTCTCACCCATCTGGTACCCTGTGACCCAGCTGCACCAATCTAGCCATTTTGATTCTCTTAGCTGTCAATTTCTCCAGCTCTTTGTTTTTTTTTTTTATTGAGCTTCACGAAGGGATAAGAATTTCCTATGTTAACAGGGCTTAGTGTCACATGCCTTTACTCCCAGCAGAGGCAGGCAGCTCTCAGGAGGTTTGAGGCCAGTCTGATCTACATAGTGAGTTCCAGGACAGCCAGAGTTACGTAGTTACATAGTTATCTCAAAAGAAATAAAAAGTGTTGGTTAAATAAAAAGTTCTTTTTTTAATTTTTTTTTTTTTTTTTTTTTTTTTTAGAAACTGGTACTTGTCTTCTATCAGTTGTATCTTCATTCTGCCAAATGGCTTAACTCTGGAAGCTACAGTGTTTGGTGGCAAACTGGACACTCCAGTTTTTATTATGGACCTACTGCACAGGCAGAGTTCCAATCTGCCTTCAGACCAGTCTGTGAGCTCATCTTGACATAGAGGAGACTACGCTCCCTTGACTTCCTTGGTACAGCCTACTCTTCCTTCCCAATCTCTCCAGGATCTTTATAGCAGACATCAGGCATGACCTCTCTGAGTGCTCCCCGGAGATGATGTTATGAATGTGAAGAACTTCCTAGGCCAGCATCCACCATGTCAAACCTGAGGAGGATGCTTTCTTGCATCTAAGATGGTGATGTGCATGTAGTGTGGGGGAGACTCTGTTGTACAGAGCAATGGTAAATATGTTGTCATAGGACTCCATAGTGAAAGATCACCAGGGATTAGTCACCACAGTTCCAGGAACATTACCCAGACGTCATCAGTGGAGATTCCTGGAGGAGAGAAGAAGCCAGCAGTTGGAAAGGGTCTAATGACAGCAGTCAAATTTAGGCACAGCTTGCCTGCCAGAATTCCTGTGAGATGGCACACAGACGGCAAGGCTTCTCCAGGTCTTCTTCAGGCTTATAGTGTAGATATTACCTCCTGTTCTCTTATAGTTATGCAGCTACAACTGAAAAATCAAAGTTGTTATTTTTAAGTACATTTCTGATATAAGAACAGTTTTTGTTTACAGGACACTAAACACTCTGATCATTGTGAATGTTTCTTTTTAAGGTACAAGAAGTACCCAGGGCCTGGAGTGATGGCTCAGTGGTTATGAGCACTGACTGCTCTTCTGGAGGACCTGAGTTCGATTCCCAGCATCCACATGGTAACTAACAACTGTCTGTAATTCCAAGATCTGATACCCTTACACAGTTATACATGCAGGCAAAACACCAAGTCACATAAAATAAAAATAAATATTAAAAAAAGAAGTACCCAGAATTTCCTAACCCCTCTTTAGGTTGCCTGGCATGTTTGAGTACAAGTGATTCTTGTTGAATTCTTGTTCATGCGTTATTTAAGCAGAATCTCCTATAAATAACTATGATTACTTTGGGGATCATATAATCCAAAATGTATAAACACAACAGTAGTAACTGTCATGTGGTGTGTAATCTAGAACCATTAAGTTCAGAAGCTTTAGTGAATTTATAATAAATTTAGAATAAAGTCAATGTGTGGGGGGGAACTTACTACATCAAGAAAAATAGAAAGTGTGGAGGGGAACTATCTGTTTGAAAGAGAAGAAAAGTTTTTGAATGTGTCTTTCTGTAGTATGTCTGAAACACAGGGACAATTCAAAGTGATGCTTAAACTGCCTGATATTGATTGGTTCATCCCTAGAGTCAGGCTGCAGTATTAGTTCATTTGCCCATCCACAGCCATGGATAATTCAGTAGGGAGTTTGCTGGGCATGTGGCATCTTCCAATCTAGCACCAAGAAGGAGCAAAATAGATTTGAAATTGGCCAGAGACCCTTTGACCAAAACAAAGGGTTTAGTTTTGAACATATTCAAGATGCTAACAAGAAACATAATCTATCATTATTGCTATTTTAAATATTTAAACATTTGAACACAGGCAAATATGTCGATTTTTATAGAGATTGGTTTTGGTATGTGCAGAATCTCTGCTGAGAACATTCCTCTAGGGGTGGTGATATATTGTGTATCAAATAAAGATTGCCTGAAGATCAGAGAACAGAGCTAGCCACAGAGTTAGCCATAGAGGTCGGGCAGCAGTGGCGCATGCCTTCAATCCTAACACTTGGGAGGCAGAGGAAGAGATCCATCTGGATCTCTGTGAGTTCAAGGCCACATTGAGCTAGAAGAGATTGATCCTGTCCAGGGGAGAAACAGAGTCAGGTGGTGATGGCAGACACCTTTAATCCTAGCTACCCTCTTACTGTGCACAGGTATCCTGAGGGCCATGTCACTTACAAACACCTTTCCAAAGAAAAGCATTGCTGTTCATGGCAGATGTGTAAGGCATACTTTAAACTTACAGTGTAAACAATTGAACAGATGTGTCACTTAAATATTGTTCTTGATATAAAACATGTTGCTGTGAACCACACGTGTGAGAATACATAACAGTATTGCAGAGTGCCCTCCAACATATGGAATGGCAGTTTTTCAAAGCATTTAAAAATATTCTACTGTGTTTGAGGCCTTTTTGTGTATACTTGAGGCATGATTAAACAACTAATGTTCTTTATTATCAACAAAACTTCTGAAGACCAGAACTATGAGGAGTATCCATAAAGGAATATTTAGACCAGGCTGGCCTCAAACACAGAGGTCCGCCTGCCTCTTTCTCCCAAATGCTAGGATTAAAGATGTGCTCCACCACTGCCTGGCAACATTTTTTTTTAAGTAGCAAAACACAAGTTGAATTGTTGATTTTCATAGTTCTTTCCTCCAGAGGTTGAGTGAGAGAATGAAGGGGGATTCTGCAAATATACACACTGTATTAAACTAATCTCAATATTTGTGACTTGTGTTTCTATAGGTCACACAATTGTCCATGCTTAGTTCAATCAGCACATACTTAACAGAGCCAATTTTTTTCTATCTATTGTATTATTAATGAGTACCTACAGAAGTTCTTGAATCACACTTACACGTTTGTATTATAATCTGAAAATATTGATATCTAGTCAATAAACAATCTCATGAAAACAAAATGTAACCTCTAGGCTAGGGATATAACTCAGTGTTAAAGTGCCTGCCTACCTTGTGTGCACAAAGGCCTCGGTTTAAACCCTGGTACAACAACAGCAACACACACAGTAACTGATAAAGAACAATGAGGGAAGGGTCTAGTATTTGTTGAAGAATGTGTCTTCTAAACAAGGTCTTTAATCCTGACACACTGGCTTTATCTCACTGAATATGAACCTCTACCATTTGCTACAAGTTTTCATCATAATGTTTCTGTGGTAGCAGAGGATAGTCTACTCTATGGCTTGGGAGCCACCTTGACTTATGGGATCTAAGAAATATTTCCAGGGCCACAGCTCTACAACAGCCTCATGGAGATGATGTCTTAACACTGTTTTTAGTTTCTGTTCTGTTTTAGGCTAATAATTAAATACCACGGTGCCTTTTTTTTTTCTCTGGGCTTTCTGGGTTACCTGTTTCCTCTGTTTTGATTGGAGAGAGAGAGAGAAACAGGAAGAGACAGAGAAAGGCAGAAACAGAAGGAGGAGGAGGAGAGGGGAAGGGAGAGAAGAAGAGGAAGGCGAAAGAAAGGAGGGAAGGCTAAGGAAAAAGAGAGAAAGGAAGAAGGAGAAGGAGGAAGGTCTCAATAGAGCCGGAAACAAAGCATTAAAACAATGGCTGTATCCACTGATGACAATGGCTTTCTTGGCCATCTCATGGGCTCAGTAGACATCCTTATTTCTGAGCCACAGCAGAAAGCACAGTCCAAGGTGAAGCTGAGCTCCTTGAGTACATGCCTACCAGCCCGGCAGCATGAGGCCTGAGCTCTCAGCATCTGTACCAGTCAGGCAGGGCCTCTCTGCGGAGACCTGAGTCCCAGTCATGTTAGGCTTCAAGGTTCTGACAAGCCTAGTATCTTTTTGGCTTTTGGGTGATGGCTTCTGGGGGATACTCTCTTTTGTGTGGCTTCTATGCTTTATTTTAATTTTTTTTAAAAAAATCTCTCATATCTGATCAGTTTCTTATCCATTATATTGATGGTCTTCAGTGTTTTCTAATGCAGGGGAATGTTACCAGTGGAGGGGGCAGCAGTTTTAGGTTCTTGGCCTACTATCCAAAGTGTTAAAAACAAGAGCCCATACAGCGTTGCAAAAGGAATAAAAAACTATTGAGAACCAAGTAGTAGATACAGATGGACAAGTGAAGATTGACAAGGGCCCCAATTATTGCTTGGGACTTCTATTTACAAGGTTTAAAAGGAGAGAATTGTTACTAATGTCATAGTTTGGCAAATCTCTGTTTTGGTTAATGGATTCAGTTTTTTCCTACTGCATATATCCCTTCTCATAATCCATATAATTTGATAATATACATAACCAACTACATATAAGTATGAGATGATAAATAAAGATTCTTTTTAAAGTTTTATTAGAGAGGGGATGCAGTTTCACCTTACATGTACTCCAAACCAGTTCAGCCTGGATCAGCCCTTCTATTCTTCCTAAAGTATACAATGGGGATATAATTAACTAGAAACATTTAAAATTTGACTGTTACTGGGTAGGGGAAAATGCAGGTGAGTGTTCAGGGAGTCTGAAGTTGCAAGGTGCATTGTTTGGAGAGCAGTGTGTCTGCATAGTGCATAGAGCTGAAGGAACTAGACTGCCTAGTGTAAGCTGTTTGTATGTGCATAATAAAGACAAAATAACCAAGCTGATCTATCTTCTATGCTTGCCTGCCTCAGAGGAAGGATATGATGGTTTGAATCAGAGGGACTCCCATAGGTTCATATATTTGAATGCTTGATAGCCAGGGAGTGGAACTATTTGAAAAAGGATTATAAGGTATATTCTTGTTAAAGGGAATATCTTCCTAGGGGTGGGCTTTGAGGTTTCAAACACCCATGTGAGACCTAATCTCTCTGTCTCTCTATTTCTCTCTGTCTCTGTCTCTCTATTTCTCTCTGTCTCTGTGTCTCTCTGTCTCTGTCTCTGTCTCTCTCTCTCTGTGTGTATGTGTCTCCAGATTATGATATAGCTGCTTCGCTGCCTGTATGCATGCTGCCATGTTCCCTGCCATGTTGATAATGAACTAAATGACTAAACCTCTCAAACTGTGAGCCCCCAATTAAATTCTTATTCTTGTTGTTGTTATTTGCTTGTTTGTTTTTAAAAATAAGAGTTGCCTTGGTTATGGTGTCTTTTCACAGCAATACAACAGTGACTAGACATAATTTGGTACCAGGAGTGGGGTATTAGTGTGACAGGCCTGAACATGCTGCTTGATAGCAGAAAGTGTACTTTGGGACTTTAGATTATGAAAACAGCTGGAAGCTTTGGCAGAGCTTAATGGAATATAGCTGTAATAAGATGGAAGACAGTGGTGCTGGGAGCAAGGTAAGTTATGAAGGCTGAAGATGCATCAGAGGGGAAGAATATTAGTAAGTGACCCACAGACTGTTCTTGTGATATTTTGGAAAACAAAATGGCTTCTTTTTGTTCTTATCCTAAAAATCTGCCTAAGGTTAAACTGAAAAGGTTTTTGATTTAATGGCTTTGGCCGAAGAGATTTCAAAACAGCCTACTATTGTATTGTGTGTTTTTTAGAAATCACCCTTATGCAAATCTATAATAAAAAAGAACAAGCTGGACAAAAAATACAAAATAAACAGTTTGAGGAGAAAAGGAGCACTAAGAAGTGCAGTGAGGTCAAGTTCAGTGCTCAAGGAGATTAAAAGTTTAAAGAAAAGCCTGAAGCTAAGTGAAATAAAGGAAGTGGTGACCTCAGGGCAAGACACCACCCAGCTAATCTTCTCCCTTGAGAAAAGTAATTAAAGAAGCGCTTAAAAACTGAAAGAAGCAATCAACAACAAAAAGCTGATATGAATATAATTAAAGGAGGGAGGGGTCAAATTCTAGCCCTATTAAGCAGCAGAACTCAAACTTGGCAGATTTGGCCATGTGGTTCTGGTTTTAGAGTCCAGGATATACCAAAGGGGTTGTGAAATTTCTCTCTATGAATAAAGAGAGACACAGAAGCCAGGCAAGTGTCAGGAGTGGCTCTGTAAAGAAGCTCAAAGAGGTCATTGCCTGAGACAAGTGAAACCTGGATTGCCTTGGAGAACCCAAGAAATTAGAGATGCCACAATCATGGAATACCTACAAAGATGACTGCTAACAAAGTATGAAACCAGCTCAATAAAGAGAAGTGTGTTATGGTCAAAGCTGAAAGAAGTTGATCTAAAAAGCTTTTTAACCTTAATGGAGATCTAAAATTCTGAATTTGCCCTGCTAGTTTTAGGTGTTTATTTGGTTAAGTATTTCCTTACCATGATCTCTTTCCTCTTTTTTTGTAATGGAAATGTGTATTCTTTGCCATTGCATTGTTAGATGAATGTAATCTGCTTTTTAATTTTTAGTTTCAGGAGATTATAACTAAGAGATTGCCTTGAATCTCAAAAGAGACTTTGGACTTCTAAACAGTGTTGAGACTTTGATAGACTATGGGACTTATGAAGTTGAACTGAATGCATTTTTACATTATGTTGCAGCTACAAGCCTATGGGGGTCAGGAAATCTAGTGGCTTGAATGAAGATGATCCCTATAAGCTTATATATTTGGATGCTTGGTCACAGGAGTGGAACTGTTGAAAAGGATTACAAGGATTAGGAGGGGTGTCCTTCTTGGAGGAAGTGTGTCAGTGGGGTGGACTTCGATGTTTCAAAAAGCCATGCCAATCTCTCTCTCCTCTCTCTCTCTCTCTCTCTCTCTCTCTCTCTCTCTCTCTCTCTCTCTCTCTCTCTCTCTCTCTCTCTTTCTCTGCTATAGATATCAGCTACTGCACCAGTGCCTTGCTTCATGCTCCCATGCTGCCCACTATAAAGATAATGGACTGAAACTCCCAATCAAATGCTTTCTTTTGTAACAGTTGCCTTGGTCATGATGTCTGTTCACAGCAGTAGAAAAGTGACAAAGACAGAGGTATTGGTTAAAATTTTCAAATAAAACTTAATTTTAAGATGAGTTTAACACTCACTGTATAGGCCAGGCTGGCCAAGACCTTGAGCTCACCTGCTTCAGCATCCTGAGTGCTAAGATTACAGGTCTGTGTATTGATATGCCCAGCTGAGGGACCAGATAAATCAAAAGAATCTGATTACATAAGGACTTAATAAATCTTTCCAAATATTTCCACCTCAGTATTATTAGATTAGATTTCAAAGGAAGTTTCTCACATGGAAATATATACAGCCAAATCATCTTAACAAATTATCAACGAATGTATAAATAGTAGCCTTCACCTTCAAGTTACAGTCTATTATACTTGGATAGTAATTTATGTAAGTAAAATCATATCATATATAAATTGCAGTCACAAATATTCAAAGTGTCTAGGGTAAAAAATTAAGAAGAATCTGGGGACAATGAGGAGAAAAACCATAATTTCTGAAGGTACATTGAAGAACCAGCCCTTACTCCTTGTCATTACAATGCAATACAATGCTTGAAGCATGGGAGAGGTATAGTCCCAGTTTAGAAACTAACCCTTTCAACTGAAATTCGAGGATGTAGTAGAACAAAATGTGTAGCCTCAGTTTAAAAAGTTGTTACAACAAGAGCAAAGGAAAGATTTTTTAAGATTAAATTTATCTAATTTTTCAGTGTCTTCTCGAGTATATGCCACAAAGACTAAAAAACTCACTGGACAATGTTTTGTGTGGACTTTTAGAAAAGCTTCTTTAAAAATTTTTTTTTGCTAATGTTTTTCCATTATCAAGACTGTACATGCTTTTAACACCCACCCACCCCATCCCATTTATTTTCTTGGTTGAGCTCTGAGTGACAAGTCCATTGATACAACTGAATCATCCCTCTGCAGGCATGACTTTGTTATCAAGTTGGTTCTCAAGTAGATTTGGGCATTTTAAAAGAGCATCCGTTGGACAGGGTTAGTCTTTGTATGATATGACATCCATCCTAGCAATGGCTGATAGGATTTTACATTTTCAACACGTGAAGCAAGCTAGATAGGGAACTGACATGCCACTGAGAAGTTATTTTCTTTCTGATTATCAGGTTAAGCCACCAGAATGAAGCTGAAAGAATATGACCATGAAAGTTTGTTGGACGAGGGCCAATGTCCTACCTTCTCACAATGCCAGGATTTTCTAACAGGGAAGCCAAGTTAGGTCTTGTCTCAATAGAAAGAGAAGGGAGGAAAAAGCTGTCATCTGAGAGGGGAAGAAATAAGGTGAGGCTGGCATACATTTCTTCTCTTTTTCCCCTCTCTCCTCCTACCTTCCTGCCTCTCTTTCCTTCTTTCCTCTTTTGATCTTTCTTTCTTTTTTGTACATATGTATTTATTTATCTAATCTTTTGGCAGTGATGAATTTTGGACTTAGAGTTTCCACACATGCCTGATAAACACTCTACTACCAAGTTATATATCCCAGCCCTTTTTTGATATTTGAGGTGAGGTTGCATTATGTTGCCCAGGCTGGCCTTGAACGTCCCAAGTACTGGAATTGCATGCATGTGTCACTAACTCCACGATGCTACTACTGTGAACCTAAATAATATTCCATAGAAAACCATGTAAAATATGAGGAAATTTGAAGAGATGTTTTACCAGTCTAGCTTTAGAAGACACAATGCTATATAATTACGTGACATACTATATACCCTAGTCATAATAGTTCATAAATACATAACAGTAATGCAATAGATATCCAAAATGTTGCTACTGGAAAAAAGTCAAGCAGATACAGTTTAAAGAGACTTTATTTCAGAGATGGAAGGAGTTTTGCAGTCATTTAAAAAAATTAAGACTCATACTCTACAATATTCTACCATTATATAAACAACTCTAGACATGTTTTATTAGCTTTTAAGGAAATAAAGTATAACTTCCTTCAGTCACACAGTAGAGAATGTGGGAAAGGTAGAATGCAGTTGTTTGAGTTAGAATGTAACTAAGATTTTTATTAGCACACCATCTTCTCGGGATAGATTGTGATCATTAACATGTGTATGTGTGTGTGGCAGTTTTACACTTTTCAGAAAGGAATTCCCTTTGGATTGGTCACTAGGAATACTATGTGAAAGCCTCCTGTGTAAGCTCTGCAGGCTGTTTGGAGAGTTAGCTTCCTTATGTTCCTGATAATCCACATGTCACCTTTGCTGCTTGTGTCTCCAACCTCTTAGCTTCTCTTTCCTTTTCTACCTTGCCTCCCACCGGCATAAATCTCAAAATATACAAAAGACAAATGACCATCAATTTAATCCATGTTCCAGTTTTCTTCCATCTAAATTCCTGTAACATCAAGGTCACTAGAAGCCTGTCTCCACTCCTCCCCAGTGCTGAGGATTGAGTACACTGGAGTCTCCTGTGTCCTGGCAACCAGCTCTGCCTCTGGACCACATCCCAAGCCCCACATGCATGCAGCATCAATAGTCACACCGCTCTGCCACCATAGCGACTTTCTGATTTATCTGCTTTCTATTCTGGATCAAGGCACTGATTCTCAAAGTGAAGGTCAAAGAGTTTTGTTTTTTCTGGCTAAACATCCCTTACTGAGCTTATCTTTTCCTATTGTGCCTTTTTCTGCTAATTCACCTGTACATTCTATTCATTCACTTCCTCACTCCTTGTTTTATACTTTAAATGTCTTCCTGTCTTCGATTATTATTTTTTAAGATTTAGCTTAGTTATGTATTTATTGTGTGGAGGGTGTGTCTGGCTGTCCCTGGAGACCAGAGAAGAGCTGTGGTGCTGGAGTCACAGGTGATTGTGAGCCACCTAGTGTGAGTACTGAGCACCAATCTAGGGTCCTCAGGGAGAGCAAGGAGTAGTGAATGCTGACATGTCTCCAGCCCCTAGCTGGCTTCTAAACACAGAACTAAAGGATAGTTATTCTCAAAAGGGCAGCCAGTTCAACCATGACCCTAAATCCAAAATTCTTACATTTTTAACAGAAATTTTTTCACAATGGGAAATTTACTGTTTCCAAAAACTATTTCATTTCTGGAAAACCTTGTTTACATTGTCTTCATGTTTGACAGAAACCATCACCTAAGAAAGCTCACCCTTCTGCAATAACACAAAATAAAGTGATCAATTAACTACAGGGCAGTCTTGAAAGTTCTGGATCACTGTGTTCTTAGCTGCATTTAGCCTTCTCTCCTCATTGTGCATTAATTAGCTTCAATGTAGTCATTTTTCCTACAGCATGATGCTTACTATGTCATACATGTTCCCTTACTCAGTCTCATAGAGTCTGTGTATAATGACACAATTCCCATGGCTTCTTGCTTTGGCTTTTATATTTGCGTTAATATAATAGCTAACAATGATTCGGTGTCCAGTGAGAAACCACTTCTTAGTTCGTAGATGCCCATTTTTTTTTCCCCAAGTCCTCATATGGTGAAAAGAGAGCTCTGGAGCTCCTAGGGTTTCTTTTATACGGGATCTATCTTATTAGTTAATATCTTTTGAGGTCTTTACCCCCTAACACCATGATGTCTGACATTAGACTTTCTGGATACCAATTTGAAGGACACATAAGCATTCCATGTAACATTTTCTTTTGTGGATTTCCAGTAATTTAGTGGTAATGTTTAGCTGGTTATTTAATGTCTAAATGTTTTAAGGCATCCAAATCCCTATATATTGCTTATAAATTATTTTGGAGCAGAGATTTCAGTGTTCCTTATATTTCTCTCCTTTGTGTGTATACGTGTGTGTGTGTGTGTGTGTATGCTCACGAATGTGCACATGTTCTGGCTACTTTTGTGTCAAGTTGACTCAAGCTAGAGTCATCTGAAAAAATAGCCTCAATTAAAAAAAATCATAAAATCAGGGTGCAACCAAATGTGTAGGGCGTTTTCTTAATTAATGATTGATGTGGGAGGACCCAACCCATTGTGGAGGGTCCTCGCTGAAGGTCCTGGGTTCTACAAGAAAGCAGTCTCAGCAAGCCAGTAAGCAGCACCCCTCCATGTCCCCTGCATCAGCTCCTGCCTTCAGATTCCTGCCCTGTTTGAGTTCCTGTCCTGGCTTCCTTCAGTGGTGAACAGCAATGGGGAAGTGTAAGTCAAATAAATCCTTTCCTCTCAACTTTTGGTCATAGCATTGCTTTGCAGCAATAGAAACCCTAACTAAGACAGAGGTCAGAGCTCAAACTCATGTGTCATTTCTTAGGCGCTGTCCACCTTGTTTTTTGAGACAGTGTCTAATAGTCTTCCTGATTTGTCTAGGCTGACTGGCCTCTGAGTCTCAGAATCTGTGTGGATTTCTTTCCTCAGTATGAAGTTAAAGTACACACTGCCGGCCCAGCTTTTTGTGTGAGTGCCCCTATATTTCATAAATACAATATGTTAAATGTAGTAAAAAGTTTTTAGGTCTTGCCTAGCCCTGCAGTTCAGATGAATCTCTCCCACCCTCTGTGCTGCAGCTACTTATAAAATAATTACTCAGAGGCTTATATTAATTACAAACTGTTTGGTCTGGCTCAGGCTTCTTACTTGCTAGCTCTTGCGTCTTTAGTCACCCCATTTCTATGAATCTATGTATAGCCACATGGCTGGTGGCTTACCAGTATATCTTCTTGGGCAGCTGGCAGCATCTGTCCTAACTCTGCTTTTTTTTCTCCTATGTTGAACTTCCCACCTGGCTCTAAGCTATCTTACCATAGGCCAAAACAGCTATCTACTGCCTCCTATGGCAGCTGAGGAATATTTCCAGGTTTCTTCTTCTGGGTCACTTCCTTTCTAAGCATTAGCACACACCCTTGAAAGTTTCTTTTGTCAAAGTAGACTGAGGCAGTCAAAAGATACATATTTTTGATATAAACCATTCGGATTTTATGAAGCCAACACTCCTGAATTCAGAATAAAGTAGACTGAGATAAAAGCAGAGGATGGTTGGCTTTCTGTGGTCTTGTCAAACACATTGCCCAATATCATGATAATGCCTAGTATCATTTTTCTGATAAGCGCTTTACTGGTTTTCACGTGACAGCAATAGGCTATTAGTGGATAAGGACATTCTTACCTGTACATTTAAGCACATCCATGTATATGACTATGTTTTGAGCATGGGAACAAAATCACCTCAGTCTTTGCCTGTTCTAAAATACCTGGAAGGGAATAATTAGTTCTTTGGAATTTTCCAGAACCTTTCACAACATTCTCATGGAGAATTGTTATGTTTATTAAATTTGATCAGGACTGCCCTGGTGACAGATGAGTCACCTGTTATTTAATTTCCTGCTCTTTCTCAATCACTAATCAAAAGGTAGCCTAAGGAACAGGCAGTCCCTGAGGTAGATTGGAATCAATTATCATCAGTACAATCAAAATGAAGAGGCCCTATAGTAATTTAGAAAATCATAAACAACCCCCATTACCATCACTTGGGAATGAGACACTTTATCAAAAGTTTCATTGTTGAGCTATGGCTTTTTTTTTTTTTAAGCATAAAGTCATTTCTTACAACTTTCAGGCAATTGATGTGTTGGGTAACGTGAAGGAACAGAGATTACAGAATTTCATAATGGGAGTTTTCTAGTCAGAATAGGGCGGCCTTGTTACATATTCACCCTTCCTGGCTCGTGTTAATATTACATTTCAATAGGATGGAATAAAAAGTTCTTTTGTGAGTTGTCATGGTATACCCAGGAGGCAGCTTTTAGAACTGTGGCATGTGACTGCAGCCAGCTCATGGAAAGCCCTATTCCTAGTCTTTGTTTCTTGCCCCACAAATGATCACAGCCAGTTGTATTTATTAACTATTTAATCAATTGCCATCTTTATAAATTATGAGTATATAGGCATGAAGCTTTTCATTAATACACACAGGTACTCATCATCTATGAATGTTTTGTATTAATAATTATTCAAGTTATATGTCAGTATTTAAAAAAATCACTGTAGAAGCCAGTGCTTTAAAATAAAGAGCACAATTGTACTTGTTTCTAAGGTTTCATTGGAGTGGGATTGGTGAGGGTTGGCTCTCTTGATGTGAGCATCAGCTGGGAAGCTAAGGGCTGTGACATCTGAAGCCTTGCCATTGGTGCATCTGGTCATAGATATTGTCATCTGTACTTGCACCTGAGGCATCGCTGGAATACTTCATGAATCTTTCCAGGAAGTCGTTTGGTTTCCTCCTACTATGGTGAGCAGTTTTCTAGAATGAGTTTTCCCAAGATGACCAGGTGGGCATCTTTTGTAGCTTAGCCTTCAAGTGTAAATGATATTGCTGCCACTATAGTCAGGTTGACTGGGCTTTGCCAGAAGGACATGTCTCTCAGTAGAGGAGTATCTCTTTAGTAAGAGTATCAGCATCACATGGGAGGAATATTCTGGATGTGGTATATTGGTCACCTTAGAAAAAGATAATCAATCGACCACAATGGTGATAGGAAATCATAAAACTAATTACTGTTCAGTGTTCTGCCACAGAAGGATCTTTCTATTTGTTTATATTTCAACATGGATATAAACCTTTTAGTTTCATCAGTTTAGTGATATATCTCCTCACTAGGGTCACAAATAGTTCTTCCTTGGTTAACTGTAGAATCAAATGTTGTGAAATCAAAAGGTTTTTTTTATATAAAAAGGAACTGAAAATGTTTGTGTATCACACTGAAAACTTTCTTGAGAGAAATAGAAATTAGAAACAAAGTCTTCTAAATGAAAATGAGCCCTATCACATATATCAGTATCATATAACACCAGTATCACATACATCAGTATCCAGTAACCTCTTTTCACACTGACTGTTTGAGGAGAATTTGCAAAATCTACGGTCAGTACACAGTATACATTGCTGTGTGAATGACCTATGTCCTGGTTTCAAGATGAGTAACACCTTCAAGTATACATACATTTTCCATTTTGCTCCTTTTAAGAAAATTTAGAAAGAGCTATCTCTAGAGGCTGAGGTGATTTTGGCTGACACAATCCTTTCCTTAGCTCTTCAGAGTCTAGATTTCAGCTCCCAAACAAAGCACCAACATTTTCTGTCATTGGCTTTTCAAAGACATAGAGAAACAGGGCAAGGAGGGGGAAATTCCTCTAAAAGCTCCCTGTTCTGAGTGATTTCTCAGGAGACTGGAGGCTCCTTTACCCTTTTAAACTCTACCTTTTTTTTTTTTTTTTTTTGCTTTAAATTTGATTCACAAATTTCCTTTGCTTTGTATTTTCCCCTTGGGATTTAAAAAATGCTTTCCCCTTTGATTTTCTTTGTGAATATTCTGTTGGTGCCTTGAAACATTTTGCCCTGTGGGTATAACTCTTTCTCATTGCTAAAAGACCATGTGGGCCCTGAAGTGATGCACACAGAGAAAGTGTTCACAACACCCACACATGGACAGATTAGAAGTTGTGTATACACTAACAAGGGGTGTGGGGTGTGTAACAAGTGTGAATTCAGAGCAAGGTAGACACCAAATTTATGTATTTACATTTCAGCTTTCACTGACCTATCCTCTCTCTCCATTTTTTTGAAAGAATATTACAGTCATGAAGCACAGTTCTCTCTAACCCGAGCAATAACTGTTAAGATGCTGAGGTGGAGCCGACCACTGTGGTGGAGATCTGTATCCTCACCTACATGGGAGGATGTGTCAAGAGACTTGTACCTAGAAGTTTGAGACCAGTCAAGAGCACACAGCAAGATCTCAAAAATTTCTGAAGGGGGGGGAGGAGGGGGAAGGATGAAGGAAGGGAGGGAAGGAGGGGGGAAGGATGAAGGAAGGGAGGGAAGGAGGGGGGAATATTAAAACTGGGATTTCCAAATGAGTTGGATACATTCTGAAATTTTAAGAAGTGGTTTTGTTTGCCTAGCCTCCTTCGTACAAGCTGAAAGTTCCTCACGAAAGCCCCCTCTTGCCATGGTGTGGAAGTGAGGTTGGTGGTAGATAGGATGTGTGATCCTAGCTGAGTACTCTTATCACTGAGGAATGGCAGATTCACTAAGTGTCACATGATGCTTTGGAGAGCTGAGAAAGCAACGAAGAATCATCATTAGGCCTACAAAGGTGGAATATAGTTCAAGAGCCTCCGAGGTGACCCCAGCACTAAGCACCAGCCCAGAACCAATAGAGTCTGTCTTACTGCTGTGGAAATCATGGGGTTGAGGACGGAGAACATGTACATGGCTGAGATACTTATATGACTGGAGCAGCCAATCAGCCATTCTCTATCCCCTCTTAAACCTAAGAGTGTCACCCTTTTATAACCTCTCCAGGCTCAGGTGGTGACTGTGTACTTTGTATCTCTGTAGTTTTGCTCACATTGGATATTCCTTATCAACAGAATCATGCAATATGCAGTTTTTGTTAACTGACTTCCTTGTCTTAATGTATTCTTTTTGAGGTCTATCCATTTACAACTTATCATCGTAGTGTCATCTCTTTTCACTGCCAATTGCTATATTCTAGTGCATGACTACTCAACATCAGTTAATAGAGGCTTCAAACCTACTTTTTGACTATTGTAAGTAAGGATTCTGTGAGTATCATACAACTTTTACGTGGACTTACATTTTCATTTTTTTGAGGATATACACATAAAACTCTTTAAGCATTTCTATTCAGCATTTTTACCCTCCCCTCATATCGAAAACTTTCACGTCACAAATTTATATGAAAACGTCTATTCAGAATGCGTTTGATCAGGAGTGTCACACTGTGAGACACTAACAACGAAATAGCCCCTATTCCTGAGTTATTCCTTTTCTTATTCTTTGCAAATAGTTTCTTTTTCAGACCTATTTATATTAATGTTTAAAAGTTGTCTATTTTATTCCTTACAAAGCATACTTATTTACATGTTTCACTCAGTGCATTTTAGTCTATTTGGTACAGTTTTGTACCAGTCCCTTTAATGGCTGCTGGGGTGACAATGAGCGAATGGCCATCTCTGCCTTTGAGAAACTCACATACAGTTAGGATGTTTACAGGGGCCTATGTAGAGTTAGACTATTTCTCATACATGCTCTAACAGAGACAAACAGAGGTTATTGGGAGACAGAGATGTTCTTATTCTCAAAGAATGTGTCACAGTACAGTATGTGTGGCACTGAGGGCATTAACGTGAGCAATAAGGAGGACATGATAAGTATAACCTGAAAAAACATGTCCTAATGCCCTGTGACAAAACACATAACCAGACTGGAAACCTTAAAGGTAGGATCTGTGTGACCTGCAGTGCCACTAGCCAGTTAATTGAGGTGAGGTTGGGAAGCAAGCTATGGTGGAATCATCATGGAAATTCTATCTTCTTAAGGATTTGGATTTAAAATGTTTCCATTGAAAGATTTTAATCTGTAGGATTAATTCTTACTAGAGCATTTAGAACAACATGAACTTTTGAAAAGTGAGTCTTGTAGAGAACCTGCAAAGGAACATTACTATTATATTTTGTGATAACATGATTGACAGCTAGACAGCATGGGCTTGGGGCTTGAAAGAGCATCCTGGAGACGGTGGCACACAGGTGTTCCTGCTCTTGGGGCATTCCCCCTGTAAATTCGTGTCTTTATATGGAACTCGGAGTTCTGTTTTGTTCTGGTGGGGATCACTCTGCTCCATACCTTCGTGACTCACTATTCCCTTTCACCCACTCAGTACATCTTACATTCACTCTATAAAACCACCCAGAAAGGGAAAAGCACCATGGACCCTTCTTTGAAGATCTCTTTCAGCTTCTGTGATCACCCCCGTGTTTGCTTAGGTATGCTGTCAGCACTTCTGTCAATCAGATCTGGATGGTCCTTTGCAAGTAGAACTTCACCTCACTCCAAGGAGCTCGACCTCAAGGGGTGCCCTTTTTTTACTCAGCTACGTTTCTGCCCTTCAAAAACATGAAAGGAAAAGAGAGAAACGTTACAAAAGGAAAATGAGTATGTAAGGAAATTGAGGAAAAATTCCGCAGAAGATAGGAATTTCATTAGCTCTGACAGAAGGTTGAGGGAATAATTCGGAAGCACAGTAAGAAAACAGTTATTTGTTTATAGGTTTTTTTTTTTTTACAGATACTTGACAACAATAGTAAAGATGAATGGATTTTAGTTATTACATAAATACAAATACAAAAATACTTCATAAAGAACTACAAAAGACTCAGCAGACTGAGGACAGTGGTGTGTGTGTGTGTGTGTATGGTGTGGTATGTGCATTTGTGTTTGAGTATGTTTATTTGGGTGTAGGTTTGTGTGGGTGCCTGTTCACGTTGGGAGGTCAGAGGCTGGATTTGGTGTCTTCCTTAACCTCTCTCCACCTTGCTTTTGAGATAGAACCTCTCCTGGAACCAAATGCTCATCACTTTAGTTCAGGCTGCTCCAGGAGTGCTCATCTCTACCTTTCTGGTGTTGGGATTCCAGATACCTGTTGCACCAGACTTTTAATGTAGCTGCTGGGGATCCAAACTCATGGCCTCATGCTTGCACAGAAAATACTTTACAGACTATGTTATCCCTCCAGCCTCAAGATTCAGGACATTTTAGAGTTTGTAGTGTGGGCTAAACACCCTCACATGTTTAATTATAAAACTCTAGAACTTTTGGGAACTGTCATGTCTAATATCATAATTAATAACCATCATCCCTCCCACTTCCTTTATAATGATAATGATCATTTCCTTCATTTCACTTTAATAATTATAGTGTAGAAATCACTATAATTTATGAAAAAGCATATGGGTGTTTAAGCACCTGCCAAGAGTTTCAGTCATAACAAGGTCATTTTAATTCAGATTCCATGGATCAATACTGTTCACTTTAGAGTAAAAAACAGAAACCGAAAATAGGCTGTAATAAGAATAGACTGTCAAGTGACTTAAAGTTTACTTGTGTATCTAAAATAGTATGCTGGGAGTCATAAGCAAAGCATTAAAACAAATCCATAATTGAGATATATAAAACACCCAGACAAGATGGTGCAAGCTTTTAATTCTAGCACTCAAGAGGCAGAGGCAAGTGGATCTCTGAGTTTGAGTCCAGTCTGATCTACAAATTGAGTTCCAGGGCATATACACACACACAAACACAAGAAATAGATAAAACAGGATATGACAGGACAATTTTACTTAAGGTTTTTTTTTTAACTTTTTTCAGTTTTCATACTTTCCACTGTGGCATAACTTACATACTATAAGCTCCATAAAGCCTAGGTGTATAGCATAATACAATTTACATACCTATAAGACCATTTAACTCATTCATGTCAATGTATAGACTATATCCAGAATCCGATATAACTGTATGTTTTGTATTTATTTTTGAAACCATGGTTGCTATGTAGTTCAGGTTGGCTTCCAACTTGTGATTCTTCGGCCTTGTGAGTGCTGCTCTACGGCCATACTTGTTTCAGGGAGTTCTGTTTAGCTCTTTCTTGCCAACCTTACTAACATTTATCTAAAAAAAATCTCCAAAATTTTACTTTCTGTCACTACAGAATAGTTTAGCTTGTTCTACAAGGATGCTTGAATCCAACGCTTAGATCCTTGCTCATAATATGTCCCTGAGACATGTTCAATGTTGCTTTGTTTGTATATCTGGAGTATCTAGCTAGACAATGTAATTCATTCAACTCCATTCTTTGTTCTTAATATCTTGGTTATTTCAGGAACATTACATCTTAATTACATTTTTGAGGAGTGTGTGTATCTGTATATATACTTGTGTGTATGTGTGCATATGTGTGTCTGTATATGTGTGTATGTGTGCATATGTGTGTGTGCATATGTGTGTGTATGTATGTGTATGTGTGTGTGTGTGTGTGCATGTATAGCCCAGAGATCAATGTCAAATGTATTCCTCAGTTGCTTTTCACCTTATTTTTTGAGACAGGGTCTCTTGCTGAGCTTGGAGCTTGCCCATTGGGCTGGCTGGCCAGTGAGCACTGGGGATCGCCTTCTCAGCATTGAGATTACAGATGTACATGGCAATTCTTGCCTGGATTTCTATGTGTGTTCAGGGGATAAAAATACTGGCCTGGAAAGTACTCTACTAGTTGGGTCATCTTCCAAGCCCCCTAACTTAACATATAGATTATAAAATGTAAGTTACAGAATCTGATTGTTAACATAGGAATGTAGCTTAATGGTAGAATACTTAGCAAAATTGCATAAGGCCCTGCATTCAATCCTCAATGCTGAAGCAAACAGGTGTAGAATCTGATTAGTAATTTTCACCAAAAACTTGATTTTATTTGGGATAACATTAAATAGATATCAATTTAGGGGGAACTAACATTCTCTCACTCAACAAAATAATATATTCAAGTCATCATGGTCCATTTCTTTATTTGCTTTACTATTGTCCATTATTATTGTTATTCTTATTTTTTACTTTATGTGTGTGTGTGTGTGTGTGTGTGTGTGTGTGTTTGTGTTTGAGGGTGTTTGCAGAAGCCAGATGAAGGGTTGGGATTCCATGAACTAAAGTTCCAGAAGGGTGGGAGCCACACAATATGGGTGCTTGGAAACCTACTTAGTCCTCCAAATAATAGCAAGTGCTCTCAACTATAGAGCCCACTTTCCAGTCCCCATCTCTTCTGAACATCATCTTATTTTGCTCAGTAATGCTTTCTAGTTTTAGTTTAAGTCGTTTACATCTTTCCTTATATTTATCTTGGTATTCCAGAACGCTATTTTATGCTAATGTTGCATCTTTGGAAATGATAAAGGTCTAACTTAGCTATATGAACTTTGAAAAAGTAAAATAAAGTTGGAATATTTTAGTTGCATGTGATGGTTCACATCTTAACCCTAGCACCTAGGGAGACAGAGGCAGGCAGATCTCTGTGAGTTCAAGGTCAGCCTGGTTTACATGGTGAAATCTAGGTCAGCCAGGGTTATATAGTAAAGTGCTGTCTAAAAACAAGAGAAAGAAAAGATATTATTTTGTTTCAAGATTGATTAGGCTACAGTATTTCTGCTGAGCTAGGGTAACACTGATGCATCAACAGAATGCAATGGAGAGTGAAGAATAAACATCCCCACACAGAACTGTCTCTATGATGGCAGTACAGATATGAGTTGGTGGAGAATTCATTCAACAAATGATGCTGAAACAATAAGCAGTCATTTTTTTTTTAAAAGAAATGGACTGTGATTTAAGCCTGCAACATGCACCACACCCAACTGAAAATGTATCCTAAACCTAAATGTAAAGCCTCCAGCTGTCAATCATAAAAATGTGAGAAAATTCATGTGACCTTTGTTCTGGTGATGATTTCTTGGATGGTAAATCAATAGCATAATCCATGAAAGCCAGAAAAGAATAAATGGAACTTTATATAAAAAAATTCTTTTGGTCTGGAGAAATGCCTCAGCAGTTGAGAGCACTGACTTTTCTTCTGGAGGACCTGAGTTGGATTCCCAGCATCCACATGGCAGCTAACAATTGTCTATAATTCCAAAATCTGACACCCTTACACAGTTAAACATGTAGGCAAAACACTAATTCGCATAAAATAAATATAAAAATTCTTTCAAAAAACACTATTAAAAGAATGAAATGATTGGGGACACAGCTCAGGCACAACACTTGCCTAGAATCTACAAGACCTTGAGTTCATTTCCCTCCCTCCAAGAAGGAATAAAAAGATTAGTAACCACTGTGAGAAATATTGATAAATTATACATCTGATAAAGATATATTATCCAGAATATAAAAATACTCTCAAGACTCAAAAATAAGAAAACAAGCACCTCATCACCAACCAACCAAAGAGTCAAAAAAAACTTCATTGAAGAATTCATCAGAACATCAACTATCTTCAGAGTGTGAGAAACTCTGGACCACTGTGAAAAAGTGCAACTCTGTTGGTCAGGGGTTTGTAAAATGGTCCAACCACTTTTGGAAACTTCTGGGTACTTTGTGTTTTTTTCCTTTTTGTGGTGTTAGACATTGAAACTGTGGTTTTGTGCCCATCAGGCAAGTGTTCTTCTACCACTGAGCTCTATTCTTATCTGGCATTTTTTTTTTCAAAAAGTATCCATCACATTATTTAGAAAAAGTTGACATTATTTTCATAAAAGTATTTGTAATGAATAGTCACAGCAGTGTTATTTGTCAACAACGAAACAACTAAAGTAGGCATCAATAGATTAATGGAAGAATCCAAAATGCTACAGTTCAGTTTTTGAACTGCTATTTATATTGTGCTTTTTACTGAGTCATCTTCAATGTTAATAAGTTTCTGTGTTGTAGTAAGTACACAGAATTCTTTAGAGAGAGAGAAAAAATGCACAAATATTGTTTTGGTAGTTGAAACAAGCTGGTATTTCTATGCCATCATTACCGGGGCATCTCCTGACAAGACAGCAGTGCCCATGGGTTGGTAAAGTGAATGGAGATAAACTACTCTGAAGACAGTTTCAGGGAATGGTGTCTGATTTAATGCATGCGAGTCACCACTTACATAGTAGAAGCCTATGGACTTTGATGGGTAGCACATTACCTCACACCACCAGGGGCTCTCTTGGGAAGAAGCACTTTAGAGGTGTTGTGAAGAGTCCATTCTCTCCATGGGCCAGCAACTGGCTACTCATGTTACCTCAGAATTCAGTGTTCTGATGTCAGGAGCATGGTGTGCCATGCTTCTTATTTAGAAGCTCCATGTGCCAAATCAGCCCGCTGCCATGTCATTCCTGCATTTTTTTTCTTACATTTCTATACAATGGAATTCTTTCTGAAAGAAAAAGGAATAAACTATTGATCCAAGCACCTATGTGATTAAATCTCAAAATAGTTATGCTGAATAAATAAAAGCCAAAAAAATAAAAGAATACTACTAGGTTTCATCTGCATGAAATTTTAAGAACACAAGCAGATATTTGGTGACAGAAAGCTGGTCAGCTGTTGCTAAAGATTATGTTGAGGTGTCATGGAGGGCAGAAGGATTCCTGGACAGTTTGGGCTTTTATATTCTGTATATAAATGCTTGAGAGTGTGCACATGTACATTGTCTTGATTGGGTTGGTGGTTTTGCTGGCATTTGCATATATGTAAGCATTTTAAATGACAGACCTTAAGTGTGTACTTAATTTGTTTTAAAATTTACTTCAATATCACTGTCAACAGGTAGCATTCCAGTTTCATTCTGTTACAGTTAAAAGATGCTGATCAAAAGTAACTTGGGGAAGGAATCAGTTTATTTGGCTCACATTTCCAAGTTCTGATTCATCACTGAGGGAAGTCAGGGCAGGAACTGACACAGAGATTAGAGAAGAGCACTGCTTCCTCACTCACTCTCTTTGGCTCTGCTCAGGTAGCTTTTTATAGAGCCCAGGCCTACCTACCTACCTACTAAAGGTGGCTTCATCAAGCAGGACAGTGCCTCACAGGACAATCTGACAAGGCAATTTTCAGGTGACTCTTAAGTTATTTCAAGTTGGGAATGAAACTAACAAGCACAAGTAGAATGCTATTTTCCGTTATATTTTTCACAAATCAATACAAAACAAACTGGTTCACAGAGTCAAATTATGTATCATCTCTTAGGCAGAAGGATTGTTTCCTTATTCACTGCTCTGGAGTATTTATGTGGTCAGTTCATAACCCATTTACTCCAAGAGTTGCATTCGTGAGCTGTAGTTAGCAGTGTTGATGTTTACAGTGGGATAGAAGCTGTCATTTGTGTTTAAGTGTTATGTATATGTACTTGAGAGACAGGTCTTAAATAGTGCTGGTTGGCATGGAACTGCCTATGAGGCAGAAGGAGGATGACCTTGAACTCTCAAGTCTTCTGCTTCCAGCTACCAGAATGAGTCACCTTCTTCAGCACATTTAATATTTTTAAGTACTCTCATGTTCTGTGATAAGTTTTCTTACATGGGCAAATATTACTTACAACTTTGAGGTAGATAATATATGAGTAAGATAATATCTTCACTTACAAAGAGATATACAGTAATGTAGAAATTATTTAAAGGTTTAAAATGAAACACTTAAAAACCATGTAAAATTAGCATCTACATTTTTTTTTTCTGTATAAAATTTTGCCTTGGAGTCATATTAAACAATGGCAGTTAAGAATAACCATTTGGTAGTCAGAACTTAAATCTGAGCCATTTACAAATATGAATTTAATTTGTGTTTTTCCCATTGTTGTGAATAAAAAAAGCTGAGTAAGGTAGAATTTGACATTTGCTTTGATACCAGGTCTTGGCATTGCAAAGACAAGCTACAACAAAGCGGTTTGTTCAGTATGATAATGAGGTTAATGTTTTTACACAGCACTATTAGCCTTATGTTTTACGAAATGAGGATGTTTAATAACAGGTTATAGATTTATGTATTATGTATTACATCATGAGCACCCAAGGCTAATGTGTTTGAAAAGCCTTACTAAATGCTCTTAGCAAGTTCACATGTTTATGTATCCAAGCAATGCCTAAGGCATCTTTCTTATTAATTCGTGTTAATGAAAATAGTTTACATAGCTAAGGCCAGACAGTTGTTTACCAGAGCTATTAATGGAGGATGGAGTCCATACTTGAAGCCATGAATTACCCACAAAGCATAGTGAGTGACCCAGTGTGGCTATATTTTAATTACTTGTTCAAAAAGTCTTTCTTCCTCTAAAGCTTGGACTAATTATTATGCCACATTTACGCACGTTTGTTGACTGCTTATCGTGTTTACCTAAAACTTAAAAGCTGAAATAGAGTCTTGCTTTTCAGCGGAATAAACAGCTTTCCAGATGAACAAAAACCAGATGTTTTTCACCAAATATTTTTTTCAGGAAAATAATCCTGAACGCCTTCGTACGTCAAAGTTCCTTGCTTGTAATGGTCACCGGAACTCAAGATCCTGGAGGTAGGAGAAGGAATTTCCGTCACGGCAAGCCACGTCAGTCAACTTGTGGGCGGAGCCTTACAGCGCCCGCGGGCTCGCGAGTGCGCATGTGCTCTGGGGAGGCTGACAGTGACCCTGAGAGCTTGCCGTCGCGTAGTGCTCAGGTATGACGTCGCGCATGCGCAGACACTCGGCGCAGAGGCCTGGCGGAAGCCAAGATGGCGCGGAAGAGGTTTCCAGTCCGCAGTTGGCGCCTTGTCCGTGTCTGAGCCGAGTTCTTTGGGAGGGACTGTGGCTGACGTCCTGTGTGCCGCGATGGCCCGGCATCGGAACGTCCGAGGCTATAACTACGATGAAGGTGGGTGGCAGGTCCCGCGCGGGGCCGTCGTCTCAGCTGTTCCAGCTGGGATCCTGGCCTCTTTCCATCCGCCTGCATTGGAGTGCGGACCCTGGAGCCGCATTCGAACTGCTGTTTGTAGTGATGACGGGAGAAGGAGAGGGAAAGGCTAGGACGTCAGGGTCTCGGGGAAGGACGGTAGCGTGATTTCTGCCTTCTGAATCGAACATATTTATGGACGGGGGAAGTGTAGCCTCTCAGAGGCCTACAGTTGTTTGGTGACGTTGGGGTCCGATGCTTTTTGGTATGTAAGCGTTATCTCTTTTCTCTATTTGGGGATTCACCTGCCAGTTTCTGACTTCTATCTCTTAAACCCTCCTTCACACATTCCCAGGAGGCATTACTTATAAAACAGGCTGGCTTGGTGCTGTTCAACCGACCTATTAAAACTGTTAGATTTATGTATTTTACCTGTGTTAGTGCGTTTAGACTGCCGAACCTCGCTTAACCCGAATTTTCAACGAGTTTCAAAATTTGGGATGTGAGAAACCGAAAAGATTCAAGTTTAAAAGGCTTTAAGTGTATACTTCGTTATTGACTGACAATAATGTAAATGTATTTGGAAATGGAAAGCGATACTAGGGAGGTCATGGAAAAGGACTCACTGTTTTTTTTTTTTTTTTTTAATGAAAAAATAGTAATGTTTTCAAGGGGCTAAGTTAAAAGTTTTTAGGAAGATTACATCACACAGTGAATGGATAATAATAGGTATTATCAGGCATCATAGAAGCGAAAAATAAAAACAAATGTAAACCAGTGCAAAAGGAGTAAAGACCTGCTTTGTAAAATGGAGAACATGTAATGTTGAAGAAGTCGGTTGTTATTGACGACCCTGGGAGATTGTGGGCATCAGTATACTCAGATAGGGTTGGACATCCAGTGCTGCATTTGGAGACTTCGATCCGGTCTGCCTGGAATGTCTTACTTTGCAGACATTGTCAGAATATTGTAGTGGTTGTATAAAATACCTTGCGGTTCACTATCGTTGAGAAATGAGTTTAGACTGGGAGAGATTTTATAGTTATGAAATAAAGGACACTCATTTCTTTAGTAATTTATTTTCTTATTCAGTGATGCCTGTCTAAAAGGAGCAGCTGGGATAAAACAGATTTCACACGATATAATGGCAACGTTGTGGGAGCAGTGTAAAAGAGAATGTCTAGATTAAAAAGGATCAGGATTTCTGGGTGAAGTATTTGACTAGAGTTGTATGTCCTCTGAGTCAGTGCTAAACACCTTCTTATCTTGGCTGGTTTTTTTTTAGCTGTAGAACCAGGTTTTATTAGGAAATGACAGTCAGGAGCAGTGGCAGAGCCTCCCTGACCCTGAGCCTGCCCCATATCCTCTCTGTGCAGTAGCTGCTTCTTGTCCATCCCTATCCATGACCTTGCACCTCTTCATGTACCTGAGGGTTTGTAACAATTGGTGATGTCATAACCAAGCCTGTCTTGTCCTGTCATGGGATGTTCCTTCCTGCATACTTACAAAAGTGCAATTCATTTTCAATGTCTAGTCTTCTTCACAGTTAGGCTTCCCTTTGGATTTTCAATAGTTAGAAATGCATACAACTATCTTAATTTCACTAGGCTGAAGTCTAAAACCTATTGGTTCCTCTTTGTAACACCTGCTTTATTTTTCTGTGTAAGTTGGAGTATTTTTCATGACTGCCTCAACTACTAGTTCTTGTTTTTGTTTTTAGACAGAGTTTGTAGCCTGTGTTGGACTTGAATTCACTATATAGCCAAGGATGATGAACTCCTAATCCTCCTGCTTCTGCTTCTGTCTCCCAAGAGTGATAAATGACAGTCATGGACTGGCAGGCCTGGTTTATGTAGGACTGGCAGTTGGAACCTAGGGCTCCGTGCATATTGGACAAGCAACTGTTCTGCATTTATTTGCAGCCTTTCTCAGATACTTTAAAAGCCCTACTTTAGTTTTACATCTAGTCCAGTAGCTAATGTGATACCTTTGGTGTAGTCAATCACAATAATATTTTGTTAAAGAAATGAGCCACTTTAGGAAGATTGCAGAAAAGAAGTTTCTTCATATTTTTAATATTGTAGCAACTAGGTGACCTGAACTAGTAAAAGTGATTTGATACATCTAATGATATATTTTGGGGCTTGTGAATGACTTTAAATTTGAAATTACAGTCTAGTTTTTTTGAATCTCATGTATTTTTATCCAATAGTAGCAGTCATACAAATTTTCACTGCCATGACATTTGATTTTAGCCATTAATTCTTGCTGCATGAATGCCCTAGAAAGATGGCTAGCTCTCTTCTTTGGAATGAGTTTGAATGTCTTATTCCTGAGGAAATTCTAGTTTTTACACGTGTACTGGGATTGCTCTGTATTTCTTATGTTGAACACTCGTCATACAATTTTGACCTCACCCTTCTCTGGGCTGTTAGACTTTTGGTGTTGACAGAGTTGTACCGAAAATGTCTCTTTAATAGTCTCTGATATAAATTTATGTTACATGCAGGGTTTTAAATAGTTTGACTTATTAACTTGGTGAACCCATTAATTTAGTGCTGCATGTATGCAGGTACTTGGCTAAGCTAAGTTTTTTTCTGGAAGGAGTTGTAATTTCTCATGCATTGAAACGTGTTGTACTTCGAAGAAATCAGAAAGAGAAATTAGAGAAGGCTGCTGAAGGCAAAGGTGGCAGGGAAGACTTCTGGATCTTACGTAGAGAAAGAAGCAACTTGGGAAAATCTTGACCGAGGACATACACCGTTAGAACTGACTTATTCTGCATGCATACTCTACTTTAAGACTTAATGGTCATGGAAGCTAGGCTTCCTGGTTCTCCATGAAGAGTGACTTTATGGTTGGATTGTATACCTTGTACTCCTCCCCCAGTTTTGTAAAGATGTTTGCCCAGAGAGTAGCAGGTGTCTTACCTCAGATTTAGTGAACAATTAGACAATTCATATATATATATATTTGTATATGTATGTATACATACATACATACAGGATCATTACTGGTTTTTGAGCACATGAAAGATGTGAGAAAAAGCTTAAAAATAGAAGGCCTACATATGTTTTTAAAAGTATAGATTGTCTAATTAAAAAAAAGTATAGATTGTCTGTAATTTAGATTGTTAATAAATGTCTACTTTGTGGGTAGAATTCTTGGAATTTATGGAAAAGTAGATATTCAATTCTTGAAAGTTGGTATTTTAAGTTTGTAGATAATTCAGGTATTTTCTCATTAATACAGAAGAATATGATTGAACTTGTTAATGTTTTGTGTTTTAGATTTTGAAGATGATGATTTGTATGGTCAGTCTGTGGAGGATGACTATTGTATTTCACCATCAACAGGTAAGTTGTTTAAAAAAAAAGATTTCTTTGATTTGTTTGTTTAAAATGTCAAGTAAGTATGATTGTTATTCTGGACTAGAGTCAGAAGACTATAATATATCATTTTTAAAAAGGTATGTAACTGAGCAGTGGTGGTGCATGCCTTTAATCCCTCTGGAGGCAGAGGCAGGGAGATCTCTGTGTTTGAGGCCTGCCTGGTCTACAGAGTGAGTTCTAGTATAGCCAGGGCTTTTACATAGAGAAACCCTGTCTTGAAACAAAACCAAACCAGATATGTGTATGTGTGTATTTACTCATATGCTGACAGGCTAAATTTTAAAGTTTTTATAATGGTTTATTTGAAAACAAAAAATAGACTTTATATAGTCCATGGTGGCTGTAAATTCCTGGCAGTCTTCCATCTTTGGCTATACTTAGATGGGTTTGTAAGTGTACCCTACCAAGGTCAACTATAAGTATTTACCCATGAAAGACTTTTTAATTTTTTTTTTTTGTGTGTGTGAATGTGTGTGTATGTGTGTGTGAGTGTGTGTGTATAAGTGATATGTTTGTGTAGGTACATGCTTCTGTGCACACCTGGGGAGTGTGGAGGAGAACCTCAGGTATCTTGTTGTATCTTTAGTACTCTGAGACAGGCTCTGTCATAAGCTGATGGCCAGCAAGCCTCAGAGATTCTGCTGTCTCTGTCACCCAAAGCAGTGAGTGGTTTTACACCTGGTTTTTCATGGGTAATAGGAATTTGAACTCAGACCCTCATGGTTATGTAGCTCTTACTCACTGATCCATTAGGCAGTTTAAGGAAAGCTTTGAAGACTTCTTTTCTAATAGTCTCTGTATCATGCAGTTAATATAAATCCATTGAAATGTTAGTTGATCATTAATGAAGTTCTAAGACCTTTGAAGGCATACAGTAACACATTTTGTACCAGGAATATTTGGAATATTAGACTGGCATTTAGAAACTATTTATTTAGGAAAAAAATAGTAATACTCAGATGTGGATTTGAGAGGCTTATAAAAGTCGAGGTCCATTAGGTGTGGTAGCACAGGTCTTTAATTCCAGTACTCAGGAGTCAGAAGCAGACTGAGCTTTGTGAGTTTGAAACTAGCCTGGTGTATATAACAAGTTCTAGGCCAGCAGAGAGATCTACAAGAATTGTATGAAAGTGGACTCTTCATACAGCAGTGATGCTCACAATTAGTGCAAATTAATAGTCACCCCTAGGTAGGCAGCATTTACCTATTACTCTAACATAACAGTACAAAAGTTATTCTTTCAAAAGTTGTTTTCCTGAGATTTACATGTGTGGTCTGTCTTACTTGATTTGGTCTTGATCTTGATCAGAGACTTCTGTGTCTCTCTGGTGGTTTTGCTCCTGTCCAGTCTTTGTAACTGTCTTTATTGTAACTGCACCAGTCTTCAGTGATTAATTTGCACCTCTACTACTTGTTAGCTGTGCTACTCATTTGGATTTTAAAGTATGACATTATAGCTTTCTTTTTTTTCTTCCCTGCTAATCTATATGGTCATTGGTTCATGGCCTTCTGAATTCTGATTATAAATATTATGTATGAGCTATAACTTTATATTCTCTGCAATTATCTATAAATTTTGGAAATAGTTTCTCTTTCAACATTAATACCTTATTGGACCCATGCTCAAAAGCCCAGTATAGGAATTCTGTGCAGTGAGCCTATGTTCTTATACAAAGTGAAGTAATGTAAAAGCCCCCACAGTGCCTTACTTTATAGTAGTTGATTTGTATTCTTTCCTTAACATACTAACCTCACTCGTTGCAGTGAACAGTCTTGAGAATTAAGTTCCATGGGCGTCCATTGAGTGGATGCATCCCTTGAGTGGATGTGTCCATACTTTGGGCTTGCATGATACCTTTTTCCCTTATTCACTTTCTTGTTTATGTCACAGACTTTTTAAAAATGAAATACTTAATACCCTATTACATTCCATATTGAATGATGACACAGCCAATATGTAGAGAAAAACAGACTAATATCTGAAAGTCAAAGTTTTATATATATGTATATATATATATATATGTCACTGGTTTATGATGTCACTGTATGATTGAAAAATGAGTTGTTCAAAACGTAAGGGCTGTTGAGGGCTGGAGAGATGGCTCAGTGGTTAAGCATACACTACTGTTCCTGCAGAGGACCATTCATAACTTCAGTTGATCTTCGAGGGCTCACAGCATGTGTGTGCTGTACAGACATACATTGGAGCAAAATATATACACATTACATAAGTAAATCTGGAGCCTGGGAGACAACACATAAGCGGGCTAAGGCAGTGGGTGCCATATTGTTGAACAAATATATAATGGAGAGATGGGAAAGATAGAGTTTGTGATGGAGAGATGGGAGGGAAAGAGAAGAGAGAGGTGGAGCTGCAGATGCAATGGTGGTGAGCAGCAGGC
The DNA here is from genome assembly GCA_004025045.1 of Sigmodon hispidus. Lineage (NCBI taxonomy): Eukaryota > Metazoa > Chordata > Mammalia > Rodentia > Cricetidae > Sigmodon > Sigmodon hispidus. Next base: position 178,991 of record PVIH01000447.1, on the reverse strand, counting down.
CTGACACCTGAAGCCAGGTGTTGATGTCCGGGGGGTCATCCACTGCTAGAGGCGGCAGTTATCTGAGTATCTTGTATTCCTGCTGAGGGCCATATCTGGGTCTGAGGTCCCATTGCAGGCAGGGTCTGTGTGGATGTCTGTGGTCTGGGCTGCTGCCTGAAGTCACATCTGAGTGCCATGCTTAACTGGCCCTGTCCCTCCTTGTTGGCAGGTACAGGAGCAGGCCTGTACCTCTCCTGAGCAGGACAGTAGGACTTAGCCTGGTGGTGTGGGTGAGAGAGAGCCCTGAGGGTGTGAGCACTAGATAGCTGGCCTTGCCCACTGCTGACTGCAGCACTCTGGTGCTGGTCTTGCCCTTGCCAACTGCCACAGGCAGAAGAGCTGACCCTTCCTTTCTCCTAGGCAAAGTGGGAGAGCTGTCCCTCGTGGTGTGGGTACAGGAGAGTAGGTAGGGTGACCAACTCAGCTACCAACCCAGGCCCAGATCCAGAGCTTTGGGTTAGCCTACCCCGCTGGTGAGATGTATAACCAGAGCTGCAGAACCTCCATGACACAGGGCAACAACAGGATATCAGAGAGGAGTCCTGGTGAGGAGCCAGTGTTGATAGTGTACCAGGAGCCTGAGGTCTGGAACCAACCAATGGTTCATTGCAATGAACATTTGCAAATAAAGCTTTTTGGGTAAAAGGGTATATACTGTGTGACACACTGGAGCTCTCAAAGGGAGATTTTTGGTTCTTTTTCTTTTCTCTTAGGGGGAGGTTTTAATGGTAAAGGGTGGATATGGTCCCTAATGGAGATTTTTGGTTCTTTTCTTTTCTCTTGGGGCAGGTGGTGGAGGGTGGATGTGGAGATGAGTGAAATTGGGTTTTGAGATATGATAGTCACAAGAATTAATTTAAAATTTTGAAATCTAAAACATATTTTTTAACTTAGGGCTTATGCTTTTGCTAATCTTTTGGAATCTGGCAAAATTAGTGTTTCTTGGATAGCAAAATTTAATGTTGACTTCACTATGCAAATACATTTAGAGTACTTTTTTAAGCAAATAAGTAAGTTTGATGTGTGCTTTAAAATATCAGTACCAAAAGGAAATAAGGAAGCATAATAGTGGGCAAGGGTGAAATTAATGGAATTGTCTTGGAGATGGGGGAAGATGGAAGAACAGGAATGTGTTAGTGTACGGACTTGGAATAGGTCTTGGGTAGGATTTATATTGTCCTAGGATATTTTAATTTCATCACTGCTGTAAGTGGTGAGCAGATTTGTGGTGTAACCATGTATGTGAATTGCATGCTAGGCCGTGTGTGTGTGTGTGTGTGTGTGTGTGTGTGTGTGTGTGTGTGTGTGTGTGTAATGTATGCATGTGAATATACAGATGCCTGCCCTCTGTACATGAACATACAGAGGCCAGAACAGGACATCCTGATGTTATTTTCTCTTTTTGCTTGAGAGCCTTTGGGTAAGATCTCTCCATTTTAGTATTGAGAATCAAACCCAGGGCCTTAGGTGTCCTGGGGAAGCACATTACCAGTGAACCATAGCCCCATCTCCTTTATCTTAACTTGTGTTAGAGAATAGAAAAAATTGGGAACTGGCTATATTACAGCATTCTTCATTTTGTATTTTAGCTGCTCAGTTTATTTACTCACGACGTGACAACCCTGTAGAGGAATATGCTTATGAAGAACTGAAAGACTCTTCTAATTTTCTTTTGAATCACCAGTTAAGTGAAATTGACCAAGGTACGACTTTTTAAAAATAGCATATCTTCATTAGCTAAAAGTGATTAATCATCAAGTAAGAATTAATGAATTTTATTGAAATTTACTCATAGTAATGTTTATGAACAGTAGTAATACAAGCATATCTTATACTTTGAAAGAAAATTTACATCTTATTTAATGACCTTATTGAGAAGTCTGTTTAATTGTATGATTGAGAAATTGATTCCATTAAGCATATAAGTTGTTTAGTAATTGGAATTTTTGATTGTGAGTTTTCATATCTTTTCATCTTTTACATGGAAGAGCAATTCCAGTGATTTGTTATAAGAACTCTTAAAGAATCATGGTTCATGAGCTCTTGTAGAACTGATGATTAAGAGACAAGGATTGCTGTATATACGAGAATGATAGTGTCTAAGAGTTTAAAGAAGAAAGGATTGAAGACCAGAGTAACACCCCACAGCTGCTCTGGTTATCCTGTCTGTGTGAGTGAAGTTTCAAGATGGAATCTGTAAGGAATGACAGCACTGGCTGCTGACTTTTAACTCTCTTCAACATTTGAAAAGGATGTTTCGGCTTCCCTTTACAAGTAAATTTCACATGTGACATTGCTTCAAGTATTTCTCAAACTACAGACTGACAGAGCTGAGTTGGCCAGGGACATGAGTAATGCTGTCTGTGGAGAATGCATGAGGCCGGGCATTCTTTGCAGCTGGACTTTATATATTCTCTTAACTTGAAAGTTTATAATTAATTTGGAAACAGAAAGAAATGGAGGGTCTGATTTTTGAATATGTTGGTAAAATGTCAACTACTGGGGCTGGAGAGAAGGCTCAGTGGTTAAGAGTACTTATTGCTCTTCTAGAAGACCTGGGTTCAGTTCCCAATACCCACATGGTGGTTCACAAGCATCCAGTTCCACAGGGCAGGTATTCTCTCTGACTTCTGGGACACCAGGCACAAACATACATGAAGGCAAGACACTTATACATATGAAATAAATGTTTTTTGAATTCCAGGGGCTTCTTGTACTTATGAAATAAATATTTTTTAAATGCCAGAGGCTAACAAAATCAGCATAAATGGAAAGAAGGCATAAGCATACAAAATTAGAAAGTAGGAAAAGTTAAATGTTGTCAACTCTGTAAATCCACTCGAACATCTGGTGAATTATAGATGTAGTGCATGTACTCAGGAGTGTTCCTTGTGTTAGTACAGCCATGAGGGATGAGGTAGGAGTAGAGTAGAAGGCATTTTTCTGCTACCTGTGCTTCTGTGGTCAGTGATTAAGGACTGATGAAAGGCCAAGTTATCTCAGAAAGAAGATTAACTTTCCATCCTGACATGTACTCACATGACAGGGACAGTTGTGACCCACATTAGCTAAATGCTTTGCAAGCACTCTTTTAACACATTGAGTCTGACTAGGCTTATTGATAAGTCTTATGAATGGGTTGTGGATTCATTAGGGCAGCTTGACTGTGTAGTCTCCACTTTTCACCCCTTAGTGTTTTTCCTGTGTGTAGGAATGAATGTGTAGGGAATAGATCCTATGGTTAGACATTCTGATGTTAGCTCTGCTAAGTGTTGTCTTCTGATTTCAGTGATGATGTATTAGTCCATTATATAGTACTTTGTAACAGGGAAAGCCTGTATAAACCTTACACAGAGGCAAAGCAGAGTTGTCTTGGTATTTAAGGAATTTATTTTTGTAATTAAAAAGTGCAATTAAGCATGCAGTATAGCTTTTACTAAGGAAAGTCTTGATAATAGATGCCTTCTAATAGATACTCAGCACAGATGCCTAGGACATCAAGTCAATTGCATTCTGTGACATGGCTGTGAGGATTGTATATTGCATCTGTGTGAAAATTGCCAAGTGCTGTAATATGCAAATGAGCCTCTAGGTACCGGGTCCTGTTTTAGCTCTTTAAGTGTTATACTGACTTTTTAAAATAGCTTACTTATAAGATAATACAATCTCAAGTTTATGTATAGTTTTAAAAATTAATGTTCATTTCTTTTTTTATTTCTTGGACTTGATTATTTTATGTTAAATTATTTTGATAATTTTAAAGGATAATATTTGTTGACTATAGAGAGCTTGCTAGTTTGAAAAAACTTAATGTAGTAATTTATGACATGTTAGAAATATAGTTAGTGATTGACTGGCTTCTCACCAAGAAGTTTGACATAGTCTCACACAGGCCCTTTCCCTTTCTATGCATGCTAAAAGTGATTGGTAAAAATTTCACCATCACTGTCTAAAAAAATGTTAAAGTGTGTCATTTGTGCTTTTTTTTAAAAGATTTATTTTTATTATTTTTAATTATATGTATGTCTGTGTGTTGGCATGTGCACGAGTGAAGATGTCTGTAGACTTCAAAAGAGGGTATTGGATCATCTGGAACTGGAGTGTAGATAGGCTGAGCTGACTTAGCCAGAGTGAGTGCTTGGGAACCAAATTTGGGCTCTCTGTAAGAATAATACCTGCTCTTATCCTCTGAGCCACCTCTCCACTTTCATCCATTTGTGTTAGGATTGGAAACATGTGACCTCATCTTGAACTGAAAATATGCATTATATATACAATTTCTATGTATTTTTCAAGTGTTATTCAGAAACATTCATTATATTAATTTCTTCATTAGTGAGATGTGAGAAGACAGCTACATAGTAGATATATAATATAACCATTTGAAGTAATTTCTACAAAAGAAAAGGAAGTCTGAATGTCCTGGTATAATTTAACAGTCCCTGGTCAAATGTGAAGATCTTTTAATGTCTGGTTTGTGTTCTAGCTCGTCTTTCTTCATGCCTTGATCACTTGAGAGAGGTCCTGGGAGATGCTTTGCCCGATGATGTACTGATGGAAGCAGTTCTGAAACACAAGTTTGATGTCGAGAAGGCTTTGTCAGTGCTTCTGGAAAAAGATAATGTGCAGGGGAAGAGTCAAAGATCGGTGTCTGCAGGAAAGGCATCAAAAGGTATGCTTTCACTTGTTTCCTTTAGCTCTTTTGAGGTGCTTAAAGACTAATATTAGTTCATGGTGTAGAGAAGAAAGTTAATTTGCTTGAGTTATTAAAATCTTGGATACTACAGTTATCTTAGTATCAGTTGGCTTTCTAGTTTACAATTTTAAGATATTTTTATTTTATGTATATGATGTTTTGTCTGCCCCACATGTATGCAGTTCCTTAGGAGCTCAGAAGAGGGTGTTGTACCTCCTGATCTGGAGTTAAGGACAGTTGTGAGCCATTGGGTGCATGCTGAGAACCAAACCTTGATCCTTGGCAAGAGAACTACAGTATTCTTCACCACTGAGCCAACTCTAGCTACCTAGTTGGGGGATTTTTGAGTATTATGTTTGCTTCCTGTTATAGCATGATGTGTATTTGTATGCACAAAGGAAATAAAATCAGATAAAAGACATTTTCCTTCTTGTTAGTTTCTTATTGAACTTTTAAAAATTATTATGAGATGAGACAGAAATGAGTACTCAGCCATTAATGTTAAAAATTCCTCTGTACTATACTTATGGATAATTATAGTTCCATGTTATTTAGGTATCATTAAATAATATGAAGAATTTAAATTATACTTCTCATATTTTTAGCTAATGCATAAGAAAACAAGAATAGATTTTTAATTTTAGATTTGTAGCATTGGGGATTTAGAACTTTGTGGGCATGAGAACTGAGGTACAGTTGTATTAATTGGTGTGATTCTGTTAGTGGGAGTGAGGTCATTTGCTAACTGTATTGGTATGTCCTTTAATCTTTGGGTTAGACCTCTGCAAAATTACACAGTCTACCACTGTGAAATCACTATGTTTTTCTGTGTATGGAGGGATGGGACTCAGACATGTACTTTTAATTGATCATGATGATAATGTCTTCCGTATTAATAATGTGTTCCTATTAGAGGAAATCACAGGTGGTATTTGCTTATTTTTAATGTACAGAGGAAATCACAGGTAGTATTTGCTTATTTTTAATGTATTAAAGTACAGGAAAAAATGAAATCAGTTTTTCATATTTTAAAAGAAGTTTTAAAATTGGTAATTATGACAATTTGACTGTGATAGAGCCTCATTCATGAAATCTATGATTCAATAAATTCATGAAAATTAGAACATTTACTTTTTATTATAGACAGCAATGAACATAGTATGAAGTTTATCTTAGATTGTTAGAGGTAATATTCTTCTTTTGTTTTCCTCATTGTTCTGATTGCTAAATGATGAACAAGTGTTTAGTTGTGATCAAGGGAAGCACTTAGTAATTAAATGCCTCATTTCATGTTTCCTTTTGGTTGCTGTGACTGTCTTCTGCATATGTCAACTTGCTCATCTGAACATTGATGGCTCTTGTAAGGTAAGGAGTCTTATTTTCCTCTTCTGAAGTTTCAGTTGAGAATGTTCAAAATTCCTATTCTCAATCAGAAAATCATTTGGATAGCAGTAGCAAATCTTTTGATTGTTCTAGCTCAATAGCAAAATATGGATCACACAATTCCTCACTTGTGCCAAGTCACTATTTACTTCATAGAACAAAGAAACTCGACAGACCCCAAAGTGAAAAGGAACTAGAATCATGTAAGTTAACAAAGGAGATGTCCCTAGCTCACCTGAGGGATGATATACCAAGAGATTCTTGTGCAAGTCAGCCATCAATCAGACTGCCACCCATAGACAGTTGGCAGAGTTGCCTTTCTGAGACTCGAGATGCTGATGTGCTAAGGCCTCCTGCATCTGGGTGTACTCCTGAAGAGGATTTTACTTTCAAAGGAATACCAGACTTAAAGTCCTTAATGAGAGGGAACATAGCAGCTAGTGGTTCCTTGGGTGTTCAAAGCAATTTGCTACCTGATTTTCAAAGCATTCCAATGCAGAACATCTTGGGAAGTTTAAATAACCCATTGCAATTATCTGTCTCATTGGAAAATAATCTTAATTCCAGCATAAACACTGAAGTTGGACAAAGTACCAAGAGTAATATTGTAAAGAATACAAGTTTACCATATTCCCAATGTGAAAGTCCATTCCTAGCTGAGCTGTTTGAGGAACACAGAGAAAACAGTCCCAGGCAGTCCTTTACTTTATCCGACCTGTGTAACAACCAGTCATCTGCTAGCTTGGGGTCCCTTTCCTTGTCACAGCTGGCCAACCGCTCTCAGTCTTCTAATGGAGTATCGGAGCTAACAGGATCTCTGTCATCATTGGCATTTTCAAAAGCTTCTCCCACAAGAGACCTAGAGAATTTGTCCCTTTCTGATTTGATTGCAAAAACAATTGAGCTAGACGACTCTCAGATTAAGAGAGATTCCTCTGAGCTCAATTTATCTGAATTGAGGAATCCTGGAATTGATTCAAACATTGACCTTAGTGTCCTGATAAAAACTCCAGACTTTATTCCAAAGCCTGTAGTTGGCCCATCAGTTGCTGCAGCACCAGACACTAAAGTTCTAACTTCAAAGTTAGGGAAAAATTTCAGTTCTACTAAAGATAATAAGAAAAATAAAAAAGGCTCCCTTGCTAGGAAAACACCCTTGTCTGTGTCGTGGACAAAGGCTCTTGCTGCTAGGCCTTCGGCTTTTGCTTCAACGCTGTGTCTTCGTTACCCACTGAAGAGCTGCAAGAGCCGCACTCTTGACCTCTACAAGACTTTTCTTTATAGCAGACAAGTTCAAGATGTATCGGACAAAGACATGAGTCCTCTAGTAGCAATAACGCCTTTTGACTTCAAATCAGCATCCCCGGATGACATTGTAAAAGCCAATCAGAAGAAAGCATTTACTAGAGAATACTAGGGAGGCGAAAACTCAGTTACTGCTGCAAGCCTTGCAGTCTTAATGTAAAGTGTCTGTAGGATCATTTTATATTATGGGATTCAAATTGTGATTTTTATTAAAATTGTCTTAAGTCCATTATAGCAGCTTAAATTGGTAAGGATTTTTGCACTGAGAATTTTTTCTTTTTTACAGTGTCTTGTAATGACGGGTTTCATTTGAGTTACTAGCTCATTAGAGAGTATGTTTACAGTGTGCATATGGAAACATTGATATTGTGAATTGAACCTCAGATATTTCAGTTGACAGCCATCTTTCTTAAATTTTATGAGGAGATATTTTCTTCTATGAAATATTTTTGTCTTCTTTTTAAATGAATGTACAACTCCTTGGGCTTATTTTAGCATGAAAATTGTTCTTAGGATACATAACATAGCTGAGATATGCTTATATATAAAGTATTATTGGCATCATTGCTAGTTATTATTTTACTTAGCTGACTACTAATACTTTCCTATTAGAAACTTGGAATTCTTGATTTTTGAAAGTACTATGAAATATGGTTGAGGTGCATTTTTAGTGATAAAATGAAAATCTTTTAAGGGACCATGTATATATTGGAATTGAATTAATACATAAATTATTTTTATACTCATATTTTATAGATTTTTAAGGCATCCTCTTTAAAATAAAAATATGGAAAGCGTTTGAAATATGTTTGCATGTTATTTAAGTAGTTTTTGCACATTTCTTTAACCGTTTCTTCACAGTAAATGATGAGATGTGGGCCCTTTCTTTTTGCTTCTGATGGCTGTGTGCCGTCAGTGACAAATTTCGTTAGTGGCAGATGGTATGAGAATGCTTGTGATCAGTAGGATAGTGCTGCTCTTGAACTAAGAATTTGGAATTACCTGGATAAGATTTTCTAAACACAGCAACTCTGTTGCTTCTTTTCAAATGGCTTAGTCAGTTTCTGAGGGAGGCCTTGGGGATGTGTTTCTAGATGTCTCTAGGTGATACTTAGGTCTACTTTCCCCGGAGAATTGTGGAATAAAATTTTAATACCAAATATATCTGACCAACTTAATTTTTAATAATCAAGAATATCAAGGAAAAGTTACTTATCAGGGATAATGGTCTTTTTTGCCTAGAGTGATGAAAAGTAGTGTTAACATTTCTTGAATAATGTTATTTCTTAGTGAAAATTGAATAGCTGCCCTCTAAGTAGGATTTTTTTTTAATCTGGCAGCTACTTTACTATCTCTTGATTGTGTGTGTGTACATACGTATGTACGTACATATGTGTGTATATCAGATTTTCTCAGTAGTTTTAGCTGTACATAATACTGCCATATCCAATATTTTTCTGAGCCATAGCACAAGTCCCACATGGTATTTGTCAATGAGTATTTTATTGTTTATAATGTCTATGAGATTATAAAAGCCAGAACATGTATTTTAGAATTGGCATTAATATTTGGGCTATCCCTTGTTACTCTTTGGTTGTCTAGTCTATTCCCCTCCATCAGTTCAGTTGCTGACACATGTATATGACTTACCACATAGAGTTATGTGTAGGCAGTGTCCAGGTTAGAGTCGAATTGTATTCTGAGAGTTTGTAACTCATTATTTCTGATAGATTAAGCCCTATGCAAGTGGTTCTTTGTGCACATAAAGCTACAAATTCTTACTTCATTCATGCTGAAGAATGTGATAATATTATTTTACTTATAAAGACAGTAATTTCCAAGAAGAAAAACAATATTTTGTGAGCTATACTTTGTTAAATGAACTATGTATCTCTTTGTTGGCTGATTAGGATGGAAACTACTTATGTAAATATTCTTATGCAGAAAGTTTTTTCATATATATGTATATATATTATATGTATTTCTTTTTAAAGATAACTTCCTAGCCTTTCTATTTTCCTTGTCTTTGCTACTGGCCTGTCTTCAGGCATGTGCTTGACAAAGTTTCCCTTTTGACTATGGGAATGCCACAGTTTCTGAGATACAGAGGGTGAAACCAAGAAACCTTTTGCCACTTCCACCTGTGGCAGTGCCGCTGGCAAAGAGAGATGTATGCTCATTGGTTGATAAGCCATTGCTAGGGTGTTTAAATGTGTATCAGCTTCTGCTCATTGACCAGTTGCTATCTTTAGTTCAGGGATGTTGAGTGTGTTAGGTTTACTTTATTTTTATTTCCAATGTCTACATTGACACAAAGCCATTTCTGTTTGTGTTATGATTAAATGCCTCAATTTACATAGAAATACAATAAAATTAGTTCTAAATGATGTAAAAGATGTTCAAATGATTATCCAAATGATTATTTTTGCTTTTTGCCTTTGTTCTCTAAAGGATCTATTGTGTCCATGGCTGTTTTGTCACTTTCATTGTAAATGACGGAATTTTTAAAATTGATTGTTCAGAACCAGGAATTCATCCTGTCCAAACACTTAACTTTTGTGTTTTAACTTTTCCTTCTTTCCTCATTGCATTCTTACCTATTTCCCCCTTTGCTTTCAACTTTCTTTCTTGGACCTTTCTTTCCCCCTTTCTTTATCACAGACTTAGTACTAACTGTTAAATTTGATCTTGGTGTCTGGGCTATTTCTGCATCTAATTATCCTCCAAGATAATGTCAGGATGGTGCTTTGAATATAAAAGGAGGGGCTAACGATAACACAGTGCAGAGAAAAAGACCAAGGTTGTGGCTGCTACCTGTTAGATTGGCCTTGATACTATGTTTGGATCATTAAATATTGAAAAGAATTATGCATCAACTTTCTTTTATGTTCACAAATATATACATATATCCATTATATATTATATATAAAATTTGTTTATAATATATAAAATGAGTTTTATAGTAGCTTAGAAATTGTTTTCTGTTATTTTAGTAATGAAATATGTATAAACAAAGATAATGTTGACTAGAAAAGGAAGAATCAGTAGGAATTTCTATGATAGTTTGTACCTATAATTATATAAAGCTTTGTAACTGTGATTTTAAGGCTATGGAAACTCATCATAATTTGAGTTTATACATATATAGATAAAAGCTATGTTGAAAGAAAATACCATTCCAAAGTTTTCTTAAATCAAGTATGAAAACATTATTTACTGCTAGGAATTTTTGATAGAAATTTGATATTTCAGAATGGTACTTTGTAATTAACGCAGAGAGTACAACTGCTTCATGTCTCTATAAATTCTTTGTGGTATGGAGAATTCTAATATATTCATCATTTATAGTACTTGTTTTCCATGTAGTGTGTTTATTTTATGACTCATATAGAAACATAATTAGCCATACAGGTTAGGGGTTTAGGGTGAATATTGATTTCTGAGATTATAGTAGAAGAATTGAGTGCATATTTCCTGTCTTGTCATGCTTGAGTTATATTGTGTTATTTAAAGCAGAACATTTAGATGCAGGTGACATGCCAAGGTGAACAAGGTGAAGATTCTTACTTCATAGACGAGGGTAGGTGTAAACATGTATTTAGCAAGTTGTAGCATCTGTGACCCTGACACTAATGTCTTTTTTCCCCTTATCTGAACTGCTGCTTCCTTGCTGTTCTTATCAAGCAGTTCCAGCCTCAGCTACTCTGATCAGAAGCCTAGCATCATCTTTGACCTACTACTTACAATGGATAGCGACACTTGTGTCTTAACATATGAGCAAACGTTTATGTATACATATATTCATGCAGATAGTGTCAGTTCTTCTTTGGGGTAATCATTTCACCAAGTGACTGCAAATACAGAATTAGGTTGTACTGAGACATTCCTTCTAAAGGACATACATGTTTACTATGTCCTGTAGCTGATAAGCCACTGGTTACATGCTCATAAACCACTCAGCATATAACTTTGTTTTACATATGCCTCTTAATATGTATTATTGTATCTCATTAGAACATTGACATTGAGCTCACAGATAGTTCATACCATACTACCTCATCTAATGTGCACTCTGTAGTCATAAAGCATTTCATAGTTTTCTTATGCTTAGAGATTTTAGACATGTCAGTATTCTACTTCCAAGAAGGCAAAAATAGAAGACCATGACATCAAATTGACCCTGAAAAGCACATGTTTACGAGAGCTCAAACAAGAAAATAGTGTTGCTGTGTTTGCCTTCACGGGGAACTTCTCTATTGATAACTGATTGTTCAGTGCTTCATGCAGGTCTGAAGCCATGTCCAAAGTGCTCCGAGTAGTGATTTGGAGTTTACAAATATCTGGTAGTGGACATTTGAACACCCAAATTCAGGGTTCATAAATCAAGGGTATTTACATATATCCTCTGATTCACTATCCCCCCTCCCTTTTTTTAGCACTTTCTTAAAAGACTTAGGATTTGAAAGAACTACAGAAACATCTAAGTAGTTTCTTCATTCACTGAATTTCCAATATTTTATACACTAGACCCAGTGTAAATTTTCTGAAATGTATTTTTCTCTTTTCTGCTCTTATCCTTACACCCCTTTGCTAACACAGTAGTTTCCCACTGTGCAGTCTCATGGGCCACTCCTCCCTCCCACTCCTGTGTGCCTGGCTATGTTCTCTTCAGATTGGCATACAGATACAGTTCTGTAATATGCTGGCTCATGGTTGCTTTGTGCATCTGTATTCCTACCCCACAGGAAGTTGTTACCACGCCTGCAGAATGCTTTTTTAAAATTCCCTTTCCATATTTTTAAGTTATCTGTATTCTTTTTAAAATTGTTAGTTCTTTTTCTCTACTTTTTTTCTGCTTTAACTTAGTAAGTTTTAGGGATATGTATGTATGTATATGTATACATGTATCTGTAAGCATAATTATATATTTATAGGTGACATAAATTCGTCTTTATTATTAAGTGCTACCTCTGATTCCTATTCTGTCATGTCTTAATTTTGGCTTTGTTAAGACAGTTTTTATATTCTGTCATCACTGGGTAGTCAGTCCATGCTGGCTCTAGTTTATAACATTCCTGCCTCAGCCGTTCAGTCTGGGGTAACAAGGTATGTATCACTACTTTCAGCTCTTGGGTTATATTTAGAAGATCATTTTTTTTTTTTTCAGTTTTTAAATCAAATTTTGACAATTTTTCTTAAGACATTTTGTTTGAAAGTTCTGATTTAATATGTCAGTTAATATGGATTCATTCATTATTTTCATGCCTTTTACAGTCTTATTTTTAATGTTTGTGTCTTTATTCAGTGACATTAAGGAGTAACATAAATTTGGTTTCCCTAACAACATCTTTCCTCTTTACAGAAAGATGGTTGTAATATATACTAATTTTTTTCTCTGTCTTGGGGCTCTACTAATACATTTTAAAGTATTGTAGCTTTGAATTTATGGTTTTAATATTTTTGTAGACTTTTGTTTTTCTGAGTTATTTTCAAATACCTTTCTTCCCATTTAAGTTTTAAAGAAAGGATGTTTAGTGATTATAAAATGTCCTTGGAGATAAGAAAACACTGTCTCCATGGATGCAGAAGGCTTTAGATAGTATTAAGTATAACATTATTAGTGTTGTAACAGATTTTCTATTATCCGTTTAGTCTGATAGTGCAGCTAGAATACTCTCTAGTGGACTAGATTCTTTTTGCTATCATTTGATTCAGATGATAGCCATTCATGCATGAGTTTACAGTGGTTGGTTTAGAACTTGCTGTGTAGCTGAGGGTGACTCACTCAGATTCTTATCCTCCTGCCTCAGCCTTCTCAGTGGTGTCATTACAGGTCTCTATCACCATACCCAGCTCTCAGTTACTGTTTAAGTGGATTGACTTCTCACCATTAGACCTCTCTTTGTCTTTTTACTTCCAATACGTTTTCCCTCTTCCTTTCAGAATATTAAAATTTTTTTGAGTTACTAGTACATGAACATGAATTGTGGTCTATATTTTCATGACAAATAGTAGATGGAGCCATCTTGTTTGCCAGGAGTACCCCTTAGATATCCTGTCATTGTAGTATTAGTGTATTAGTTACTGCTTTGTTGCTGTGACGAACCTGCTAGGCAACTTAAGGGAATATTTGGGCTTGTGGTTTGGGGTAAAAATCCATGAGGCTCCAAAGAAGCAAGGGCCCGGTTATTAAACCCTGTTTCTGCCCTCTAGGGACCTACTTTGAGCAAGGGTCCATCTCCTACAAGTGTCAAAACCTTCCAAAGCGCTATCACCAGCTGGGGACCTGCTCTTACAGTGGCCAAGTCTGTGGGAATAGTTCACATTTGCACAGCTAGCTAGTCTGAGTCTGTTGTGGCTTTTATTTCTGTGGTAATGTTGTACCTTTCCTCTCTTCCTGGAACTTTCTTTGATTTTATTTTTCTCCATCTGAATGCTTGAGTACTTTGGCTGTGCCGTATGTGTGGGCCCTGGTGCCTACTGAGGGCAGGAGAAGGCATCAGAACTCCTGGATGAGTTGCACATGGTTGTCACCTTATGGACCCTGGGAAAGGACCCAGGTCCTCTGCAAGAACAAGAAGTGCTGCGGCCTGCAGCCTCCAGCCTCTTGTTCTAAAAATCTTTTTCTTTTTTCTCTTTCCATTTTTAAGCTTTTCTTAGCTATGGTATCTTTACTATATTAGGTATGCTAGAATATAAAAACATTTTTCTTTTTTTTAGAGTATATTTCTGTAATTTCTGTCTTGACCTGGTTGAATATTTTTTACTTGAGAAAGAATTCTACTTACTTACTTTAGATTTAAAATATATTAATTTTTTATTTTAAATTTTGTATGTGTGGTGGGAGTGTATATGCATATGGTGCCCATGGGGACCAGATGATGCGTCAGATTCCCCTGGAACTAAAGTTACAGTGATTTATCCAACATGGTTGCTCACAACAGAGCTTGAGTTCATGCAAGAGCAGGGCCCACTCTTAACTGTTGAGCCAGCTGTTCAGCTGCTGTAATTTCACTTTGAACAGCATCGTTGGAGAATAATGGAGAGTGTATAGGGTTGAACTGGGGCCATCTTTTATTCTTGACCTTGTAAGTTCTGTTCTTGGCTTGTGCCTAGCACAGTTTTATGAATATTTATTTCCTGGAGTAAGAACATAAAACCTTTTATAGTAATAGGTATAATTTCTGAAATAATGTATTAAATATTAATATCTTTCTTAATTTTTATAATTGTGTTAACATGTATGTTAAAACATACTAGTAGTAAATGCATATAGCCTAAGAGTGGGTTATCCATATAGTTCTGTTATCATTCGTAAGAGTAAGAAGAGCAAATAGGGGAGGAGGCATTAAATCATGGGCTAATCTTTTAGTTTTCTGATGTATTTTCCTTGTCACATTTGTGGTGGCTCACACCTTTAATCCCAGCACTCTGGAGACAGAGTAAGGCAGATCTCTCTGAGTTCTAAGCCAGCCTAGTTGACATAGTGAGTTTGAGGCATAGCCAGGGCTATGGAGAACTCTGCCTCAAAAGAAGTAAGTAAATAAATAAATTCTCATGTTTTGATATTAGTTCTGTTTATTAATCAGACATCATGTAATGCATCTATATGCCATGCTGTTACTACATAGACTGTGTTACTGAAAATACACTTAGATTATAGCTGTCTGGTGTTTTTTCCTTAGAGGAGTCAAGAAATTGAAGAAAGCAGACACATGATAAGATTCTTTGTTTTCCTTGTGCTCTTCTTCCTTAGATGCCAGAGTAATGGGAGATTTGGGAGTGTTGTTAGGGGATGCAGTCTCTGCTTCTTTCTCACCTCATCTTATGATTGACGTGAAAGCTGCTACAGTGAAGGGTTTATATGATCTTTCAGTAATGCATTTAAATATATATTTCATTTTACTGTAGTTCTTGCTTTGTAGTCTGTTAGGACAGGCGTATGTAAATAACTTTTCTAGTTTTTCATTGGAAATGTATTTTCTTGAAAAAATTTTACTAATGTATCTATTACTGAGTATTTTTATTCAAACAATAAGAATTTTATACATCTTGTAAAGATAAGTTAAGAGTGACTTTGAACTTAATATTATGTGGGAGTTTTTTTTGAGAGGAAGTGGTTGAATTCGGTGAAAAAAACTTGAGTAGTTTGTAATATTCTCAGATGTTTTAAGATTCTCTTTATATGCACCTACACTGGAAAAATTGAAACATGAATTGCTTAACTTAAAAATAATTTGCTTTAAACTCAAAGCTTTTTACTTAATGATTATTTAGTATAGTATATGAGTTATGTGAACATTATGTAGAATTTTCTTTTAATTCTAACTAACCTTGCTTTTTAACCATCTCCAAAATCATAATTAGATCATATATTTACATGTGATTATTTCTTTCTTTGGCTATGTTAAGTGTTTCAATAGAATAATGTGAGTACTGTTGCATTCTATTCGTTACTGAGTTCTCTGGTGAGGGATACAAGTGAAGAAAAGGACACATCAGATTCAGTTCATTTTATATTCCTTCTATAGGAAAATATGCTAGCATTAGGGATATATAAAAAGTTTTGGCAGGGCTCCCTTTTCCATAAGTTTTTAGAGCCTTGATAGTAAGGGCTGGCTTCTCAGATCTTCTGTCTTTGCCTTGCAGATGCTGCAATTACAGGCATTAGCACTTTATGGAGCTTCCTTAGAATTATGTTTCTAAGATTTTATTTTTATGTGTGTGCATGTGCACATACGTGAGTGCAACGCTTAGGCCAGAAGAGGGCATCAAACCCTCTGTAATTGGATTTATAAGGTGTTGTGAGCTACCTTAAGTGGGTGCTGGGACCTGATGAACTCATCTCTTCTGAGGGGGCTATATGTGCTATTAACCCTGAGCAATCTCTCCAACCCCTTAAGAGCTTCATAGTGTTCCATTGTTGAGGTGTCTGAGGATTTGATGTAACCATATGCCACATGAATTCTAATTGCTTACTTATTTGCTACTATAAACTATATATTTGTGCAGTTTCAATTATTTCCTGAAAGATATGCTAAGCAGTAGTAAACTTGCTGGATGAGAAGGTTGGTTGTCGTGAGACATTTAGGATATACTGAGGTTACCCTTCAGAAATGTTATACTCCTTGTATTTAATTCTGAATCTTAATAGCATCTCTCAAGCTGTTTATTAAAGGTTTTTATGTTAGACCAATACTTTAATTTGTACGAAAGTTCTTACTAATGAATGAGTTGCCAGGCATTAAGGACGAGGTGCTTCTTGGACTGTTGTGATGCTCGTTGTTAATGTGCTCCTGAGAACATGCTCGTGGTACATGGAGCGTTCTGTTAGGGGTTAGCATTGCCAGAGTACTGTTGATCTAAGAACAGTGTCTTTCTGATGTTTCAGTGAGAAGTAAGCTTCTATGTGAATTTGGAGTGCAGCATCTTGCAGATCAAAAATGCCTGAGATGAGGCAATTGGACTTGGGTCTCAGAATCCAGTCTAGTGAACTGGGGCATTCATGTTACTCAGCTGACTGTTGGAGATCTTTTTTAGTTAAATTCTCTATAAACTTTGGCCACTTAGTAATTTTTTTTTTAGCATTTTAATATGTATTCTTTAAAATACTCACAATATACAGAGTTTTTTTTTCTAGTAAGAGTACACTAAGTTATGCCCAGTTTTCTTCGTTTTATAACATATTTTTAGTGGAGTGATTATTTCTTTTTTTCTTAAAAAAGGGGGGGCATAAAATAGTCTATTATTTGGGTATACTGTGGCTCATTTAAGTCTTTCACATAGAAAACGTATCTTTACCAAATAGGGCTTAGGGCTTTTTTTTTTTTCACTATAAGTCCTTAGAGAACTTCTAGGCTGAGAAGGTATATTGCTTTCAATATGTGTAGACTATGGCTTTGATCACTTTGAGCACTGTGGAAAAAAATGAGGTTGAGTTTGTGAAAGCTTGTGTGTGTGTATATATGTGTGTGTGTGTCTTATGTCAGGAAAGCTAAATGACATTTAAACAGAATGTTAATGAAATTAACACCTTGCAAACACCATTAAAACAGTATATTTGCCATGCCTTGCTGGTTTGAACCCTGTAAACCTTTTTTGATGGTTTCTAACTTTGTATACCTTGAGAATTTTATTTCTCTTCAAGCTTTTCCTGTATTCAGATAGTCAGTGCTCCTGAATTTGTAACTGGAAGTTGTTGATTCTTTCTCGGTTTTCACAGTAATGGAGAGAAGCATGGATACCTAGATCCATTCTAGCAGATTTACTTAGCACTGCCATAGTTCCGTTTATTTTTAATTTCAATATGTATATGGCTATTTTGTCTATATTTCTGTACACCACTTGTAGGAATGGTACTTGTGGAGACTGAAAGAAGACGTTCGATCTCCTGGTACTGGATTTATAGACGGCTGTGCACCGCCCTGTGGGTGTTGGGCTTTGAACCTAGGTCCTGTAGGTCAGTGTTGTTAACCACTGAGTTATTTCTCTAGCCCCAAGTTCACTTTAATTTTAAAAGCAGGCTACTAATAGTCTTTAGACTACTTGTGATGTTTAATGATGTCATATCTCGTTATCATGGCATTTCTGGACACAAAAGGAGCTTGTTAACTTGGATTCTATATTATTGAGGTATTTTTCAAATATGCCTTCTTAATGTTGCTTATACCTATTATGCCTGGGCATAATATTGAAAATGGGTATGAATTCTTAGGGAGAGGTTCCTGTTGGGTAATTCAGATATGCAAGAGTTTAGAAGAAACACAAGCCTAAGCTGGAATGCTGAAGGGCAACAGTGTACTTGTCCAGAGGGTTTTGGGGTGGGGTAAGGATTTAAACTCTTGTATTTTGCAATGTAAATTTTTTTTTTTTTTTTAAAGGCTGTTGTGGTTTTGGCCTAACAAGCAAAAATTTTTAGGCACAGTAGTAAGATTTACAAATAAAATGTAATTTTGTTCAGATGTGTGTGTTCATATGGTTTTTTGTGTATGCATGTGCACATGTGGAGGCCAAGGTCAGTCTTTGGTGTCACTCCTCAGGAACTGCTCACCTTCTCTTTTGAAATATTGTCTCTCACTAAGACCCAGGCTTCGCATTAGGCTAGGCTGACCTGGGGGACCTTCTGGGGCACACTCCTGCCTCCTGGGCTTTGCTTTTCTGTCACCTGATTCAAGTCAGGTCTCCCTGCTTGTGCTGTAAGCACTTTGCCCACTTCCATCTCTCCAAACCCAAATGTAGTTTGTAGACAATTGTTAGTGCACGTATCAAAGTCATTTCCCAAATGACCAGTAGAAATTGTTATCGCTTTAATAAATTATAACTTTTACTTTGTGTACTAGATTTTGTATCATGGCTTATATTGAAATGTAGCACAGATTGACATTTACTTATTGCATATGTATTAATAAATATGAATGCAGTATGCTTGTGTGCATGCATGTTTTTGCATGTGTGTATGTGTGTACAGGAGGTTGCTCACTCATGCATCTGTGTGCTATCTATTATGTGGTGCCCAAGGGTGATTAAGGAATCACCATTTTTCCCTTACTCACTCCCTCTCTCCCTATCTGGTAGTGCAGGTTGCAAACCCAGAGTTCTCACCCATGCTTGAGAAACAGTTTACATTAAAATTACTCTGATGCTACAGGTTTATAAACTGTCCTTGTATTTCTTGCATTTTAATTGTGGGTTTTTGTAAGGGAGAGGGAGCTCTGTGGATGTTTTGATTGGGTTTAACATGATGTTTTCCCCTAGGTAACAGTTTTTATTGTACAGGACTTCATAGTGATAGTGAATGTTCAAACATTTGCAGTCATTTGCAGCATATTACTGTCTGAGTGAAAGAGATTCCCATTTGAATAGGCTAAGTAGTTATTTTAAAAATAAAACTCTAAAGGCACAAACCTTAAAAGATCATCTAGTTGGGTGGGGCAGCACATGCCTTTAATTCCAGCACTCAAGAGGCAGAGGCAGGCAGGTCTCTGAGTTTGAGGCCAGTCTAGTTTACAAAGTGAGTTCTAGGACAGCCAAGGCTACACAGGTAAACCCTGTCTTGAGCCCCCCCCCCCAAAAAAAAAAGTCTCGTGAACCAGTTTTCTGATTTTGGCCAGTCTCATATACCTGTGATAAGCCTGAAACTCCTCAGTGGGAGGGTGGGTGCTTATACTTGGCAAAGGTTATTGAGTCAGCCTGGCAGATTATTTCACATGAGCCTCTTCTCATCTATACAGTTGAGTTTTACTCCCAAGGATTGCTTTCCTGAGAGAATGGTGCTGGTCAGTGCCAGCAGCACCTCTGCTCATCAGTGAGTGCAGTTTTCAGATGGAAGAAGCAGGGACCAATGTTTCCTTTTGTCAGTCTTTCTTCCTTCTCTCTCTCTCCCCCCCCTCCCTGTCTCCCTCTTCCTCTCTCTCCCCTCTCCTCTCCTCTCTGTCTCTCTCTGTCTGTGTACATGTACAAAGATACACAGCGAAGGCCTTTCAAATTTCTCATTATTCAGATAGTCACTTTGAAGCTTTTGTTTTTACCTGGACCTAAAATTGACAGCATCTTGCTGGACTGTATGCCTTGGACCAGGATGCCTCTTTTCTACATCTTAAAACTCAGAATGAACAGAAGACTGCCCAGGTACTTCTCAGAGGAACAACAGCCTATGCATCTAGTTTCCCAGTAGAAATTAAAGTTGTTTCACACTAAAACTTTGCTAGGCAGCGAATGATCTAACTGCTAGACTAACCTCATCCAGTATGTTCTTAAGAGACTTTGAAATTTAAACATTAAGCCTAATAGTATAGTTAAATAATTTTAAGTTCAGTTTGATTCTCTCTGTAGCCCTGGATGTCCTTGAACTTGCTATGTAAGCCAGGCTGGCCTAGAACTCACTACCTTTACCTCCCAAGTGCTGGATTTAAAGGCACGCATCACCATGCCTGGCAGAGCAATTGATTTTAGCATTACCTTTTCAGAGTATCTCAGATAGTAATTTATGATCCTACTCAATAAATTCACAGGATTAAGATATGGACAACACATTTTTATTTCTTCTAAGTTCTTGAGTCAAGGTTATTTTGTGAATATTTTACTTTAAAATGTCCCTGATTTAACTTGGGAACACATACTTATCTTTCTGAGGAGATATACAATGAGAAGACAGTAGAACAAGGGGAGATGCCTTGAGGGGAAAGCCAGAGGAAATGAGCGAAAGTTACATGAACCGTCTGTGTGGCCTTGGATAGTCATTTAATATTTGTCTGTAAAATGATGGATTTGACTAGATAAACTTGAACAGATATTGCCCACAAGTTCTTAACGTGTGAAACTGGCTCAATTGCAGAAGTCAGTCCTTCGGTTACCTGCAAGGAGAGTGCCTGCATACTTTGCTGCCCTCTCTACTGAGGGCTGCTTTCTTGCCCTTCATCTTGTGTTTGCTGTATGAGTCTTGAGTGACTTCAAGTGTTTTAATGGCTTGTGCACTAACTGCTCTCTAGCCTTAAAGTCTGGGTATTTTCTGTGGATTTCCATTCATATCTTAAAGGAATCTCAGCCCCATGCGTCTGTAGTCATTAGCAGCATTTGGGTTAGTCTTAGCAGTCACTGGGGTCTATGATTTTTTTCCTCTTCTAACAAGTAACTCACCACCATGAGTGTGTATTAGATTCTCAGCAGTCACAGGCTCATTGTTTCCCTCTTGCCCAGTCTGCACTTAACTAGAGTCTCAGTGGTCACTGAAGCGCCCATTTTCCTGTATGCCAGAGTACTTGCCTGTCTGGAGTCATTGTTTTCATCTCTTAAAGTTCTCTCAGTTGCCCTGTTCCTTTTCATCTTGTTTATCTTGGTGTCAAGTACATTCGTTAGAATGGATGCTGTCTGTAAACAGATTGCTGCTCCTGTTTGTGTTCCAGTGTCATAACACTATCATAATTTAACCTAATGGAGGACACGGGATGTAACAGTGTCCAGTAAGATAAACTCTTGGATGGCTTCATCATGTTTAGGTGGGGATCCTCTATGGCTGCTGTCATGCTTCCGGATCCCTGTTTATTACTGTTTTCCTTCAGGGTTGCCTGCAATCTCAAACCCACCTCTGCTTATTTTTTATGTACTGTCCTCACCCTGCACCACTGCAGCTCACAGTGGGACACCGAAGCATCTTGTGGCAGCTCTCTTGAACTCCCGAGTTCCTTTTGCATTAAAGTCATCTCTTATGCTCATCTGTTTATCTAGTACCTACTACAGTGTCACACAGTTTGTGTTTTTCATTCTTTCTGTCATGCATTGTTTATTGCTAGAGAGCCTATAATTCTGTTACTATCAGGCTGTGTGCTTTCTGTTAGTACACTTTCTTTTAAAGCACTGCATGTACACGGATAGAAATCCCCCTAGATAGATAGTATTTGTTTTACTGAGACCATGTAGTAACAAGGCCTGGCTTCAGACTTAGGGTATATGATAGCAGAGGCCCTATTTTTATTGATGTTACTGACCTCGAAGTGACTGATAATTTGTAGTCTTTGACATGGGGTAAACTGATGTGCTATGTTTTATTGCCTGTTTCCTGGAGGACACAAGGTCAGCAAATCTCTGTAGAGTGAATTAAAAAATGTTTGCTCATACAGTGCAGAAGTTGGTCTCCATGATTCCTGCACTAAGCATTGGCTTTCTTGATTTCAAATTCATGTATCTTTAATTTGAAATTAAAGAAGGTAATGCTTAGCAGTACTTGAATCATTTAAGTAATAATAGTACAGTTTTTGTCTAAGTTAAGACATTTGCACAGAGCGTAGATGTGGTATAGCCATTGCCATGTTTATGAGGAAACACATTGCTGATGTCAGAAAACTAGTCTGCGTACAGGAGTAGCAAGGTAAAGGTGGGTTTAGAAACATGAATCAGAGTAAGTTGCAAAGAACTACAGTTCTTTTCCTGTATAGAGACATTGAATATACTTAAGTGTGTAAATGAGGGTGAAAGACCATGGTGACAGGCAGAAAAGAGATTGTTTGATAGACAAGGGGTACAAGGTTGTCAGACACTGTAGGCATATGGTCCTAAGGGTCTGACCTTGTAGTTAAGGAAGGAGAAGAAGAAACGTAAAGGGCTGTTGTTCATTGGATAGAAAAATTTTGAAAGGAATTAGCAATAAATGACAAGTTTCATGGTAGGAAGATGGGAAAAGATGATTACGAATTGCTGTTTGTGGGGAAATGCTTTAATATAATGGATGTGCTGTGCACTTGCTTTGCTAATTACTCTCCACTGAGGGAATTCTGCTCCTCTGTCTACAGAGATTTGAACACTGTTACCAAAACATCTGATAGTGCTGAAGACAGTCTCACAGTAGCAAATGACCACACAATATTTCAGTAACATTGAAGAA
The DNA here is from genome assembly GCA_004025045.1 of Sigmodon hispidus. NCBI lineage: Eukaryota > Metazoa > Chordata > Mammalia > Rodentia > Cricetidae > Sigmodon > Sigmodon hispidus. Next base: position 156,189 of record PVIH01000447.1, on the reverse strand, counting down.
TCCTACTTCTAGAGAATTTGATGAATCCAGGATGTATCTTACTTTGAAATATTTGTTTGTAAGAGAAAACATTGCACTTGAAATTCCCTCTGTCTTTCACCTGTTTATTAGAACATTGAAGGCTGTCAGGAAATGATTTGCTGGTTTGTGTGTGTCTAGTCCTGTATATTTTTCTATATTTACTTATTACTAGTTACTGTATGTAACAGATAGACAAACATCCCTACTGAAGGTTGTAGTTCAGATTCTCTAATATATTGAGCTATTCTTGTGACATTCCCTGATTTTAATGTATTCCAGCTATTTTATAGAAACTCTTGATAGCTGTAAGTTGAGGTTTCAAATCATTGTTCCCAATTTTGAAGTGTTATTGCTCATTTTCTCACATTCACTTTACAAATGAACTTTAACAAAACCATGCATAGTTTCACTGGATTTATACTACCAGGTTTATACTGTTTTTGTTTTGTATTCTAGAAACTTAATTGCATAATACTTAAAAAAAAAAAAATCCTGAATTCAATACAAAGTAAGTGTGCTCTGTGTTCCTGTCCATGACACAGTTCATGTTTATTCTAACATTTCTTGATCTTATTTAAAAATTGTGGAAGCTAAGTTTAAATTTTTTTATTTTATTGTATTTTTTTTTTAATGAAATACCATTCAGTGATAAATTAGCTCTATAATGAAAGTTCTATTTGGGAATTTTGGCTTTTTGATGCTCTTGCAAATACATAATTTCAGCTTCATCCTGAAGTAGATATTCATTTTGTAGGTATGACAAACTCAATTGTTTGATAGTGTTGTTCCCTATGTATTTTCTGTTAGCATATCCTTAGATGTCTGTCCATATAAAATTTGTTTAAATTGCTGGTTACTGGATAGAAGCCATGTATCTATGGGACATAAATGGAATCCTAAGGCAAAAACTTGAAAATTCCTTTATAATGGTATAGAAAAGGTAAAGAAATTATAGACTGTTGAGAGATAGCATTTAAATGGGTAAATTACCATGATCACATGTGGTTTCTGTCATTTTTCTCTTACCAAGACTTAATTTGACCTTCTCATTTCTAAACCATTTTAGTAATTGTCTAGTCCTAAGAATTTTTAACTTCACATTGTACTTACTAAATGGAAAAGGAGTTCTTTAATATAAATCTGCAAAAGATCCTTTAAATAAGTCCTTTTGAAACTGGGGAGGGTACATACATACATATATATTTCTTAAAAATTTGTTGATCTGTTTGATCAATGTCTTGAGTTCAGTTCTATTGATCCCTCCCCTCCCTTTCCCCCTACCCCCAGTTTTGGGTCAGATCAAAATTGAAGTGTTATGTATCTGGCACATACTTCTTAGTTTGTCTTATGCATTGTGCCTGTTTCAAATTTTTATAGTTTGTATCTCAGAGTGGTTTCTACACTTCTGAGAATAACCACCATTAAATCTAGTAGGAGTCAATAACATTCTCTGATGCTGCAGTGGTCTACCTTTGCATTCTTTACCAAGTACACATTGAAAAGGAGCCTTGTGAGTAGGAGTCCCACATTTTAGCTAGCAGGGGAGCCATGGAGGAAGCATCAACTAAAGAGACAGGAGGTGCCATTGTCTAATAATGCTCTATTGCAGAGGTGAACTGGGTCGGCAGGCAGGTGATGTGATTTAGGGTGTAATCACTTAACTATATTCCTTATTTATAAAACAGGAAAATGGTTAGATGAGCTGAATAACTTATGTATTAATGAAGAATGGAACACATAGCAGTCCCTATTCTACCAGGGACAGAATACTAATCATTAACTATGCATCTTTAGGATGCATTCCTTTGGATGGCCTGATTTGATGGATGGGTAGATCTTTCATGGTTTGGGCAGTGGTCTTGGTAAACCCTTAGAATGGCGCATGATTTACTTTTACCTCATAGTGGCCTGTTGGAATTAAGAATTTCTTAGTGTTTGGAGGTCATATATACATGTATTTCACTTGAGTGTAGAAATTTGTCATAACTTCCTATCAGATTTCAGAGAAGAGCCAGCTGGAAGCAATGGCATAGGAGAGTGGTGTAGCCCTGACCACTGGGAAGCATTTCAGAGGAAAGTTAAGCTGGTGAAGGTACAAGGTAACAGCTAGTTAGTAGAAGAGCAGGGCTGAGAAGTCAAGCCTTCTTCCCAGTACTCATACTCATTTCCTGCTGTTGCATTTGAGAGTTACTGAAAATGTGCGGCTCAGTTTCTTGGGATTGAAAAAGTGAAAGGATTCCCATTTGGTTTGGAAGGATATGATAGATTGTGTGTGTGTGTGTGTGTGTGTGTGTGTGTGTGTGTGTGTGTGTGTGTGTGTTTTAAGGTAGGAATTGCCTTTGGTTTTGCTGGCTTCCTAAAGGAATGTTTGACTTGGAAGGAAGGCAGGCTAATAAAGTGCTTTGGTGAATTAGGTATCTTAGTGTTTACTTTTATTTAAAAAATTAAAATATTGACTGTTGAGTCAGGAAAAAAAGCATACCAAAGTACTATTTACCATATCTGTAAAAAATAATGAAAGTTCACACTGACTTTTATCTATGCTTACAAGGTTTTTAAAAGTAAAGTTACAGTATTTCAATATACTCTGTGTAAGTGAATCAGAGTTTTTACATGAAACTAGAAGATATTAAATACTAACCCTGAAGGGAGCTTGCCATCACTTCTGTAGCCTTACACTGGGGCTCTCAGCCTGTATTCCTGTTCTTAGAACCAAAGCCCACCTTGTCTTCTTTTGTTTTACTCCTCTCTTAGCACCTAAAAATACCACTGCTACTCCTATATCATCACCATGGTTACCACTAATATCACCAGCAGCATCACCATCACCACCATCATCACTGTCAGAATGCACTATCATAATGCAAAATATCTTTCACCTCTAACACTGCACCTTTTCTGAACTCTTCTAGAATAATTGCTTTCTCACAAAAGCTAGCCTCTCTGTAGTTCTGCTGCTAGTCTTTCCTGCTGTTTGTCCACTCCCTTCTTTCTCTGTATTGTAGCTAGTAAGCCTCAGGGCCTAGGAATTAACTTCATTTTCCTGTCCATCCAGCATCATGGTTCCTGTCTGTACCTTTCCCCCTTCTGCTCTGCTTATTAGAGGTTCTCATCTTCTGCCTGGTTAAGTCTCTTAGCTCTTATGAAGTAATCACTTGACAACCATAAAGATTTTGGCCTTCACTTGTCTTCTGCATCAGGTGTTCATGGCCATGCCCTGCTAGTGCGTCACCAAGTCCAGGACTTAGATCTGATTATTCATTTGTGGTGACATTCAGGAACAATTCAGTCTTAATTTTCTCCCCCTCAAAATAACTAATTTATACCCTGTTTTGACTACCATTTCTATCATGACCTTTTGACCTACAGACCCTTTTCTTCAGTATTCTCCATTTCTCATGTGATGTGCCCAGGTTAGTTTTCTTGGTCTCTACAATTCAGGTTTTAGAGAGCAGTATCTTAACTTTAGGTTTCTATTTTCTCTTGGCACCTCTTGGGTAGAACCTTGACCTTACATACAGTAGTCAGTACCTTTTCTGTTAGTCTTATTGATTACCACAAAGTCTACAAGGGGTCTAAATACTTGACTACCTAATTTTGGTTTTCAAAAGTTTATTTTAAATCTTTTTAATTGAAACAGAATTATCTTTCTAGTCTGTCCCAGCTACTATTTTTTGAACCACTCCTATGCACTCCCAAGTTGAAAGTCCGTTTCTCTTATTGTTTCAAGCGTGTAAATATATGTGTATGCCCAAATATATATAAATACAACCTACTGAGTCTGCTTTTGTTTTTCTGTGTATATGATTTTCAGGCTACTGCACTGGACAACCAAAACGGGGGCTCACCCCTGGGAGAGGCTAAATTTCCTCTCATCAGTCATTGCTTTCCTGTAGGTCTTTGTTGAGGGGTGGGCCCCCGAGAGATTTCTCTCCCTTTCACATTAACATATCCATTCATATTGTCATTGTTCAGATCTTGTTCATGCAGCCATTTCTAGGAGAGACTGTTTCACAGTAGATTGGGACTCTTCCAGCCTCTCCACCCTCTTCAGCAAAGTTCCCTGAACCACAGATGCAGGATGCTGTGATGTAGAAGCGTCTGTTGGGCTGGGCTCCCCATGACCCTGATCTCTACATTGTGTCCAGTTGTCGTTTTCTGTGATAATTTTGGTGGCTTCACTTACCTGTGGGTCCAAGGATAAGATTCAGACTGTAGGAAGAAAGGAAGGAATTAAGCTAGCCTGAGCCCTAGGGAACTGACTAGGTTTTCACTAGCATGCATGATTTCTCTCCTGTTGAATGGTAAGTCTATTAGGTATTGGTTGCAGCCAACACGTGGGTGCCACTCTTTGCACTTTTGTGCATATCTTGTCATGCTGGTCATTGTTATGGTCCATAGGTATTTGAAGCAGAGTAGGACTGTTTGTTTCCCTCTGCCCTGTGACAGATTGTATAGAATTTATTGGAACCATGGAAACAAGATCATAGGAAAGAGGCTTTCAGGTCAGATGTATCTCTAATCAACTGAGTCCTTGTCCAAAGTATGTGGTGTCTTTAGTAAGAGGGGCCCACATTCAATCCTTGAGAAATGACCAAAGGCTACATCTCACATTTATACTGCTTAAGCAGTCATTTGGATTACCCTGACCAACCATCTGAAAGGAGGTTTCTTGTACCTGATTGTTGTTAGTCTACGGTTCTTGGGGGAGCATAACTCAAGGGGCTTAACTTTCTTTAAGATATGTGTGTGTCCATCCACATACACTTACATGTTATAATTTTAGGTAAGCGTAAAATATGACTTCTTAAGGCTGTCTCCAACAACCTTGGTATTCATTTTTTCATGATCTCTCCTTCTGTACTGACCTCCACCCTCCCTGTTAATCTGTTTCCTACTTCATATCACCTGTATCCTGCTGCCCATACTTCTATGGTCCCTTGATAACTTACTGGTCTGTGGTTATTACATATTATATGCTGACATTTGAGGATACAGAGCTAAAAGGCTCCTGTACAGCCAAGGAAACAACAAATGAATAAGAAATCTAAAGAATCTTCGCCTGATTCAGAGAGAATTAAAATCAAGAATATACAAAGAGTTAAATAAGATTTAAAGGAAACAAATGTGGCCTAATTTAAAAATGAATGAGAAATCTAAGTAGAGTACTTGATAGGGGAAATTTAAACGACTAATAAATATCCAAAAAATTAAATGGAAAGTACAAGTTTTGAGATTTTATCTCATCCCAGTCAGAATAGCAAGGATGAACAAAACAGCTGGACAATAGATGCTGGTTGTAGAGAAAGAGACGGCACTGGTTCACTATTGCTGGGAATGTAAATTGGGGCAATCATGAACTCAGCATGGAGACTCTTCAGAAAACTAAAAATACATCAACTGCATGACCTAGCTGTATATACCACTACTTGGCATATGCCCAAAGGACCGAACATCCTACTCCACAGATGCTTGCTCAGCCATGCTCATAGCCACTTCGTTCACAGTAGCCAAGAAATGGAAACAACCTAAATGTCCAACAGATGAATGGAAATGTCTTAACATATTCCCAATGGAATACTATGCAGCTGTAAAAAGAAAATAGTATCTTAACATTTGCATGGATGCAATGGGTGGACCTAGAAATGCTTATACTGGGAGGAAAAACAGACCCAGAAAGGCAAATGTGTGTTCTCTCTCATCTGTAATTCTTAGCACCCAATTTTTTTCTTTTTTTTTTTTTGAGACAGGATCTATCTACATAGCTTTGCCTGGCCGTCTTGGAACTCACTGTGTATGCTAGGCTGGCCTCAGATTCACAGAGCTGCTCCTGAGTCTGCTGTAATTAAAATTGTGTGCCACCATGCCCAGCTGCTCCTAATTTCTTTTTATATTTAAGTCTATTCTTTTGTTATTAAAAATCTTTTTCAATACTCATTTAAATTTTTTGGGTCCAGTCTCAGGAAGGAAGTTATTCATGAAGAAGTCTCATCTTTTAGTTCCAAGCCATCAAAATATGCCTTCTGTTCTTTTTCAGCTGCAGCCCAGTGTTTCTTCTGGTTCCTGAGCCACCCTGCCTTAGATATATGCTAATGTGGACAACTTGTCCAATGAGCCCTCGATGAGCCCTCTCGGTTTCATTTTTAGTGGGATTCTAGACCCTATCTACAGCATTCTGTCTGCCACTTCTTCCTTTTCCTGCCAAGCATTATTAGACACTCTATACAGCCATAATGTTCATCTGAGGCCTTATGGCCAGATTGGCTTCCGAATATGAGAAGCTTGGATCTACAGAAGCATTTACATATACACACATGAGTCAGCTAGGCTGATGATTGAGTAACAAACCTGGGCTCTCTAGTCAAGCATATTGCTATCCCACCCTGAAATGGAGCTGTGTTAACATAAGGGTTGTACATAAATAGTCTCATGTTAGTTCATGTCAGATTTGCTTCCTAAATGAGCTATTAAAACGTGAAAATGTCAGTGATGGTGACTTTCCAGTTACAGATGAAAAGATATGGGCATGTACTTCTGCTTTTTCACTTTCCTTCTGCTTTTTAACTCAGTCTGGCTTTTACTTCCCTCACTTTTAAATGGCTCTTGTAAACTACCAGTGACCTTTATCTAAAGTTAGTGTGTTCCACTGAGTTTTTAGCCTTTTATCAGCAGCCTGGTGAGCAGCCTCAGCTCCTGTGGATGCCAGCTCTGTGCAGCAGGCCCCTCTGTTGCCTTCTTTGGTGTCACCTTTCACTGGCTGCCCATCTCTAGCTGCAAATGCTGAAGTACTTCCAGGTTTGTTCCCTCTCTTTGGCCGTCGATGTCTTTGTTGTCAACTTTCTAATTCTTTCTCAAACATGTACTCCTGAATCACAAATGCACACCTGAGTTCAAGCCTTGCATGAATTTGGTGATGTGCCCACTTGCCATTTGATGGTTTCTAAATACATCTTCATGTCATGGATTTCTTGTCCTAGGGATTATTCTCACATGTTGTCCCTTTGTCATTTTCTTCTTCCTGCCATTTGGTCACATATTGCGGTGTTGCCCACTTCTTCAGAACAAGTCTAGCTGCTTTCAACTTTACATGGCCCACTTTGTTCCACTCAGAACAACTCTCCTCCAAAGGATCAGGGTACAGACTGCCTTCTGGAATGGGCTTTGCTTTAATGTTAGTAGGCTTCTGCTATCTGTATGTTTAATTAATTAATTTTTATCATTTATCTCCTATTCCCACTTTCCTAGAGAGGCTCTCTAATTCATGTATGCCCTCATCCGATCTTATGGCACCATGTATGAACTCTACACTAATAAACAACAGTTTAAGTTTATATTTAAAAAGCCATTTTATGTTTCCACTCTAGACTCTGAGCATAAACATTTTCTTCTTGTTCATCTTTCCATTTCTAGTAAGGTTGGCCTAGAGTAAGCATTTTTAGTAAATTATGCACATTAATTTATCTTTCCTAATTTGGTACTGCCTGTATGTTTTTACTAGTGTAACATATATATTTTCCATGCTTTTGTGAACCCAATCCTGTTCGGTACTCCTTGAAAATTAAGAAAATACATTTTAAAACTAGAGAATTATGTGTAAAGAATCAAATACATAAAGTCTTTCTTTGATCTGGCTCGTAGCTGCTTCTTCTTCATTCTTTCAGTCTTTTCTACATTGTTCTGTCTCCTGTATTTATGGATATCTTAGATCTCACAGATTCTAATACTATATGTTGAACTGTTCCAGCAAAATTTACCAGACTTTCAACTTGTGCATCAGTTGATAAATCTTAGGGGATCAAAAATAGTTTAGCCATCTGCTAACTGACCAGACAATTTTAGTATTGTGAAAGGGTGTGGTCAGAGAGGTAGGTAGAGGATCTAGGTAGAGGTCAGAATAAAGCTCCGTGCAGAAACCACCTTAACTCTTAATACTGAAACTGAACAGTCAGCTCAAAATTAGGAAGAGATTTGGTGAGGTTAAAAACACCAGTGTCCAGACATCGGGGATTTCCCAAAATCTTCATCTCACTGTTTAAAGAAAAGAGATATTTAGAAAGACAATCTCTAATTTATAATATGCTGTGCATTTCTGGAAATTAATTAACCTTTTATATTTTACTCCTTAACTAGGAAAATCAGTTGGATCTCGGTCATCCCAGAGTGAGTCTGAAATTGTGCCAAAAGTTGCTAAAATGACTGTATCTGGAAAGAAGCAAACTATGGGATTTGAAGTGCCTGGGTAAGATAGTCTCTGCCACCTATAAAGTATCTACTGTCTTCTATGAATTAATGAGAGTATCTTTTTCAATTATGTACGAAAGCATTAAAGTGTCTCATCCCTTTATATATAGCAAAGGACTGAGAGGGAGTGAAAACTTAGGTCTGAGTCTAGCTTTATCATTGTCTGACTTACTGTGAGTTTCCTCAGTGGTTGTTCAGTGAGATAGAGCATTCTTAGCACCTCCTGCTGGTGTCGACAAGCAGTGCTAGGGAGTCAGTGAATCAGACTCAGTGACTTTTTAATAAATACACTGCTGTGGGCTGGAGAAATGACTCAGTGGTGAGTAGCAATGGCTGTTTTCCAGAATATTTAGATTGAATTTCTAGTACTCACATAGCAGCTCACAGCCATATGTAATGCCAGTTCAAGGAGATTTGGTGCCCTCTGCTGGCCTTTGCGGCATTGCACACACATGGAACACATAAATCCATACATATAAAATTAAAGGAAAAAATTGAAAGTAAAAATAAAAATTTTGCCTTGAAGTTCTTTTTAACTCATATGTGTTCATTCATTTGTATATTTGTTTGTTTGGATGTAGTGTGTGTGTGTTTACACATTTGTGGATGTGGATGCAGTAAGTATATATGTGTGTGGATATTTGTGTATGTGGATGTAGTGAGTGTGCATTGGTGTGTGTTTGCACATTTGTATGGATGTAGTATGTATGTGTTTGCATAATAGTGTGTGTGTAGTGTGTGTGTTTGCATATTTATGTATGTGAATATAGAGTATGTATGTGAGACTAGAGATTAATGGATATTGCCCTTGCTTGCTCTCTACCTTAATATTTTTAATTTTAAAGATTTGTATTTTTAAATTATATATATGTGTGTCTGTGTGAGGTATGTGCACATAATATCCAGAAGAGGAGATTGGAGTAAGCCACCCTGGGTTGCTGCTGGGATTTGAACTTGGGTCCCCTGAAAAGCATTATGTACTCTTAATCATTGTCTCACCATTTGGGCTATACAGCTAACTAGGGTGCCCTGGATCTGTATGTTTTACCTCTGACACTGAGTGCCACCATGTTTGTCTTTTATGTGGGTGTTAGAGATCTGAACTCAGATCTTCATGTTTGTACAGCAAGCTCTTGTATACCAGTAAGCTATTTCTCTAGCCCTTCTTAATTTTTTTATTGTGAATAAGATTGTTCATTGTAATAAAACTACATGTCATTAAGAAGACCTAGAATTTGGAATATCTAAAAAAAAAAAAAGTGACTAAGTCAATATTGGTAGTACTTGCTATTTTAAAATCAGTTTCTAGAATTCTTGGAGTTTTTACTAGTGAATTGCAGTGAGTTACATGTTTCTCAAATGAATTATAATATGTTAATATTTAGCATTTTTAAGATTGTTCAGAATTTTATTCTCTCTTTTGCTGGCTGTGGTAGCCAACACTTGCTATCCTAATATGTGAGAGTGGAGACTAGAATATTAGGAGTTCAGGGTCATCCTCAGCCACATAGAGTCTGGATCAGCCTAGGTTCCATGAGCCTCTATCTTATAAAAAACAGAATGAATAAAAATTACTATTTATAAGTTATGTATACTTCACTTACTGAAGCATAATACAGTCTTGGGAATGTCTCATTTTATAAAAAATCTGTAGTAATGGGAATATATGTCCCTATGTTAGATAGGGGAAGAATTTTAATGGTCTCCTACTAAGTGTTTGGATTTAAAAGCGAGATTTTTTTTCACTCAATTTCAGGTTCAGTGTGGGAAAGAGCTCAGGCCTGGGTCGCAGGATCCCTCCAATGTGTGTTATTGCAGTGATAGATGAGGTGGACTCACATTGTCATGGAACTTTAACCTGTTAAGAGTTGTGGTTCAATTCTAAAAGTTTCCTAATGTCCTTTCTCTCTTAGTTAAGATTGAATTGACACAGATACCCTTTTTATCCTTAATGTGTTGAGTTATATTTAACTGTTTTGGGAATCTCTTGTTTTGTTTTGTTAGAGACAGTCTCACTGTGTAGCTTGTTGGCTGGCCTAGAACTCACTATGTAGACCAGGCAGGCCATGAACTCACAAAGATCTACCTGCCTCTGCCTTGTGAAAACTGGAATTAACATTTGCCACTATGTCCAGTTAGGAACTCTTGATTAAGCAAAATAAGTCACATTTACAACCCTTACATAAAGAACATTAGAGTCTTGATGTGGAAAGTTTGGGAAATCTTAGCAGCCAGCAAATAAGCTTAAAGTAATATATTGTATTGGAAATACACACAGAGCTCCTAAACCAGTAGACAAATTAGTGGGTAAAGTGATGAAGAGAGAGAAGGGGTCTGTATATAAGTAACTCTGGAAGAGCAGTGTTGATAAAGTATTGCTTTTATGAAATCCAAACACTGAGCTGGGTGATACACAGTGGTTAAGATAGCATCACAGATACACCCGACCCTGATCGACTGTGGAAGCTGAACAAGGTCAGTACCTGGATGACAGGATGCAAAATTTACACTGACAGTTCATTTCTCCATATATTTATACACGTGTATTCATTGTTCAGAAGGCTCTCTTGTTTTCTTAACATTGAAAATTATAACAATACCTCTGGAGTATAGGTAAGTAGAATTGATTCAAACATCATATGTAGACACTCTGTACCTAAAATCATTAGTACAAATTAGTATCCAAGTGCCCAACTCAAGAAAAAAAATTAACCATTTAGATTTATAGATTAATAGTCCCACTTTTGAAAAGTTTGTTTAGAAATAAGAAGTCATATTAATTAGTTAAGACCATATACTTACATGAGAAAGTGTTTGGAAAAATTGTCCCCAGCTTATATTTTCAGTCAAAAAGTCAATGTAGGCTTAGCCCCAGAATTGTCATTTTCAGATCTTAGAGGCATTTGACAGTTGAAAATAGCAACTTTTACCTCATAGAGTGCAGATGTGTTGATGACTGCAGCCTGACAGTGCACACCCCTATACCTGGCTGCATCTTTGAACAGTAGATGTCTCTCTCAGAATCCCACATCTGCATTTGTGTCCATTGGCTCTGCTCACCTTTCATTTCCACCTTAACAGGCGTAAATTACTTAGCTGAGATCTAAAATGTAAGATTATAAAGAGGCATCCCTGCTTTCTGACACAGTAGGACAGCAGTTAAAATGGCTTCCTGACATTTCTTTTGGATCTTCTTTCTGTAGCGTGACCTCTGAGGAAAATGGCGATAGTCTGCATACTCTTCACAAAGGACCTCCTGGTGATGATGGCAGCATTGCCTCTCCTAACACTCTGGAGACCAGCACTCATAAGTCTGCCGTCCTACCTCCTTCCATTCAAACATCAGAAGAGCCGAGTTCAGCTCCAACACCAGTGAAAAAGTCTGGCAAGCTGAGGCAGCAGATAGATGTGAAGGCGGAGCTGGAGAAGCGGCAGGGCGGGAAACAGCTCCTCAACTTGGTGGTCATTGGTATGACTTGTTCTGCTGTGTTGGAGGATCTCTAGGCTCACAACCTCTTGGGGCAGCATAGACCTAAGGCAAAGAGGCATTGCATCATAATGCATCCTAGCCACCCTGGGTGAAGTGGTACCAGGTTACCAAGGAGGGCATCAAACTTGGCTTGTGCCATTGTCATTTGGTAAACACTTTGAAAATGGGCTGTATTTTAAAAAATGGGAAAAATTTCTCTCCTTAAAACAATTTGTGCACCCCCACACCCTGTTTAGGTGTTTTAACCTTGATACAAATCAGTATTTATTACTCCAAATATAACCCTGAGCTATTGAATTACAGTCATGCAATGCCTCAATGTGAACAACATTTGAAAATGTACCTAGTATTAATCCTGAATCAATTTTCCTTAGGTCATGTTGATGCTGGGAAAAGTACTCTGATGGGCCATATGCTTTATCTTCTGGGTAATGTAAACAAAAGAACTATGCATAAGTATGAACAAGAATCTAAAAAGGCTGGCAAGGCTTCATTTGCATATGCATGGGTCTTGGATGAGACTGGAGAAGAAAGGGAAAGGTAGTCACTATATTTCAACATTTTCAGTTTCAAATGATACAGTCCTTTAAAATAAGTATGCGATGTGTGTCAAATATGTAAAACATTAGAGGAAACTTTAAAAAAATATTTTTGTTTTGTACATTGTTCATGCTTTTATTCTGTAAGATTAGGTTAGGAATATTTATCTAAAACCAAACAACAAAGACCAAAACCAGCTACCAGAAGCCACAGATCCCTTAGGTAGATTTTTCTTAAGAAGAGCTGGCAGTTATTATCCCATCAGTGTATCACAGTCCTGACCTTGAGTTAAAGCTGAATTTGACTCAATCTTGCACCAGGTTATAAGTGAAAGCTAAAGAGTAAAGCTGTCTTCTGCCTACATTCAGAATGCCCAGCAGCTCCGGAACAGTGGCCTCCCTCCACAGTTCTCTAATCCTTGTTCTGTGTTCTCATGAGACTGTCCAAAAAGAAGCAGTTGATCCTATCTAGTCAGTTATTCCTTCCGTCTGTCAGCCCTTATGCTTGTTTGGGTGATTCCGGCAGGAGGATGAAGATAATCACATAGTTCTGGCCAGAGAATGAGGGTATTTCTTGTGAAGTATGTCTAGGTGTTTATTATGTTTAAGGCTATCAGAAATGGAGAAGCAGAGGCTAGCTACAGGAGTAGAATGACAGACACATAGCAACTAAATCAGAGCCACAGTTTAGAACATCTCTGATGGCTTTAGTCTAAGTATGATTAGAGAGTGTTTCTGGATTTGCAGACTTTTTGTATGTTCATTTCCCTGCAGTCCTCTCTACATTATAATGTGTAAGTCAGTTCTCAGTAAGGCAGGTCAGATGAATGTTTAGTGTTACTCATAACGGGGTGTTGTATCATCATGGTCTTTCTCTCCCGTGTGGGTATCTTTTTCTCTGTATATTATCGCAAAGCTGCTTTCTGCCCTTTAACCTATTGCTTGCTATATTTGAAAAACAGTGGAACTGCGTGTGACATCAGCTTCAGAAGCCCAAATAATTCCAACCTGTTTAACAAATACAGTCAAAGACTGTGGCTTTTGTTTTCTGTAACCTGTGGACTCATAGATTGGGAAGAGTATACCTGAAGCTGGAAGGACTTAGTAAAATTGAATTAACTATGTGTCAGTGCTGAGCTGTAAGTGAGCCAATAAGGCACTTACTACTGTAGTGACAAGTGTTTGAGCTGTCCAGCTTAACATGGCTTATTGAAGTGCTATTACAGTTGTTAGCTTTCTGTTTCTCTCATGGTGTAGTCGATACTGTTCCCCCATCTTATGGACAGCAGAAGTTTGAGTACATTAGAGGGTTTTAAGCTCATCCCACTGTATTCTGCGGAATGGCATTTAAAAAACTGGTATTTAAAAAACTCCACCATGTTAAATGTTTGCAAATTGGTGTTGAAGAACAGAAACTAATAAGCCGGGTGACATTTTCATATCCTTCTGAAAGGATGTGAACCCCTAGGTGCTAGGGAACATTAAGCAGCATTAGGCCTCACTTTGGCAAGCTCAAATGGCTTGACTAAGGAGACCCACTTCCTTTGCCATGGCAAACCTCTAGTTTATTATTGTAGAGTTGGGACTCTTGTTATTAAAGGAATGCTGAACTTTTTTAGTTTGAATGGTCTAGAGCACGGGCTCTCAACCTTCCTAATGCCACAGAACTTTAATATAGTTCCCCATGCTGTAGTGTCAGCTATAGAATTATTTTGTTGCTACTACATAGCTGTAACTTTGCTAGTATATGAATTGTAGTGCAAATATCTGATTTGTGACCCTTTGGGGGTTGTGACTGTTGATTGAGAACCGCTGGTCTAGGGCAAACCTAGTTTATTGCCCAAGTGATTTCTCCTCTTAAGTTTCTGAGGTCACATGACTTGGGCTTTTGTAGCCATTTCTAAGGATTTCTTATAATTGGAATCTTCTTTTTGCGTCTGAAAAGAGGTCCTGGTTTGGACTCTTAAGAAGGCTAAAGTGAATGAAGACAAGCTGCCACTTATTTCTCTTTATTTTGTTAAAAGTTGGGCATAGGATACCTTTTGTTTTCAAATTGTAACTATTGACCAACTTTGCAAGTGAAAGTTTTCTGTGTTAATTTCTGTAATGAGTGATGTGAAAACGCACATCACTGACTATTTATATAGTAGTTTTTAACCTTCTTATATTTTGTTTAAGGGGAGTAACAATGGATGTTGGCATGACAAAGTTTGAAACTGCAACCAAAGTGATTACATTGATGGATGCTCCCGGCCATAAGGATTTCATTCCAAACATGATCACAGGAGCAGCGCAGGTACCTGCTGTCTTAGCTGAGCATGCACACCGATTGTATCTTCAGCTCTTGACAAGCTTGCAATTATGGAGTTTTAACTCACAAGATATTTTAAAATTGAAAGTTTTGCTTTTAAGAGGTTAGGAAAAAATTGAGACCTACTGCATTATTGTGGCCTGCTTATTTGTGCTGTCTAAGCTTCCTGCCATGTTACAGCCGCAGAGGTAGTAACGGTAGAAACCTTGTATGCAAGGGGAGATTTCTTACTCTCTCCCCGCTTTATTGCTAGAATAAAGTCTAGTGTGATAGTGAACACTTTCAAGTAGAATTAAGCTGGAAAGAATATTTGAGTCCTAAAGACATGGCTGTTGTGAGTTGTCCCACCAGACAGAGTACACCAAATACTGCTTTTGTTGTTTTGGTTTTTTGAAACTAGAATGTACTGTGAGTTCAGACTAACCTAGAAATTTCTATGTAGCTCAGACTCTCATTGTGACTTCAAACTCTGAGCTCTGTTTTTACTTTCTACATCCTTGGGTTATAGGTGTATGCTACCTATGGATGCTAAATGTAATTTACATGCTAAAGTTCTGTGAAGAATGTACTGTGTGTAGATTCTAGACTTACTTTATGACCATTTCATCTCCTAGTATATATGGTAAGGATTATATGGTAATTTTGTAAAATTCTTATAAACCAGACAGTACAGATTACAACAATAAAGCTTGTCATACAACTAAAAAGTTACTGTAGACAGTACCAAGGGGCCAACCACTAAATGCTGTGAATGGAATATCACCAATCTCAGGTGATTCAGGAGGGGAATATAGGGCATTTAGTCACTCTAGCCTGAGTGTCTCTGAAGACAGTTATAACTCTAAGCAAAATTTATGTAAGGAAAAACGAGCAGCATTCTTTGAAAAATATCCAGACAAGACAGTGACAGAAATGATTGATAAGAATGGATCTGGAAGAAGAGCTGTGGGGCATAGTTTTTTGCAAAATTTTATAAACTACTTCTTCAGGATCCAAGTAAAATTGCATACAGAATGGTTAGACCAGGAGTCGTGGGAACATGAACTTTTCTTTTTGTTTGTGGATCTGAGTATGAAAGCAGAGATGTCTAAGTCACAAAGTAAGGGTAAGGAACTTTGTGATACAAGATTCTGTGACAAGCTTTCTCGTCAGCTGCTAGCTCACAAATAACAGCACGGAAACTTATTAATTATGAAAGCATGGCCCTTAACTTAGGCTTGTCTCAACTAGCTCTTATAACTTAAATTAACCTGTTTAGATGGACTTACGTTCTGTTTCTTGTCTGGTTGGTGACTCTGCCTTTCTCCTCAGAGTCTGTCCTCCTCCAAGTCCCATCTATACTTCCTGCCTAGCTATTGGCTGTTCAGCTTTTTATTACACCGATCACAGCAATGCAACTTACATAGTATGCAAATGTCCTACTACAAGGTCCTATTTTAGTAGCAGCAGAAGATGAACATGTGACTTCTGGTAATTTGTGTCGTAATTTCTCTCACTATAGATAGTATTCTTATATCTGAGTATCTTTTAATGTAACTGTTCTTGTAAGCTAGATTCTCAAATATGGAATTGGTAGTAAGGAAAATGTGCACAATCTTAGGGCTATTGTTATTTACTTTCAAAATGCCCTTTGTGAGGTATTGCCCCATAATAAATGTGTACAAGAATATACCCTTGCTGCCTCCAGTGAGTCATTTTGTGTTTTAAATCACTAACCTTGAGACATCTAAAAATAGGATCTAGGAATATGTAGTTTTGATTTTTTTTTTTTTTAAATAAGGGACTTTCTAAATTTAAATTTTTTCGATATTTGTGTTTCTTGAGCAAATCCCTGGCTTATATCTTACCTAACTATCTATAGAACTCTGTATCCTTTTTTTAAAAAATCTTTTTTGGTAAAGATGACACTTGATTATTTGTCATCCTTGTGTTTTAATCTTATTTATGCCCCTCCATTGGCTAGGCATTTTATGATAACATCACTCATATGGCAGTCAGAGAACAGCTCATGGGAATTAGTTTTCATTGAGCTCTAGTCAGGCTCGGTAGCAAGGGACTTTACCTGTGGAGCTGTCCTGCTGACCCTCTTCCTCTTCTTTATGTCATTGTTATTGGTATCACACAAGTATATAATTGTTATTGAAACTTTTTAAGCCATCTATGGTATTCTCCCATTTGCTTGGTGTTTGCCTTGAAGTTGAGGTCATGTGATAGCCTGCTTTTAAGTCTGACCAAGTGGTTGAGTAGCCTGTCCTTTGCATGAGAGTAATGTGGATTATTTCTTGCTCTGATTCTCTCTCTTTCCTCAGGCTGATGTAGCTGTTTTAGTTGTTGATGCCAGCAGGGGAGAGTTTGAAGCTGGATTTGAGACTGGAGGACAGACGCGGGAGCATGGCCTTTTGGTCCGATCTCTTGGAGTCACACAGCTTGCTGTGGCTGTCAATAAAATGGATCAGGTAGCAGAAGGATTTTGTGAGAATTTGTCTCAGGTGTTGATTAAGATGGTATTCTGGTGACTGGAGAGATAGATGGCTCTGGGTTAAGAGCATCGGTCACTCTTTCAGAGGATCTGGGTTTGTTTCCCAGCACACATACAGTACTCACAACCATCTGTAACTCCAGTTTCAGGAATCTAACACTGTCTCCTTTCCTCTACAGTCACTAGACACTCTTGTGGTACCCATACATACCTGAGGCAAAACACTCATGCACATAAGATTAACAAATCAAAAATTTAGCTGGGTACTATTCTGCCCATGTAGATCCTCCACAGGAAACTACGGTATATTTATTAGTCTAGTTGCTGTATCTAGAAAAACAAATTTGCTATCTTTTAGTTAACTGATCATGATATTACTAATTCTTAAGTGAGAATATTTTATTTTCAAAATGACTTTTTAGAACTTAAAACTTCTCAATTACAAAATAAGATGCACCACTGTAAAATGAAAATGTGAAACCATTTCTTTGTCCATCCACCAATTTTATTTTTATAGATATGAATGTTCTGTTCATCACAACCATTGGGTTATAATGTATGATTACCTCCTTTGTGAAAATTTGACAGATTCTATTGCATGTTTTCTTGGATAAAGAAATTTTTATGGCTTTATTGTAGGCTATGCTAATGATAATTCATTCAAACAATCTAATTTTGAAGATTTCTTGTTTTCTAATTATGGGTATATGTGAGTGTATATTTTGAAATGGCTTCTTCTCTGGGCCTCAGAGAAAAGTTAACTTTGGAGACTTGCTAAATACAATGTGAGTGTCTTTGAGAAATGTGCTGACTATTTACTCTTGGCACACGTGTTGTATTTATGATCCTAAACTGGCAAATCAACTATTATGAAAAAATTATTTTCTAATTTGATACACAAAACATATTTCATTTGTTAACTTCATTGTTTTAGGAATACTAATAGTATTTAAGTTACTTTTTTTCCCTTTGGAAATTATTTGTATAGTTTACTCATTTTCTTGCTTATTTGGACATACATGAATACCTATTGTATTTATTTTTATGTTTAGGTATTTTCTTAACTCAAGCTTCTTATAAATATTCACCAATATTTTCTGTTAGTTTTTCTAGAGTTTATTATTATGTGCACTAGTAATTTTTCTCTAACATTTTGTATGAAAATTTTAAATGTAGAAAAAGCTAGAACACCTTTTGTACAATAAATTCTTATACTGTAGCTACTACACAACTAGACTTTGTTGCTCGCACTCCTTTTATGATCTGTATTCCCACATAATTGTAGACACTAGTATACATAGATCTAAATTCTGCATATGACTTAGAGTTGACATTACATACTTGTTTAGTATGATTGGCTGGGGTGGGTGTCAGTACTTTTAAAACATGATTTAATAAATTCTCTCTCCAAATTTGAAATCACTATTAGCATAACTAATAGATTCTAACTGTTAGAAAATGTTTGCTGGCTTTATGTTTTTGGAAAAGTTAATCTTAGGTCATGTTAATGTAAAGTTTTTCCTGAGTTTTAATTTTAATTTATATTTTATATATTTGGCTATGTACATTTTATTGTAGAAATTCTGATTTTATGTATCTATACTCATGCATAATTTTAAGTATAAATTGAATCTTTATTAGGTAAATTGGCAGCAAGAAAGATTTCAAGAGATTACTGGAAAACTTGGGCATTTTCTTAAGCAAGCAGGTTTTAAGGTATGATCATTTTATTTATTTATTTTTTTTTTTGGTATGATCATTTTAAATTAAATTAGTTTGGTTATTTCTCTAAGTCATTTTATTGATATAAGAAAATAAGCTAATATATTAATATTCTTTATTGTTTTTTAATTTTTATTTATAATTTTTAATTAATATTTAATCATTTCCCTTACCCTTCTGTTCCCTCCAGCTCCTCCAATACCTCCTCCCCTGTTTACTCTCAAATCATGGCCTCTTTCTTTAGTTGTTATCATCTTGAGGGTGTGTGTGTGTGTGTGTGTGTGTGTGTGTGTGTGTGTGTGTGTATACAACCTGCTAGTCCATTTAGTCTTATTTGGATGTATATAATTTTGGTACGGTTAATCAGTTAGGGGCACATCTTTAGGGAAGACTACTTTTTCCTCTCAGCATTCCTTAGTTGACTTCTTTGTCCAAGGGTGGAGTCTTAAATAAATCTGTCCTCTCCATGGTAGTGTGTTTGTTGGTTCCATGGCTAGGTAGGTTTGAAGTGTCGTGGATATTATTATTTCTCTATCAGTTCTAGATGACAGGCTTCCAGCAGACTTGGTCTTCTGGCTCTCTTACAGTCTTTGTGTTCCCTCTTCCACCATGTCCCTAGCCTTGGGGTTCATGGGATTATGTTGTAGGTGTATCGGCTGGGCACCCACCATCATTTGTCTTTGTAATGGCCTCTATCTGCAGCAGTGAGAAGTTTCTTTTCTGAGGCTGACAAGCTGCAGTTATCTATGGATAAAAGAATAAGTAATTTAGAATGCACTTAGTAAAGTGCCGAAGTAGATTCTCTTCTGAGATCCATGACCCCACTAGCCAAGGTGGTTGAGTAGGTTTCCAACAGTAGGCATAATTTCTCTTCTTATAAGCAGGCTCTGAATCCACTTATACAGCTGTTGGTTACTGCCAAGACATGACTGAGTACCACTGGTGCACCTGTAGGGCTAATTATCCTCCCATGCTACTCACTGCTGTGGTTCAGAGATGTCTTCACTGGGTAGGACTGTTGATTTCTTTCCTGTCTCCTCACAGGAGGAGACTTTAAGACAAATCCAGTCCAGTTCCTCTTTGGCCTGTCTCTAAAGTGTGTGCTGTCTTCAGCAACTCCGGGGAGACACCAAGGGCAACAGAAATACCTGTATTGTTGGGGGATCTCTTGGACTCCCATCACCAACAACTTGAAACATTTTTTATGCCTAGTACTGGATAGTCTATGGCTCTTAGGGTAGGGTTATCGCCCAAGTTGCATAACTTCGTTAAAACTCTATGTTTACCCATCTACTTACATGTATTATATGTAATTTTAGAGAGGTATAAAATAATATGATACCTTATGGTTCATCTATAAACCCTTAGTGTCATGTATACCTATTCTCTCCCTTTCCTTTTGTATTGGTATTATCTTGTTAACTATGTTTATTTCTATTTTTTCTTTCTCTTCTGGTATATGTATGTAATATACTCTTTAAGATGCCTGCTTTTTAAAGTGTGCATATATTGAGTATTTGGCCTGGGTTTTTTTGTAAACAAGAGGTTTCCTCTCACTTATTGCTTTAAGGAGGTCAGAGGCATGTTGGTAGAAAGGAATTTATCTAGCAGGAATATGAAATTCTATGATGAGTAAGTAAATATGCTTTGATGGTTAGAAAATTTTCAAATTTCTATCAAACTGAAAAATACAGGCTCAGATAACCTTAGGGCTATGCTTTGCTGATTCCTGTTACCCTCTTAAAAAGTCTATTGCTGTTCATTTTGCAAACTTATTCAGTGGTAGTGATGATGAGTTTACATTTTTTTTATGTAATGCTGTAAATTTCTGTCTTTCATCTTGTTAATAGGAGAGTGATGTGGCTTTTATTCCTACAAGTGGTCTCAGTGGTGAAAATTTAATAACCAGATCACAGTCAAGTGAGCTCACAAAGTGGTATAAAGGACCATGTTTATTAGAACAAATAGGTATGTATACTGCCGCCACTGTTTTTATGCACTATAAGCTTGATATTAATTATTATTTAGAGTTCTTTATAAGAGATAAAATGTATATGAAAAAGTATAGAATTTGTAATCAGAGAAATTAGGCTCTCAGTTTTGAAATCATGTGTACTGTTTAAAGTAAT
The DNA here is from genome assembly GCA_004025045.1 of Sigmodon hispidus. Lineage (NCBI taxonomy): Eukaryota > Metazoa > Chordata > Mammalia > Rodentia > Cricetidae > Sigmodon > Sigmodon hispidus. The sequence continues at coordinate 135,257 of PVIH01000447.1, read as the reverse complement.
ATTCAGTGCTTTGCAACCACATTATGGAGTTAGAACTTACTCTCCATGTCAGACAGACTAGTTAGAATTAACTGAAGTGATATGTGGGAAATATGGTTTACAAATGTAAAGTATATAAATAACAGCCATTTACTGTTAATATTTACAAAATAAATTCTTTTTCTAGAAGAAGGGAAACAATGATGGACACACTTGAGATAGTGGAAAAATAATTTCTCTTTTGGGTTTGAGGGTGCTAGGAATCAAAACCAGGCTTCTGTGCAAGTTATGCTCTTCCATTGAGCAATGTCCATAGTCCCATAATTTAAATTCAACTTTTTGCCATCTTTCTTTCTACCAGATTCCTTCAAGCCCCCTCAACGATCTATTGACAAACCTTTTAGATTATGTGTGTCGGATGTCTTCAAAGGTGGGTGCTGCTCCGTAGACTTGCTGTATCATGCTGCCCGTCTACTTGTTGTGTCTTGTTTTCTTGAAATGTTCTATTGTCACACACACACAGACACTAAATTAATATAATTTTAAAATTAATAAACATATAAAAAATTTATTTTTTTAAAGATTCTGAGTGGCACTGTGTCTACCCGTGTTTCTATGCTTTCGTATTCCTTCCTTTCTTTGCCAGTTTCTACTGACCTGTGTCAGTCTGGGTAAGGCATAGCATCACATAGACCAGGGAGAATTAATGTGAGAAGTCAGAACCATTAACTGTGATAAAAGACTAGTGGTTAAGATAACTGTACCCTAGAGCTGAGGGCAGCAAAGTTCAGACTGATGGAGAAGGTATACTAAATGCTCAAGAGTGTGTCTAACTTAAAAATAATGCAGAAGGGCCTGTCTAGAAAACTGTAGAAAGATAGTAGAATAAAAGATAGAAACTAAGTATGTAATATTCATAGGCTGGAATAATTGATATTATAAAGATGTCAGTCGACTCCTAAATCTCCATATTCACACAGAAAATAAAGAATGCATTTGCACTGAACAATTTTTACACCGATTGCTCTGGCCGGCCCACCCACCCAGGCACTCCACTGTTTTCCTTACCCCGAACCCTGCACTGGGATTTACTATTGCAGTGGTTTCTCTGACATTTGTTTTATGTCTGCCATTTCTTGTATAAACCCTTGAAGGCAGGCATCTGCAAAATCTAGTCTGGTACCTGGCACAATATACATTTAATAAATGAGTAAGAAATGAATGTAAGCTGAGGGATGTGGTGGAATTGAAATATATCATGATCATGATTAGTCTCCAGAGAGGTGGTGGTAGAGGGAATGTGGTAGTGCTTTTGAAGTGCCTGTTATCTGTCTGGTAAAAACACCAGAAGCAGTTGCTTTCTTGTAGCTGGTGTTTGGTGGCCTCCTGCTTGCTCTTTGGGAGCTTCCCAGCGCCTGCCTTGCTTGTTCCCTTTAGCGTGTCCTGCTGAGGTGACACACACTCCCACTCTCTACTTCTGACTCCTGCTCTACTTAAATTTGCATCACTTTTGATGATGGTTGTTGTCATAGCCATCATGAGACTCTTTGTTCCTGGTTTTCTGTGACCCATTTTCTCCTGCCACATCATTGTTAAAAACCTGTCTTCTATTGTGTGGACTTCATTGTCAGACTCTGAAATAGTGTTCTCATGCCTCTTTCTCTTATTCTGCATGCTTTTCATGAAGTAATATCCATAATTTCTCTACTGCCCATAATCTTGATGCTTCCCACATTTATGTCTCCACTCTGAGCCTGTTTCCTCCGCCTCAGATTGGAGACTATAGCTAGGCCACCTGAGTTTCACAGACATTTGAAGTTAACCAAAGCTATTAGCATCTTATTCTTTAGCTCTCTGCCTCCCACCCTCTCTTACCCAGAGCCTTGCATGTGCTGGGCCATTGCTGGGCTAGTGAGCTGCACCCTAGTGTGCTACTATGGATTCTTAGGTGCACAGTTTTTCCGTGTAAGTAATATTTGTGTTTCCCTCGAGCTCACTTGCTTTTGTCTTTCTCTTTACTAGGCTAAGTGGCCTTTGTTTCCTTTTCTCACCCTGGAGCTTCGTGGAGTCCCTGGTGTCTACTAGTCATTCAATAAACATTTAGAAAGAATTGAACCTTTACTTTTTATAATATGAATAATCTTATTTGCAAGAAAACCTGGAATGTGAAGTGAATGTGAATATGAATATTTAGTAGAGAATTTCTAATGTGACCACTGCTTAATGTTCATGTAACTCCTGGCCTTTTGTAACTATGTAGGAAAGAAATATCACAGTATTCATTATCAGATAACATTACTATATGTTTCATATGATACTGGTGTGTTTTACAGATCAAGGATCTGGCTTTTGTGTGACTGGTAAAATTGAAGCTGGCTATATCCAGACTGGTGACCGACTGTTAGCAATGCCACCTAATGAAACTTGTACTGCAAAAGGTAGGACCAGTGTGCAGCATGCTTTTGCTAACAGGTTTTGAGACAGCAAATGTCTTCTGCAGTAGTCTACTTATAACTCCAGAGTAGATAGATATCCTCTTACTGAAATTGTAACTGACTGTCAAAATGATACTGACTGTTGAACACTGAAATGTGAAAACATTAAACGTTTTTTTTTTTTTTCTATTGTGGCACATGACTGTGTGTACACATAACATTCTAGCCCTGGTAGCATTCTGTTTTGGGCACTGAGTCATAAAACTGTTTTAAAACTGAGCCAGCTGTATGCATACCAGCCTGATAGTGCAACTTGTCAGTAGCAGGCAGTTTGTTACCAAAGAATCTGTACTTCAGAGTCAGTTAACAGCTTTGACCATGTTTATCCCTACACGTGATACCTTTGATCTCCCCCGTCTCTGTGTTTAAGGTAAATACAGGAGGACATAAGTAAGAGACCAACAGGGAAAAACTTAATATTAAAGTGAAATAGCTAAGCTACATCGTCACCTCCACTACCTTTTCAGAGAGGTACTGTGTGTGTATTATTGATTGCTGATAACTATTTCTGTCTAAGGGTTAGTCTTTCTTGTGGATATGTTCTTATCTAACTTTAGCTCATAAAGTTCTCAGTTCTACGTAACCTTAATCTGACTTCTAGGTAGTTCTGTGACTTCTGGGTAGAATGGAAGCTGTTTTATGACAGGATGATATGACAGTATATGCTGACATTTTAGACACTCCTCTGCTGCTCTTCATCTTGTCTGTGTTCATAGCTGTACTTGCCAAGTTTGTAAGTTATTAAAAACATCCAGAGCTCCTACCTCTATTTGTCCTTCTCTTCCTCCCTCTACCCCCTCAGGTGGTAAATAATTGCATCTACTAGATACCTGCTAGGCAGATATACTACTGAGTCCCACCCTCTGCCTTTGGTATTTGGATATACAGTGCTATACACCCCAGGGTAGCTTTGACTCAGTGTAGCCTAGGCCAACCTTGCTTCTGTCATCTCCTGCCATGGCCTTTCAAGTGCGGAGAATCCATGTGTGATCCACCACAGCGAGTTTAGTAAACTGATAAATATCTGTTTAGTTCATAGGCTGAACTTATACTTAATTACAAATTCTCTCCATTTGACCCTGTTCTTGCCTGCCAGAGACCATGGCATTTCTGGTTAGATGAGAAATAATATGTACTAAAGTAGATCTACTTTCCATGGTTCTGTTGTTTGCAAGTAGAGCTCTCTGCTTCTGCTTTTCAGGTGATTAGGACCTGCAACACTGAATGTAGGTAGAGGTGGCTCAGCTGGTGAAGTGTTGACCATGCCAGCAAGAGGAGATGAGTACAATCCCTAGAACCCACATGACAGGCTGGCAAGAACACTCAGAATCCCAGTGCTGGAGATGCAGGCAGGCTAGTCTCTGGGTTTTGCTGGCAGCCAAACTATTTGACAAAGTCCTGCCTTAACACAACAGGACAAAATGAGATTGTTGGTGCCTGAGGAACAGCACCTGAACTTGACCTCTGTCCTCTACGCGCATGTATTCACTTTACACTTTACAAAGCTTGTTCAGAATGAGGGCAGAATCCAGGTGTTAAAGCAGGAGGAGCAGAATACAAGGCCATCCTGGGCTATGCCTGGGGACTTAGAGGTGTGTGTGTGGAAGGAAGAGAATAAAATATTATCAGCCACCTTTGCCAGTCCTGTCTTCTGTGTCTCTAGGAGTAAATTAATATTTGGACTATTAATATAGTAGCAGTGTTTGAAAGAAGTCTGCTGGGAGGCTGTTGCTTCATCGTATAAGTGAGTTTGAAATATTTGATTAAATGGCAAGGGACTGGCCTCCTCCGTGGACAGACACTAGAGCATCAAGTCTAGAGGAACCTCCACGCTTGGTTCCTCTTCGCACTCCTGACCCATTCAAACTGAAAATAATGAGTACATGACAGGCATACCCCCAGACTCTGGGCTGCTCGGGCCTTGCAGAGGTGTTTCACTGTTGGCTTTGGTTTTTACTCATTTCCAGGAATCACTCTGCATGATGAACCTGTGGATTGGGCAGCAGCAGGTGATCACGTTAGCCTTACCTTGGTTGGAATGGATATCATCAAAATCAAGTGAGTAAGAAGATGAGTATAAATAACCTTTGCATCAGGGCACATGAGTTGTGCAATCCACTAGTTGTTTTTTAGTCAGAATTTTATTTAGCCAAATACAGTTTTAGCAAATGCCATCTAGAATGGAGTTAATCCTGCTGATACATAAACTTGTCATGTGCTTGAGGTGAAAGCTGTAATGCATGAAGCTATGCTTTAATTTGGGGTGGAGGTCCTTAGAAAGCATTATGCTCTTGTTTGTTTCTTTATGAGTGATCTTTTTCATGCTCCTTTGTTCATCTTCTCTTCTCTGTCGTAGTGTTGGCTGCATATTTTGTGGTCCCAAAGAACCTATCAAAGCTTGCACTCGCTTCAGAGCCCGGATTCTCATCTTCAATATTGAAGTTCCTATTACTAAAGGATTTCCTGTAAGTTTCCTGTGCACTGTTTCACACTTGCCTCTGTGAAGTCAGTTAAGTCCTAACTCACCTGAAAATGTGCCAACTGTTTAAAAAAAACAAAAAGACCCAGCTTTTCTAATTTAGAAAAATAAGTTAGAATTTGAATATACTTTTTTGCTTGTTTTGATTGGTTAAAAGAAAATATATTCTGGGGCTGGAAAGATGGTTGAAAGCACTGATTGTTCTTCCAGGGGACCTGGGTTCAGTTCCGAGCATCCACATGGCAGCTAATGGCTGTCTGTGGTTCCAGGATCTGACACCTTTACACAGTTGTACATGCAGACAAAATACCAATTCACATAAAAATAAATAAATATTTAAGAAAATATATATATTCTGTTATTTGCTTTCTGTGTATGGGTGCTTGTCTACATGTATGTCTACATGTGCTCATCAAGTCCTGAAGAGCATCAGATTCCCTGGTCCTGAGTTACAAGTGATCGTAGGGCTCACACCAAGCTCCTCTGGAAGAGCAGCCAATGCTTTTAACCCCCAAGATGGCATTTCAGTCCTTAGTTTGATTCTTGAGCCTGAGAACTTTTTCAAGATAAGATGTTTCATAATCAGTTGATTCAAACTGATGATAATCTAGTTTTTCTGGGGAAAATGAAAGACTGTTTTACTGGGTAGTTAAAGCTTACCTAGCATTTTTAATTTATTTGCTTCTGTTTTGTTTAATATAGTTATTTTCATATTTCTGAGTATAAAGGTGATAGATTAGTTTTAAAGGTTAGAAAACCACACAAATATAAAACATAAGAATATTCTGTGTTTGCATAATCTATATACACCTCCTCTTTTGACTTCCTCATGTTTTCATACGCACATACTATCCACCTGGCATCTGTGCACATTGAGATGTCAGATGTGTCCCAAGCTCTTGTCACAGTTGATGGACTCTGACTGTGTGAAAGCCACTAATTTTGCCCTGCAGGGTGTCATTGGCCAGCTTGCTTCTGCTTCACTGTGGGATGAGGAGTTTTCCATACTGTTCTTAGCCTAGAAAGATGTTCTTTCTGGATTTATTTCATGTGCAATTTCCTTCTCATAAACCTTGGACCACACTAAGTTATAAATAACTTAGCACTCAGGCAGTTCCTTCCCTATGAGATCATGACAGTAATAAGTGTGTCTCAGTGGATTTAAATACTTTTTTTGAAAGTAAAAGTCACTTTCACCATGCAATGCTCTTGTTTTTTATAAATTCAGAAAAGCCATTACATACTTAAAAATATGTAGAGTTTGTTTCAAATTAGTGTCTTATTCTAATCTAGGAAGATACACAGATTTTAATAACTATATTTACTTTGCTTTGTATTTTGATTCTTGAGCCTGGAAACTTTCTCAAGAGAAAAAAAAAATGAAATAAAACAGGTATAATAATAAGTTTCTGGCCTGTCCGGTTCATGGTCCAATCCCACAGAATCACAAGATGCTTATATTAATTTTATGCTGACTGGCCTATTGCTCAGTCATATAACTTGCTCACTCTTAATTCTTAAACTAAGCCATGATTCTTGTTTAGCCATGTGGCTTGGTACCTTTTCTCCAAGCTGCATTTCAACTTTTTCTCTTCTCCACTGATGTCTCTCTGGCATTTCTTCTCTGCTCTTACTGTTCCCAGAGTTTTCTTAATCTGGTAGCCCCGTCACACTTCCTTCTGCCTTTGGCCAATCAGCATTTTTATTAAAACCAGTTATTTACAATGTAACAGAACATAGTCCCACTACAAACAGGGATAATAATTGATCTTTCAACGTTTTAAAGTCTGTTATAATGTTTGAGGAGCCAGGAAGAAATTTACTTAGGACATTCAAATTCATCTTATGATTATATCTGTGAGATAATCTTATACTTTGCTTTTCATTTATTATCTTTTAAAATAATTTAGTAATCGTATTGTATTTTTATTCTCTTTTTAAAAAGTGTTTCACCAAAAGTGTTGATATAATGAAATATATCACTATTAACTGCTTAGGATTAGCAAGTAGGCCCCGGTCAGTAGCTTTAAAATGAATGGAACTGATTCCCAGAAATCAAGGAGGTTGTGTTTATGTATATGGTAATTAATATTTACCAAAGGAGAGGGGTCAAGATGGCAATGTTTACTTTGAATGGTAACACTATCTTCTTGCCTATAGTGGTTTCTTAAAAATAAGCATCAGTGGCTGGACAGATGGCTCAGTGGTTAAGAGCACTGAGTGCTCTTCCAGAGGACCCAGGTTCATTTCCCAGCACCCACACGGCAGCTCACAACTGTCTGTAACTCTAGCTTCAGGACAAAACACCACTGTACATAAAATAAAAATAAATAAACCTTAAAAAAAATAAGCATCAAATGAAAGTTTCTCCACTGCTTTAAGAGATTCTACTGCACATCAGGGTAAGATGTGATCAGGAAAAGTGGTCACATCTACCTGCTCTGGCAGAAAAAAATTAAGAAAAGCCTTCTTAAACAGTTAAAAGTTTACTAGTTAGCACTTAATGCTACAATACAGAGATATGTGTAAGTTTCTCCTAGTTGTTAGGAGAGCTTTACACTTTTAAAGAAGAGAATGTAAGATTAATTACATTTTAACTTATTTATTTGTATTGTAGCTACTATATTTAGGAACATTTACATTGTTAAGTTATTCAGTATATTCTGAGTATTGGATAACTGTCACTGATGGCCATTTCAAGAACATTATCGCCCAAACCAATCCTGCAGCCATTGTTCTGAGAAGAATTGAAAAGCATAGTCTGTCTAGTAGTTGTCTTCTCCTTTTTAGTGGCCTATGGTATAATAACTTCTTAATTTGGGAGAAATTTAGTTTATTTTTCTTATCTATACCTTTCATGTCGTGTCCATGAGTTCAGGGCCAAAGCCAGCATCAGGAAGCCTTTGCCTGTTTTTGTTGGTGTTTTTTTTTTTTTTTTTTTTTTTTTTTTTTTTTTTTTTTTTTTTTTTTTTTTTTTTTTTTTTTTTTTTTTTTTTTTTTTTTTTTTTTTTTTTTTTTTTTTTTTTTTTTTTTTTTTTTTTTTTTTTTTTTTTTTTTTTTTTTTTTTTTTTTTTTTTTTTTTTTTTTTTTTTTTTTTTTTTTTTTTTTT